>MEHQ01004161.1:0-52472 GCA_008828725.1 Saccharina japonica
AAAAACGGAATCTTTGATTATGCATGTAGAGCAGTAGCTGCGTGTAAAAAAAAAGAGCGTGTGTGTTTTGTATGTGCGCTTTCCATATTATTCTTGGTAAACGTTGCTGCAGCGCCCACCGCCCGCATGTCCACGCCCGCGAGCGCACGCGAGGCCCTGCCCGGTACTATATACAGGCACACACCGACCACTATCATACTGCTCACTACCACGCACGCACGTATGAATACTGTACAGATATCATCGCATATTAAAAATTACCTGGTATATGATACCTGGTACTCTGTTACTGCTTGCAGCGGTACTGGTACTCGTACATATAATACGTACGGTATATCCGCAGTAAAAGGAGCCGGTACGATAAAATTCCGGGTTGGTCGTCTACCGATAAAAAAACGGAATCTTGAATAATGCGGTTTGCGTGTAGAACAAAAAAGCATGTACTGGTTGGTATGGTATGTCACGACAAAGGCATGTACTGAGATGAGAAAAGGGCATGGAATCCTGGAAAAATCGCAGCCCCGTGAGGCATGAGTTGGGCACGGCCGAGACCGCCCTTGGCAGAGTAGGCAGAGCAGGGGTCGGCGAGCACGATGAGGGAGTTGCGTGTCGCCGGGTGGACGTCATCGCCAGTTATCGCGAAAAGGGCAAAAATCTACGTCTAAGAAAAGCTGTCGAGCTCTCTCCGAGCAGCAGCCGCAATTTTGTACATGTATTTATATATATATATGAGTATAAAAATAATAATAATAAATAAAATAATATATAATAATTAATAATAATATAATAAAATAATATAATAATAATAATAAATAATAATAAAATAGAAATATAATAGATAATAGAATGATAGAATAATAATAATAATAATAATAATAATAATAATAATAATATATTTTACGTACGTAAGCAATGCTATTTCTGGTACAATAACACCATATCAGCATATCAGTACTGCTTACAGAACACGTCATATATCCAGTTATGATTCTCAAAACCAAGTAATCTAGAAATGGGAAAACAACACTTTTGTTTTGTCTTCTATACGAAGTATTCTCGTTCTGTGATCACAGCGCTACAGCAGTTTGCTTTCTATCCTGGGCGCATGCTATCTTATGGTGTAAAGGTGTACCAGCTAGTTTATGACGGTGGTCACTTGATTATTTTGATTATAGTATAGGACCTCTATGCCTCACCCAACGGCTGATTTTCGAGGAAAATAACAGTGCTACCCGATGCGAAATTCCAAGGCCCTACAGTAGGTATACAATGACAAATATTGCAACACACTCAGGGGCGTCCAGAAAAAAGAGAAAACGACACACCACACCCCCAGAGGTCGGAATAGAAAATCGTTGCAAGCGTTGTGATCACATGATGAAATAAGAAAATGGAAAAAACAATTATCCTTATTTTCATTTTTTTTCACTTGGTTTTAGTAACCCCCCCGCAACGAACAAAAAATTCTGTGAGATGTCGAAAAAAACAACAACCACCCTTGACACACTAGTGAAATTCCAACAAATTTGGGTTTGGGAGCCCCTTCCTTCAGTCAACGTTTCAGCCAAAAAGTGCTACCTGATATTCATTTATCTACCATAGCAGGCCTCTCTGACCATTTTTGAGTGTGGTTTCGAACAAAGACTGTTCCGGGCGCCCCCATCTGGACGGTACGTAGTGTTGTTGAGTTAACCATGGGTGACAATCCTCAACGTTTTCTAGAAGACAGGTGTAAGTGACTTAATAACAATACTTATATTACAGCAGTAATTATAGTAGTATGGAGGTCCTAGAGCGAGTAAGCTCAGATAAATTAGGGGTACTATTAATAAATGCTCCCCACCGCAGCACGTGTCTGTAGAGAGAAACATCGTACACCTTTCTGTTGCTGGTGCCGTTGAAGGTTTTGCCAGAAGTGGATTTGGCAGGTTTGCGTTTTCCACGCGCTTCAAGCACACGACCCGCGGCAGGGAGGGGCGATCAGAGCCGTCTGTGTGGCTCCGGGTCTGAGCTACAAGTAGGAGAGATAAAAATAGGACGAATCGTAAGCCGTTAACCCCACGAATGCATGGGAGGGGGGGGGGGCTGGGGTTGCATATATTAATAGATGCTCTCTCGACAGAGGGGGGGGGGGGGTTGCATTTAGATGCTCTCTCGACAGAGGGACGCAGCATCCAGGTGAATGGGAACGTTGAGAAGGAGATTTTTATCTACAAGAGGGGAACCTCCACAAGCCGACGAGCGTCTACCTCTGCTGTAGGATCGAGGGCACCCATCGTAGTTTGACGAGGGTCAGAGCTGCACGCGGACCAAAGGCTTAATGTGGCGTTGGTTCGAGGTGCAGCTATAGGTAACTATGGTGTCATATTTTGAAACTATGTTATTGTTCGTTGCCCAGGGGGGTGTGAGTGCATCAGTAACAACACATTCGCGGCATTGCGTAAGTCAGCTTCGAAGGAACGCAATGATTCAAGACCCGTAGACGGCTGCTGTGTGCCATGCCACACAGTATAGGTCAACGGATACATTGATATAGCACCAGGTATAGGATACCAGTACAGCCAATTACAGTATTAACTTACCGTATGGCTCACTTGATGGCGGACCCCTTACAAACGTCGATTAGGAAAATGGGGTCAGCGGCGAGCACCTCACTATAAACTATATATCATCAGTAGTCTACGATCGATGTTAAGCGCAGGGTGGTGTCGTAATAATGTTAGAGGGCTTGCTCGAATTGGGTAACTATCGTTGGGGGGGGTGTACTGCTGGAGCCGCATATGCAAACAGGTAGGCCCGACATTCAAGTAATGCATAAAGGGCAAAGTCTGGTAACGACAAGTTCAACGGAATCAGCGTGAGTCTAGTAGTTATGGGTTTACCTTGTTGGGTTTGGTCGGGCTGTAACGGAGGATGGGAATGGGGGGTACATGATACAGTACTACTATGGATGGACACACCATTTCGTACCTGTCAGGTGAGTTGTAATGGTATGGGTTTTTGTCCGGCCTCCTAGCCTAGCAAATTAGAGGTGTGGAAAGGGGTTTTGAGGAGCCGCATCTTCTACTCATGTTCTAATTCGGGGAACTGGGATTTCCCCGTTTTCCCCGTATTTATTCATATACGGCTCATCAGGGTGGGGTAGTGTGATGGTATGGGCTAGGAACGCCGGTAATTACCTCTGTATAGGTAATTGGTCCGTTTTCGTATCACTTGGATGGCATTCGTATTCGGGGTGTTTATAAGATCTGAGGGTCATACTTGAAGCCCGTCCGAGTCAGATGTCATCTGGCTCCGGAATAATATAAGCTGCTTCTCTTCTACGCTTGACTCTACGGAAAGTGAGTAACACCAAGGATGCTTAGTAGACAAACCTGCAAGGGGATACTCTGTGTCTCACCCAATCTTAACACAGAGTGATGCTCGGGATGTACAGACAGACACAACACCAAGAAGAAGAAGGTCTGGTCGTGTCATGAAGTCTAATAAGCCTGCAGGTATGGCAGGAGCTAAGAGCTATTGTACTGGGTAGAGCACTTTTCAGCCCGCTATTGATATATCGTCTTGGAAAACATCAACGTCTATCACAACGCGGACAAGGGTGCCTCCTTGACTTTGGTGGTGCGTGATGCCAAATGATAGCTAGACGGGCTATTGCTACTTGGTGAAGCACGTGTGACCCGGCCCCTTGGTCCCTCCATGTCTGCGCCCGGCTGCAGGCGGGTGGTCATCGGACGCCACAATAGGCCAAGCGGGCACGACGTTGCTGAAAACTGTAGCGGAACGGAGGGCCGCTGTAGCCCGCGACCCGCACGAAAGCAACCCCTGGAAGTGATGGTGACTCTTAATTAACCCTGGGCCCATTCCAAACGCATAAAATATCCCTGAGCTCCAATGGCCAGACCGACCGCTGTTTACACCGAGTCTACAGTAATTACCATACTGGAGTTCGTCTCCGAGACGAGTGATTGAAGCTTAACTGCAACAAGAAGGGAGTATATATATTTTGAGTTTAGGCTGGTCTCCTTCTTCACATAGCATTTCGACTGTGCCCTCCATGAGTGCGTGACACACCACTGTGCACAATAGACAACGCAATATTGGTAGAGCAGCCTACTCTTGCTCGCTGCTGCGGTGTGCCTGGCATCTGCCTACCTGTTTCCTGGAGCACCTGTAGTATGTTCAGTACAACAGCCGCAGTTTCCGCGACCTGTGTGACACTTTGTATACGGGAACAGTGCAAACATGACCCCGAGGAACCTTCAGTTAACGACGCCCCCAGGGCCACTATAGCTGATTGTGCCCCCAAACTGGGGGGAGCACTGCGCTCAAGTTCCCGCTGAAATGAAAATCATGATACCATACGCGGTGACGGCGACCGCAGGATACAAAACCTGCGAAAGGTTTGTCTACAACACCTACGGGCGGGCGTGGTCTGTGCAATAGTTCCACCGGTCGTCGCTCCTCGCCCCCGATATTCAGACGGGTTCGTGTTTTGAATGAACATTGTGAATCCAGGCGTTGTTTGGGGGCACGGTACGCTATTAATAATGGTTCATTCTATTATAGACAACATGAAGCATGGCACAATCGGGCACGACGGAAGTAGACCTATCTGAGGGTTGTCTACATTTTATGTTTCTGCTGCGGTGTTTGCAGTAGTTGTACCCGTCGTCAGTCATCGCCTCCCGCACGATATCCAGACGGATTCGTGTTGCCAAACGTATGTTTATCTACACACCTTGTTTGGGGGCGCCTTAAGCCGAACGTGAATCACGCCACCACGAGGGATCATGAAGTAGACTACTACAGTACGTCGACCCGTCTGGGGGTTGTTGACGGCATCTCCTGGTGTTGTATGTGCACCGTTTCGGAGGTGCGTTTAGCGTAATGCGCCCTCAGACAATGCCTGGAGAGACTATGAGTATTGATAATACGAACCCGTCTGTATATCGGGTCAGGATTGGTGACCGGCGAACATACGAAACATAGCACAGCAACATATGCCGTCAAAAAACCCTGGACAGGTCTACTCAAGCTGTGCCCGCACTGCAATGTGCCCCCAAACAATTCCTGGAGACATGATGCATACCGAGAACACGAACACGTCTGTATACCGGAGGCGAGAAGCGACGACCGGCAGAGCTACTGCACACATCACGGCAGTAGATGCCGTAGACAATCCACACGCAGATATCGTAACCCGTGATTGCTGTCGTTGCGCGGTATCATGTATATTACTTTCGGGGGCACGTTAGGTTAATGGGCTGCCAATCTGTATATCAGAGGAGAAGCAACGGCCGGAGGAATTGCTGCACACACCACACCAGCAGCATCAGATCAGCTGAACGCCCTAGACAGCCCTCAGACAGGTGTCAATGTGTAAAGGTGTAAGACGCGTGCTACGATAGAGGTGGTAAGTTTGGCCCCCCTAACCTAAACCCGTCGCTCTTTCCTTCTCGTATTCAATACCTGTAATTGTGAAGTTAGGTTCTAATATTGTTCATGGGGGGGCACGTTTACTGTCCTCAAACATCAAACTGTGTGCGAGGCATAGAGATACTCAAGTGACCTCTCTCATAAACGACGTGGTGCACTTCTACCGCAGCATGCCTCCTAGTATATGTGTGTATAGATATTACGGCCGTCGTGATCGCTCGTGGTCTGCTTCATGTAGTCGAGGTTGGGAGGCAGGCGCGTTTAGCGTGATATGTCCCGAGACAATGCCTGGAGATTTACTGAGAACACCATTCAGTCTGTGTATGAGGGGCAAGAAGCGACGAACGGCGATACTAATGCACACATCGCGGCAGTAGATTATCTACACATCATCCGTCTACGATTTGGCACCTTACGGTTGCTGTCATTGGGCGGTATAATAGTTTGAGTTTCCTCGTGTGCGAAATACAGTAAAGTGCCCTAGGGGGCATTTTGATCGATATTGCGAGTTTTTTCTTACTCGTAGAACGACCTATTAATTATCCAGTTTGTCACCATCCATCCTGATGCTGAGAACGTTGCTAAAACGATGCTAGAAATGTGAAGAGAAACCTAGAGGGAACAGGACGAGTTACCGTGGACTATACCTTGACGTAGTATCGGCATTGTGCCGATATTATCAAATGACGGCCTCAGCCACTTCTTCACTCCTCACCACTTCTTCGCGTCATCATTTATTTCTCGTGGTCACATCAATCTTCTTTCCACAACTGCCACTTAAGGGCCTATTTAACCAACGCGTGTTTCTTAATTACAAGTGATCTTCACAGACACCTTGCTGCCGCCTCCGCTACCTCTTCCCAAAGACAGAGCTCCGGCAGGTATCACTCGTTCGAAATGGTTCATTGGGTCGCCGTACATTGTCAAATCAAGAACATACGTTTAGGGGCTACTAGTGATGTCACGGAGATGATTAAACGGTTTGACCCGATAACCATTCCATTTCAATTTATCGGGAACGTATCTTGGACAGCATCGTTCTCGCTTTGGCTGCACAAAACATGCCGACCTTAGACATCTTCGTTGCTAACGTGTTGACACGGTTAGCTATCAGGTCTATGGGGGCAACAAGCGATCTGTAGGAACCGAACCGGCACGCAAACATCACTCCTTCAGACTGTTCTATGCTGTGGTCATACAGTGCGTCTGCCTGTTTGGTCAAAGGGGCGTCGGCATACACCACGACGCCGATAGTTCATCGCCCAGTATGCGCCCAAATATGATAAGCCAAGCAAAATACACGGAAGAGATATGTTATTGTGCTTTGGTTCACCACACCATCCTGATTTTCTTTGCAATGTTCCTATTGTGGCCAGCAACACCACAAGTCACAAATGAGGTTCGTAGGACTGGCGTTCCAAAGCAAACCTAGCGTAGCTTCAGCCCATGGTTTTGTTTGTTTTAAGATGTCCGCCACTAAAGGGGGTTACGGCCAATACAGGTGCCAACGAGGCCGTTGAAAAATAACCACCCATAGTCCTTGCCGTGAAAACGAAGAAATGCTGTCGCTATTATTGCGGTGCCGATAATCGCTCCACATCTCGGCACTATCCCAAGCCGTTTTTATTAGTTTTCGCGACGGTACGTACGGCTATTGTAACTCTTGTCAATCCCAAGACAGCCTGTACTGCAGTCGCAATTCATAAATATTGCGTAGAGTGACGAAGGAGGTGGGGTCTCGCTTGAGTGAAAACGATTCTGTTGGATGGCATAGCTTGTATCAAGCGGTACACAAGCTTCGATATTGGAAATAGACGTTGATGCTCCGTCGTCGTGTGGCACGGTGTGCATTGCGCTTTCGTATTCTAACGATACGCTCGCCTTCGGGTACAACGCACGACATACACGTGCATCGGTTCTTTCGTTGACCAGGTTGAGGAGCAATCGCAGGCACATGGACGTTGTACGCAGAGTGCACATTTCTACTTCAGCATGGAGCAGAGGTTCCTCGAGGTAGAGTGACCGCTACCAGCCATACAGTGCGATATATTACAAACGTTTCAGTGACATGCGGGTTCACGACTATGTATATGGCCCTGCATGCTGGCTGCATCAGGCCACGAACGTAACTCTTTTCAATTTCCTATTTTCTATTCACAGAATACTGTTACCTTTTTCCCAGCTTGTCCTTCTTGCGATCATATATGCTCTACCAGGTATGTATATAACTGAATACGTTCATTCCCCTCTCCAGTAGGATGCACGTCCTCTGCTGCCTCTCGCTGGGAAACTACCCACTACAGTAACTTGATGGATTCATGGTGAACACTGTCGTATCGACAGCCAATATATCGTGTACATTTTTTGTCGGTTTACAAACCCGTAAACACATGCTCCTCCAACATAAATTCGACACCGGTGGGAAAGGGAGGGACACTACCACCGCAGTCCTCACGGAGAAGGTTTGATCTGAGGAACTTTCGCTGTGAGGCAGCCTAGTCACCACATAAGTTCAAGGGGTATGCTTTGTACCCGAATCAACCGACACGGCAAGGTTTAGGCTGGAACTGCCGTACTAAATTTAAGATGTCAGCCTTCTGTAATTATCCACCCCATCGCAGGACGCCACCACACCGGTTGCAAACGAACAACCATAATGAAATAACCAGTTTTATCCCCGGATTCACCGAAGTATGTTAGATGCTGCCCCCTTTAACGGTGTATAAAATGCAAACACCAGACCGTCGACATTATGAGGTGAAACCAAAGCTACGCAAACGTGCCCGGAGACACCGTGCACGGGGGACTACATTGAAGAGCGGCAGAGCCCTTCGAGATAAGCACAGCCCATCATCTTGGACAAAACGCGTGTGTGGCACCGATATCTCATGCTACCCTAACACTCGCCTCAAAATCTTAGTGGAGCCCCGGTGGTATAATGTTTCGCGCGGTCATCAAAACAGTACGTACGGCGTGTCCTCGAGTTTTCAAACGGAGGCCTCTTCATCTCCACCGAGATACGGTACTGTGTGTACACTCGACTACAAGCCCTTCGACATCGTGTGCATGTATACATGACATGTCGTCCGTTTTGTAGTGATACGCATTCAATAAGTTATTCGTACTTGCAGATACGTTGCTGTCACAACGTTTGTATCACCCACCCTGGTACCCTAACGGCCTAGACATTTCTAAATGTTTATGTGGTCTTTGCTTGCTGCATTGCGCCCCCTCTGGTTTCTAGTTAATTTTCTTAAAGGTATCAAACGCCCCCCATCGGACTGCTATCCGCACCAACAACGACAAACTATCCCTGGTGATGCATGAAAGTAAAACAGATCAAGCACATGCCCTTTATCACCGGGAGTTGTTAGATATCACCCCACCGCAGGGTATGGTCGAAACAGCTCAACCATACGTGTTTTGCACCCGGGGCGGTTTCTCAGACTGAATACGGTAGTCACCCCCAGAAATTCACGTATTTTCGTTTTTAAACGGGAACCGGCCATCACGGCAATAATTCAATTGTCTGGGGGGATTGGCCAACGCGGTATTGACGGGGATGATAATTGCTCACCACGGGATTTCAATGGGGTGTCAGTCAGCGCGCGTGACATCTTATGGTTTGTGTTATCTGTGTGTCAGCTATCATTAAAATCATTGTTGCCCCTTTCCATGCATTTGCACGATAAGTTTTAGCGTGTTCATATTATACTTTGGTTGCCATCGTACAATATGTAACATGACCTCCAACGTCCATCGCTCATGAACATCATAAACATATTAATATCCCCAGAATGAAGAATATCAAAATCAGCCCAAACAACTTCACCTATGCCTGTAGCTTAGCACCATTACGTGCCTACGTTTTAACATCCAATTTCCATCGTTCATAAACATCATAAACATACCAATGTCCCTAGAATGAAAAATATCAAAGGCATCCTGAATATCGTCACCTATGCCTGTAGCTTAGCACCATCACGTGCGTTTTGACCTCCAACGTCCATCGCTCATAGCCATCATACATATATCAATATCTCCAGGATGAAGAATATCAAAGGCAGTCCAAACAACGTCACCTACGCTTATAGCTTAGCACCATTACGTGCCTACGGTTCGACCGCCAAAGTCCATCGCTCATAAACATCATAAACCTATCAATATCCCTAGAATGAAGATGATCAAAGACAGTCCAAACAACAACACATATGCCTGTAGTATAGCACCATTATGTTCCCACGTCTTATTCACGTCAAGTTTTTATCAAACGTAAGGCCGTGTTGCCACATTTTTGTATGCACTTCATTGCACGTGTTTCAATTGCACAAACGACGCGTACTACGATAGAGGTACTGTGCCGTTTTTCGGCTGAAATGTTTTCGGGCTGACTTGTGAAAGGCTCCTAAACCGAAACTGGTCGGAGTTTCGTTTTTATGTCGCATTTGGTCTTCATTGAATGGTTACTGTTAGGCCGTATGATTGTTCATCAGGTAGCACTTTTATTTGTAAAATAAAACAGTTTTTAGGTAAGGTATAGAGCTCTTCGAAGGACTTCCCTCGGAACAAAACCCGATGCACCTTTGCACCTTTGCACCTTTGCACCTTTACCGTAGCATGCCTCAAACACAACCACTTTTGAGCAAAACAAACAAATTGCTTTAGAGTGAGGCGTTAGCAAAAAACTAGACCACCTCTAGGGAAAGTCTGGTATATAACCCCCGAACCAAAAATCGCCCGTTCTCATGAAATCCAAGCTAACGGGCTGCAAAATTTATACCAGACACCTTTACGTATGACAAAATATTCAAAATTTAGCACATGCAACGTGCAAAAGCGAAAACACAAAAGGAATTCAAAACCTATAAACTACAAACGTATAAAAAAATCCCAAATATAGGCATACATAAATTAAAACCTGAAAAAAAAAACGTAAACACATTCATATTGCCTTCTGCAGGTGTGCGTGCAGAACAATACCCGGGGTTTTGTCACGGGTCATACCAGTACCAGAGCTTCTGTGAGTTGTGCAACACATCTATAGCCGTATCGGAGCCTTCTGTGTGTTATGTATGTCCGTGTCGCAACACCCGAGATACGGGCATGCCCTTTACAAGTTACACGGATGCCGATAAGGGTACGTGTACAGCATTGGCACAGGTTTCCTGCCCGGTACTTCTGTGAGCTCTGTAAGCTTAAAATACCCTTAAGGCGAGCTCATGCTCTGCAGGGTACACACCCGAGATATTCTCCCAGATACTACACAACCATGCAAACATTCAAAATACCAATATGCAACCATATAACAATACGAAACTAAACAAGTTAAAATAAAACACGAGCATGCAAATACTCAAACATATGAGCAAACAAACATACAAAAGGCGAAACACGCAACGTCCCACGTACAAAAATGCACAATCCAACACTTAAAACAAAATAAAGGTAGAGCTACTACAATACCGAAATACCAAACAACAATCCACCGCAGAACCGGGGTACGTTTGATTGTTCGACGCCGCCCCCCCCGCCGAGACAAAGACAGGAAAGCGCATATAAACGTCGTACGTACCCGCATCCTGGCTGGGAGATCTTCATCCTTCGATACGTGTTTCAACTGAACCTTGTCTACGTGGTGACTCCGTGCACAAGGGACACGCGGGAAAAACACCGGCGGGCACCAGTGAGCCTGATACTTTGCAGGATATTCTGAGAGTTGGTATCGTAGGTGCAACCCTAAGGGAATTTCAAAACACTAGAGAAACGAAGATGTCCACGTGCATGGTGTGGATGAGCATACAAAAAACGGTTTTCCACGGGATGTGTTCGGTTTTGACCCCAGCAACAAGCTTGCACTGGAAACAGGGTTTGACCCAAATTACGTGACATCCTGTCCTACACCCACCGCAAATTTTACTTCCAAACACTGCACTGAACAATCCCAAGCCTTGAAGAGAAATAACAACGCCACTCCATATTCGATGATCGATGAGGCTATCCACCTTCACAAATAAGCAACCCCCCTGCCGAGGCAATTGCGCCCTAAGTTGGTTCGTTTTTCTCCTTCAAGAGTTCGAAGGACATATATTCTGCAAGGCGGGGTACGCTCGTTGTTAGGTTCAATTGGTTGGTATCTCGCACGCAGCTCCTTAGATCTCAGAGTATTTTAACTGGCGTGCGGCACCCCCCTCCCCGCATACTCTCCCATTTTATACTGAACGTAAATCCCTCAAGGACACCGAGCGTGTACGGCGGACAGGTATGTCACTCCCCCCGACCGCAGTGTTATTCGCATGCATCTCTTTCGCCAGGAGCACCGTCTGAACCAGCACCGTGACGACCATGAATACGTTCGCGGCGATGAGAACGCCGGAAAAGGTCAACAGATACTCTTCACTGGCTGTATCTTCCTCAACGTCGATCTTCGTAAGGAAGGCCACGTACATGCTGGCCACGACAATGCCGTTTCCCCAACGGTACAGGCCCATGTCGATACCCTTTTGGAAGGGAGACAATACCTCCGAAATGAACACGTACGTCACCGCGAACAAAAGAGCCATGGATATCTGTGACGTGCTGCCGGGAAGAACAAACGCCGCGATGACAGTCAAAGCAATCCGACGACCGCACTCTACAACCTCGTAGTAGTATCGAGACGGCTTATATGCGGCCCATACACCCTAAAACGGCTTCAGGTGCGACATCGTTCCCCGATCGGGCTTGACGAGGTCTCGCCGGTGCCAAACCAACAACCCCGCGAACGCAGCAGTTATGCCAATAGGATACACAGCCACCATGATGAACGCATATATCTTGTACCAGCTGTGGCGATCTGTCAAGCAGAAAAGGCTGTAGTCCGCCCGAAGGTACGTATTTCCATCATCTAGCTCGTCGCAGCCGAATGTTTGGAATATCCTGTACGATACTGGGGAGTAGACTAAAAAAGCGATAAAAAGCACCACAGCCTGATGCTTGTGCCGCACCTCGCGCATTGCAGACTCGGAAGCGTTGTTTCTCCTTTTCGCTATTAAGTAGCTCCCCGCCAGGATGACGAGCGCGGCAAGCGGCGTGATCGTGGCGAAAACCAGATGGTCGTAAAAGTCGTTGCTGACTAAGCAAGAGTACGAGAAGAAGAAATCCAAGTCAAGGTTGATTGGATTTAGTTTGGAGACAAAGGTCTGGTAAAGCTCCGGGTAGACGTCACCTGCGATGGCGTCAAACTGACGGGAGGGTAACAGAAGCAACCGGGATAACGTGTGGATGATGCGGGCAATCAATCGTAATCACCAGGTATCTGAATAGATATTATGATCAGCCCCCTAAACCACACCTTAGCAGCGTGAGCGAGCGCTTTCAACGACTACAAGGGGTGGGATCATTAAGGTTGGACACAACCTAACACAATGTCATGTATTGTGTTGACCATAACAACGGTTGTGCGTGGAACGTTCGTAGCAACACCCTAATCCCGATATGTCTTGCTTGGCACGGCACGGCACGTAGCAACTCGTGGACAGTGTTCATGTAGATCGTTTTGTGTTGGGTACATTGTGTTCGCACAATTGCGTTGAACTCCGTAGGATGCCCCGCTTAATAAATACCTGGTACGAGACACGCGAGTGGCGCCGCCACTGGAAGCACGGGTGCCATTACTATCGTACGCTACATGATATGGCCTGTCAAATCTATCAGAATGTCAATGACAATATATTCCCCCTCCCAGACGTCCGTTCGCAGACATCAGTGGAGACATGAAATAATTGAGTCTCCTAGCCACAATGCCCATTCGTGCCATTCCGTCAACAATAGTCGGTCCCTCTATGCTACCGTGGTATACGTCAAGAAACAATGCATGCCTGTGTTAACATTCTCAAAACGGCATCGCTATCTCGTGTGGAAACCAACACCTGCATACCTGAGAAACGATCTGCCAGACCGTCACGACGATTTTGATAGCCCTAACTGGAAGCATGTTGACCAGAGAATCTCCGCAAGACTTGCACTTTCTCTTCCACAGGATTTGATCTGTCGCGATCCTCTCTTCGGCACCGTTGTGCACCACTTTTCCCAAATATGAAAGCAGTGCACCGGCAAATAGTAACACAGCCAGACCCATGATCACCGCAAGTCCCACGGCAGACCTTGTGATATCCCCGGAGCACTCACGACAGCTGTAGGAAATCCCTGGCGCAAAACCTTACTCGCAAACGGCACAGTCTGCAGCGCCGAGTGGGGAGAGGAAGTAGGTCATGGGGCGCCTTGCGACGAAGTTGTGAATGAGATGCCCAAGAGGACAAAACGATTGTGAGGTTCGATCGAGCAAGGTACATAGTCAAGACATGCTTGTACACGAAGTATATATAGTTCAAGCTCTACGCCCAAGGACGAACTATTGCATAGGGTGACATACATACGTGGATGTACCAATACCCTGAAAACGTCTGATCACAATTGGATCCACGACCCGCGCTAGGCTCAACCCCACATGTGATAGCTCTGGAGCAACCAATATGCAAGTGGTGTCTCACATGGCCCAGTGTAGCCAGATGTGCAGTATTGATCGGCATCGATACCACCGTGGCAAGCCCTCTTTTGATAGCACTGCAAAATGTCGTGGCTTTTGTTCGAGGTACGGAAGAAACCTTTTTGTAGTGTCAGATTTGCGATGGTTGTGCCGGGCAACGGGGCGGTAGCGCCAACCGGGGGCTCTTGACAGACAGGTTCCCCGTCTATTCGGACCTCTTGGCGGGTGCTGTCGGCATCGCCAACGGCTCGGCTGAGCACCGAGAACAGGCTTCGTTCAAGCTTTCCTGGGTTGACTATAATAGCGAGACAGGGAGACGAACGTGGAAGCAATTACGGGCGGACGAGTCAACGGCTGAACGCTAGCCCTGCGAGAGCACGGCCGGATCGAACAGTTATAAATACTTGTACAAAATGTAGGAAAAACGTGAATGGGGTAACAATCACCACTGCAGTAGTTATCCTCAAGGAAACTAAGGAAGGGCTTAACACCCTATGATATAGCGGTACGTATTGCATTACTTTCGATTCGGCCAACGTCGTAGTGAAATTTATTTCTGATTTGCGCCTAGTAACATCTAGCTGAGAGGATGGTTGCCGTTTTTTTAACGTTTTAGATTCCGCCTGAAGCGGCGTGTATGTACCTATTTACTATGTATCGCTCTTCTTGCCTTAGTGTTGTTGATGAAGCCGTACTCTCGCACACGGCAGATATACGTGTTTTCCGTAAAAGAGACGTTGGACAGCTCTTCCAGAATCCCAACGCTCATAACAGCGGGGCCTTCAACACCAGCCTTGTTCGCCACAAAACTGGTGTTTGAAACACGCATGGACCCCGTGTGGAAGATCGCTCCCCCCGAGGTCTCTGTCAAAACGATGGAGGAAGTCAAACCATCAGTAGTGAAGCGCTCGTACTCTCGACCAATAATTTGTATAACGCAATATGTCTAAGCTTTGCGAACGATAGCCGTGCGGTTTGTCGGCAAGCGGGCAGTGGTGGCACTGGCTATTGATAGTCGGGCATAGGGATAGTTTGACATCGCACACAGCACGCTTTGATTGGGCCAAGCGCCAAATATCCCAACCTACACGCTGGTTTAAACTGAACTACATACTTCCTCCCCAGGTCTAAAGCCCCCGTAACTTTTTCAAAGCCGAGCCCTGCACGTTTGAACACGTGTTTATGATATCCTAGAAAACTGTTATCCAAGGATTATGTATAAGGTTTCCCTCAAACATCGCCATTTGGAGAATTCGAAGACCGTTTGGCCTCTTGGAACCCCAATCGACGGCGAAAGAATATGGCAATCTGGCCTTTCTAATCGTTTCGGCAGAGTGTCATCGAAGGCGTGTGAAAAAAAACAAAAGGCGTGGAGACTTGAACGTGCGTGCAGACAACGCGTGTGAGGTGTATCTTACGATGCTGCCTCGTATTTAAATATGTGCATAACCTATTCGACTTAGAGCGTTGAGCCTTCCGTTTCGATGACTCCACACAGTCAGTGCTTCGACCATCCGAAATAATACTTGTAGGTACTTGCATTGGAGTGCCTGCCGCCATATTAGTTTGAAACAGTGATTAATCTCAACTATGTCCTTTGTTCAAGGCCCTGTAGCAGGGATTCTGAAAACCCGGTTTCAAATGAAACTGATAACATATGAAGGTGTACGCAACATCCATACTCACCGTGGTGCAAAGCGTGTGAACGATTTCTTAGTTTCACGAGGAAAATTCAGGCAAGTCGTCCACAATATTATCTGAATTGTACCTGGTGCCTGGCGTGAATTAAGAGAATACGTAACACAACTTACGAGTATGAAGAAGATTTGTACGGTACTGTAGGACCGATGCTAATGGGAACGCGATCTTACATCTTTGAACTGCTTGGTTGTACACCATTTCAGCGGGTGTATCTCGCGGATACCTTGACATGAGATTTACTGCTATCAGGAGGTTTTCGTTATTTTTGCGAAAGCTTTCCATTGCAGGTGGTAGTGCATACAGGGTATGGCTATGAAAGGTTTAGAGGAATTAGGATTTTGAAACAATACCAAAGAATGACCTGAGCCGGTGGAATGTTTGCGTCCAGATTTGGGCTAGCCTTTGGAAGCTTTGCGAAGTAGTGCTCCCTCGTAAAATAGTACTAGCTATATCCTGTATGAACTACCAACTGCATTGGAAACCTCTCGCAAAAATAATGCAAAAGTCCCGATAGCAGTCAGCATCATGTTAAGTTCCCTGCGAGGTAACGCCTCTGAAATGGTGCAAAAAGCAACATTTCAGAAATTTAAGATCGAGCTCCCATTGGCATCGGTCGAATGGCTTGCTGGTAAACCCAAATGAACGGTTTATCTTCGATATCGGGAAGAGCTAAATCACCAAACTGTAGTGTGGACAGGGTCCTAGGGCATCCATAGTAGAATATCTTCGGGCGCGGGACCATGGCTCTCCGCAAGACATGCGATCGACCATACGACTCAGCGTGATGGCTACTGAGGTTCTTTGGCTTGAATTGACATCGCTGTGTCGATATGACTAGCATCGTTGTATTCGTGTGCGATTATTTCCTTCCTGGCTCAGACCTGGGCTAGAGTAGCAGGCTGGGTGCCGAAAGGCCATTCCTCGTGCAGTCGCTGTTGCGACTCCAAGCGTGAGTTGACAGCTATCTCGTAGCGTACCAGGCGTAGACCAACTTCCACTTATAGATGTATCGATAGCGTCAGTGTGGGTGGAGACTCGGGTAATAACCCAGTTGGTATTGCTATCCTTACTGAAAAGAGCAGTGTAAAATCACAGGAAGCTGGGCTGGATAGGGGAAATTACAAACTCCCGCCTAAACGGCATCTCCAATACGCCCAAGGATGATGTTCATGGCAAACCTCTTGAGACAAAAACCTTGTTACAGTGCTCCTTAGGTACATCTACACGAATGCGATGTTCTTCCATAGGTAAGACCCATGGTTAATTGCCAAAATGCCGTTTAAGCCAGCATCCTAGTTTTGCCTGCAAGAGAAACATGCCTGACGTGCGTTTGGTTTTCAGGAAACATTACCAAATCAAGATCGTCCAAATGCCCTTCAGATAGTGTTTTGGTTATCACGTGTACACTATTGTGTGTTCGAGCAATCTGGCATCTTGTTGCTTGTTTGCTGCTGTGCGCGGGACTACATATGGGCACCCCAAATGAGTCCATGGTTGACGCAGCCCTTGGCGGGTACGGCGTGGGTATCAGGCAATCATCCCTTACCCCAGAAAGCCGTAGCATAAACCTACCTATTCTTTCACGATTAGAGGTCCGGTGTTACTCGATGCTCTTTGTCCGTACAGACCAACTGATACACAGCTCTTTGTTCAACAAATAATTTTCGCGAGAGGCAATTTGCCTTCTCGTTCAATTTCACAGCGGTACTTTTTCACTTTTTTACTTTTTTATAAATACGTCAGCTGTGAGTTCAACCGATTGAATAGTAGACACTCAACTTTGCGAGCTGCGGAGAATGTTTGTTCTAGTATGTGTTATTTGTAGTGTTGGTGTGGGCTTCGTGATGGTACTATTAATATGAACCCTGGTAGTTACTACGTATTAATACTCGATTTTTACAATAAGCCGTTGTCGAACAGCCAAATAATTTGCGAGGTAATCGTCATGATGAGGAGTTTTCAGTTGAAGTGCGTACGAGTACAACAATGATGTAATAGACAAACAATATTACTATCTACTCTTCCAATATGAAGGATATCTAACTACTACTACAACAACAACTACTACTACTACTACTACTACTACTACTACTACTACTACTACTACTACTACTACTACTACTACTACTACTACTGTCTGTACTACTGCTGTGCGTACTGTGCTGCTGTGTATTCACACTTCTGTTGTAGTGGGCTGTTGTAGTGGGTGGATGGATCGATTGGTGAGTGTGTCGATCGGTTGGTGCGTACGTTGGTCGGTGGGTCGGTGTGGGTGGGTCGGTTCGTACGTGGATGACTGCGTTCGTACCTGTTCGTCGTGGCCGGCCCCGTTTTTTTGTTGTGTATTGTGTTTGTCTGCTACAAGGGCTCCGCGTGGATGCCGGCATATTATAGTGTGTCAATTGACCTTATCAATGGATCGCGTTATAGCGTGTGGATCGTGGCCCAGTTATTATTTTGTGTTTTTGTTTTTGTTCGCTATACCGGCCCTGCCCTGGCATAGTTCGGGGTACCACTACTGATATATGTATAAAACAGCAGTGTGTGTTGTCTTCACGGGAAACCCGTTCTTTCTACTGTACCCTGTAATGCGTTTTACAACCTAACTGCAGCAGTACATGTAATGGTATGGCCAGTCATATCACATACACCCATTGTCCTGATCCCTAATCTTAGAGCGATACAAATTATTATGTGGTCACAGACTGTGAGACAGAGAAAAACCAAACAAATTAAACGTAAATGAATGGGTAAAGCAAGTGAAATGTCAACTTACCGGATACGAGAACACATCGACACGAGCCAAACCAAAGAGTAAGGACGAAAAGACAATAAAACGAATTATGAAATGCACGGAGTCAGAAGCACCCCTAGAAGAAAAGCATGCGTGCCCAAGAGAACAGATAACTGCTGCACGGGCGAAGCAACACGAAGGAGAGGAAGACACCGGCATAGAAGTACGTACTATTAATAATGATGTAGGAGGTACTGTACGTAAATGTTCGACCAGCAGGTGGCAGCATGGTAAAATATAAAACGAGAGTTCGTATATATCTACGTGCACAATGTATATTGCTATCAGTTTCCTTCTTCGTCTACACAATAAACGCTTTGTCCGCACTCCTCGGCTTTAGATGAAGACGCAGCAGTGCAGTTTGTTGCTTCTGTCTTTTTTGCTGCTGCAGCTGCTGCAACTGCTGCTGTGCATTACGTTGACGCTCTGCTGCTGGCGAAGTAACCCGTTTTTCTTGCGTCGCCTTTGCTATATCAAGACCACTCCGTAGGAAAGCCTTGTATTATCTATATTTATGACGTTTCCCACACTTGTACAACAAAACATAAAACAGGGGATGGATCCCCTCCCCGAAGTGCGTTCTACTAACGCCTATATATGCGTGTTTCCCGGTATTGGCTTTATTGTGTCATTTCTCGTGGGAACCCAGGAGACCAGGACGAGATCTCGTCATAGTCCACTAGATCCTCGAAAACCTGCGGGACGTCCAACGGCAACCCTCGACATACCGTGCAAAACTCATTAGTTCCCGTGGAATCCTGCATAAAGACAATTGGACCCCGTTATAAACCGTGGGGTCTCGCGGGAATCCCCTTGAATACGATTGCGGGTTGCCTCGCGGGACTTAAAGCAGTGACAATTGTCAGACGGTATACAGTAGTGATGTAGTGTGCTCTATCCGAATCATAATATAGCATCACAGTCGAAATATACCATGCACGTCGCGGTAATTACCTGTAAAACATTAAGCAGCGCAACAAAAAGAGGATGGCGATAATCTTGTCAAAACGTGTCCCCTAAACGACTTCCCAGAAGCCAAAGGCCAGTAAAGTAAAGGTACACTCCGACGCTTGCAGGGGAGTCTTGAGGTTTGGCGCCCTTGGCAAAGTACGAATATCCAACGCTTACGGGCCGATAGGTGTTGTCTGCTTGCGGGTGCAAGAATTGTAACACACAACGAGTGCCGCAAATAGAGCAATCAAGTCTAGGCGATCTCCATACGCCCTTAAGCTACTCCTGCATTGGGCCGTTGCGACCAGCAGATTTTGATGACGCCACATTTCTGTTAGTTTTTCAACACTTTTGGAACGACAGTCTGCCCCAAATACATATGTTCATTCGGACCCCCCGATAGTTTCCTCGGCTCTCAACAGGGGTCAGTGTTAAAACAATATTCGACGTTCGAATAGATATCACAGGAGGCAATTCGTTGTGGAGACATGATCGGAGCCTTGCGCTTGCACCAGCTCGTGTATTACGTTCACTGTGGATGCAACTGAAGGAATGGCACGTTGAAGCCTCCGTAGCACGGCGTCTTATAAGACCTGACCAATTTACGTTATGAAAAATTGAAAGTATGTGAACTGGTAGCCCAATCTCCTCTCTGGGAACCTGATGTAGCCATATCATGCTACGGCAGAGGTGGTCACTTGAGGAGCTCTAAACCGTTGTAAAGTCACTACAAAACTGTTTTCGGAGGAAGATGAAGGTTCTATCCGACGAACAAACCCTATACAACGAACAATAGTGCAAACCAACAATGAAAATACGACAAGTGTGGGCTAAGAATCATCCCGTCAACACACGTAGTTCGAGCCTTAAAGTATTCCCTCTATCGTATAATGGAACGCGTCTTACCTGCAAAGTTATTGCGGAAGACAGATGAGGCGAAGACGTCGACCCCGGGACCTGTGTTCAAATATACCGCTCCGCCGTCCTCGGCCGTGTTGCCTTCCAGAACACACTCGCTAAAAAAGGTTTCCTTGTCGTCCTCCGCCAAAGTATATACGGCGCCGCCGAGTGATGCTTTGTTAGACTCGAACAGTACATCGCTGACTTGGACTTGGTCACACATCTGGAACAAGATGGCGCCTCCCAAACTGCCCGCAGAGTTATTGACGAACACTACTCTCCATTTAGAACTGTAGTAGCCGCCTGCTTCGGAGTGAAAGACACGTCGAACATATCAAGACCCACGAAAAACAATTGTTGGCTAGAGACCGTTCGCCAAACTATCGACTACTACGTACGATATCAAGGTGGTTGGATTTCGTCGAGGGTATGTTGGAAAGTACGCCCCCGCGGAGAAACTACTATGTCGCACCAGTACGAATATATATACACACCGATATATATGCGGGTGGTACCCTCCAAGCGTCCAGTTCAGTAGTGACCATGCGAGTTGCGGCGCTGCTAGAATGCGATAATCCAAACTTTGTTCCAAACCGTAGCAGCATATTCTGTGCCGAGGGTCAGGTGTGAATACATTATTTCGCTCAACGCTTGTGTAATCTCGCCCGCTCGTTGTGGGTTTATGGCGTTCGGCGAGGTTTCGTATGTTACGACTGAAATCTTCTTTATGATTCCGTTAAAACTAGGATCAGCACCATCGCATCTTCATCTTGAAACAGGGGTGAAGTCTAGCTATATCTCGGCAATGTATCCGGTCTAGAATACCTTCCTAGTTAGCAGCGAGCTGCTACACGCCGACCCCTCCTACAGCGCCTCAGCTCAACCAATGCCACACGAAACAGAGGTAGTATTCCAGTGTGCGAACGATAATACGCTGACACAATGCTGACAAGCGAATGCGTTTCTAGGTCGCGCTTGTATCGTGAAAACTAGACGACATTGTGAAGGGGAGGCAGCTCTACTCTTGTCGTAACCACGCGATGAATTGATACACCCGTCCCGGGCTCGAAACTCCATGCCTACCACTGTGGTAACACACTGCATCGTACATCGAAAAGAGTGAACACATTTAACACGACCCTTACTTGCGAATGCTCTGTTCCGTGGATTGTCGTTTAGTTTAACGTAACCGTTGTATGGTAGGAAGCGCCCGAGGGAAGTCCATCCCAAACAGTGGAATCATGGCAGCTGCAGAAACGAACACATCTCTGAAGAAAACAGCAGTATACACATCGTTGCGATAATGGTTTTAATACAGCGCTAAACAACACGGCTCGGCTTTGCTGATGCACATTGCCAGAGTAAACAATATACACCGACTGTTTGGTCCCGCGATACGTGTGAGACCCTTCCTGATAGTCGCGAGGGAGGTATACTAGTATTGTTTTGTTTCCGATATTTTTTTTCAGGGCGATCAAATGAATATTCATATATATACACCCTGGTCTAGGTTAAGGCAAGCGCTCCACCAAAATTAACAACGATATTCGGCTTCCTTTTCTCTTGCCTCCATTGTCTGGCAGGTCTCCACGATGCGCCGTGCTATTGTTGATCGTGAAGCTGCTTTCCCAAACAAAAATGGCACCTGCGAGTATCGGCACAATGCAAGGGGGGGAAATAGTCAGCCCGACAAGGACTTTGCTTTGCTCGAAGGTACTGCTAGAAAAACGCGACAAGTAATTTAACGAGACCAATTACGTTGCATGTTTGGCGAATTGAGAACATGCTTCACACACCTAACATCAAACGTACCCCCATCTAAGACCAGGGAGATGTTCGTCGAGATATTCGATACTGTGAACTCGACGTGTTAACCCTAACCCACCCATAACTTTCTACATCGCGTAAATATACTAAATATAAATCGTACGTACTCACTGTGTAAATCCGACGTCACATCAACTTCCTACGGCGTAGGCGTGTGTTCCGAACAACTAGAGGGCCGAAACCACACGACACATATTGGAAATAAATTGTGCATTAAACGCTTCTAGCAGTGCACAGTAGGCCTGCAGTAGCTTACTTATGATAACTGACACTGCGTTATATTTCCTCGCTAGCAAATGCAAAAAAGGAACTCTACTTCGAAGAACGACAAAGTCCGAATTTGAATTCGTGGGTGTCGGTCAGGTGGTGTTGTGAATCATAGACGAGATCGATCGTACGTCAGTGTTCTCCAACTTTGGTTTATCGTCCGTATGGTTTCGCCTATACTTGATCCGCGAGACAATTTAGCGTCCAAAGGAATCAAATGCCATGTCCCCGTGCTTTGTTTCCCTTTCCTGTCATATAACTACGACGTTGCTTTCGTGCAAGCAAACAAACACTACCAGGTATTATGCTAGGCAAGTACTCCTCGTGTTAAGCGATGCACGATGGGCGCCCACTCTCACCTCCATTTCCCGATGCCGAGTTGTTTGTGAACATGGCGTTGCCCTCGATACCGATAGTCGAATCACTGTTTGCGTAGACGGCACCTGCAGGTACCACACAGGGCGACAGTGGGTGGGTGCATGTTTGGAAGTCAACCGGTTGATGGCGGTAGTGCAAGGGCTTGCTCTCAACAACATAAAACCCCTTTCAGGGAACATACCATACAAATGGTGAACTTTCACCGAAAGGGAAAGCATTGGTACGGGCTCTAAAATCAAGACATGTCGACGAAACGAGCAACCGAGCACTGCATCTAGCTTATCAACTGTTATCGCGACCGTTACGTAAACATGAAGCTACCACTTGCGTTTCGTTGATAGTTGGCACATTCATGGATGACGAATAACATATTATAACACCCGGCGCTTGACACCACCATGGTCCTATCTGGGCATATGATAGAAGCGGCTGCGGAATGGTGTACATATCAGGATCATTGTGCTCTCGGGAACATTTACGCAGGCAATAAAACCGGAATTTAGTTTCCTCACAAGAAAGGACTTGAAATATCAGAGTGTGCGTGTGTGGTAACAGTAAAACAGTCTTGTTGGTTAGACCCGGACGATGTTATGGTAAAAACCGGGGCTTTTCCTGGTGCATCGGTGCGTGGGGAATGTGGAATATTCGATCGTGGGTAGGTACAATCAACCCACTACCGGTAAATACCTGGTAACGCATGGGTAAGGGGGGAAACTACACCGTTCGGGACATACGCACTGCCAAAAAAACTGCATTCGAGGGACATTGCCTGCAGATGACGTCGTACGAGGAAAGGGACAACGACGCGTTAATGCACGGTGAAGTCCCGCTCTAGTTGTCGACTGCGTCATGCAGGAAGTTGCTCTGACTGGATTATTTCTGTAGCTATGCACTGAGAGATGACACACAATCATGAGTCTTAGATTCGTGAGGTTTGGTGATGAGCCGTTTTGCAGAGAGAGTAAATCCCAATCGGGCGCTGTTCATATGGAGTCGAGCATGGTTTCAACTATAAACAGTCCCGCCCGCCAGCAATCGAGTGGGGCGATCCTGCGAGTGACCACAAGGACGAAGGCAACAGCGGGTAGAAGGGGAATCCAGACAGGAAGGGAGACGGGGTGAAGGATGCATCCGAGAATGTGCAAGCGCCTAAACCATTGTTTGCTCAAGCTCCGTCAATGCCTTTGACGGAAGGCCCGCAGACTAACGGTATAACGTAGTTCGAAGGCAAATGTTTGACCAGCAGTCAGTCACTAGACGAAACCGGGCCCACACATCCCGGTGGGGCGGGGAAAACCAGTCCAGCCTCGGGCCACCGAACCTGGCCCCAAACTACAAAAAAACATAGTCGCAAGGCTGAGGGAGCTCGTGGGCGAAATAAGGAGGCTCTGTGTTTGGCGTGGCTGATGTTTGTCGCGCAACGTCTGACAGCCCGGCCGCGTTTCAAGAAGAACGGGTGTGTTTCATCGAGATTACAGATACTGTCTCTTAACGGTAGGCGGCAAATGCGCAGCACATACGCCGCCTAGTAGCGTTTTATCAAGGCAACAACTATGATATTGGGTCGTCAAGTGTTAACCTATGAGAAGAATAAATGGGGCGCTGGTAGGTTAGGGCGTCTCACACTACTCTAATATACCGGATCACATCGAAAAGACAGTATATGTAAAGGGCCGAGGACAGACTAAGCGTCCTGGCGAACACCCGTGGCGCGTGGACACACGGTAGATTGCCACAAGTATGTACCAATGTTCCTGCAATCGCTAATCACAGTAGTAAACATGTCCGCCGAAAATATATATGCATCGATACCGCTGTCGTTCAAACCTCGTGACTACAGCGGTCGCATGTCGATGAGCGGAAGGGTGGATTGACATAAGTTGAAGCATAGGTTATTCCGGTTCCAACACACTACACGGAAACAATTGTGTGTAGCGTGTGAACCAAGGACGTCAAGATAACGGCCAAAGAGTGTTGGTTGCTCCAAAACATGCAACTGCAATAAACAGGGGAGTTGCGAAAGTGAACTCAAGAGGTATTTGCATTGCAGTAAATGAGACGAGCGCAATGGAGGAGGTACTGAATATTGCGGAATGTATATCTGGTATGCTGTTCAATGGATCCGTGGAGTTAAGTGCTTCAGCCAACAAACGACTTGTATTGTACCATTGCAAGCTCAAATTCAATATACAATGCCATATGATTATGTTGGTACATACCAATCGGGTCTAGACATATTGGGTAGCTACACAGCTAGGAATCCTGTCACTCGTAGGACCAACGAGTGCAACCCCTACCTGCCGTAGGAATGATCACGGGAGAAACTATAAACCATACCAGTCCGTTCCGAAATATAAGCCTGATCTGGACGTATAAGTTAGTATCTTGAAGAAAAACAAAACATTCGAGTGTTCGTTATTGTTTACTGTCTCTACCATGAACCGGTGCACTAAAGCAACGCGAATCACTCCCAGAAAAACACAATAGTAACCTTCGTATGGTCTCACGAAGCAAGGACACTCGGAGCACGTCTCACGTTTCCTGCCGGTAAAGGTCCTTCGATTGCGTTTATATTTATATATGTTTTCACGCCGGGTTGGAAACTTTCTCCCCGACCCAATAATCCAATAAAAAAAGTAGTCGTGAACAAACTGCGACCACCACCGGTCACTTCTTTTTACTAAATGTTTCACGGTTTTCTTCGGTGAAGCGAGTTATAGGCAGCTCCGTAATTTTTCGGAGCGCGGTCGACGCGTATGCTGTCCCGTCGATTGCGATGCTTAATTTTGTGTTGGGAAAATTCAAGTTTATTTTTCGAAAAAAACGTGAAAAGACGTGATTAATTTTTTAGAGATATTCCCAAGGGCGCACAAAAAAAAGAGGAAACGACACCACACACGTAGGAAGGTCAGAATGAAAAACAAACCGGATCGCTGTGATCAGAGGACGAAATGAGCAAAAACCATTTTTTTTCGTTTTTTGTTCCCTTTTTTAACTTGGGTTTTAGAGACCCCGGCTATTTTTTTCCGCTGGTGGGGCGGGGGTAATTAAAAAAAAACTTGACTTATTGTTTTATGGGATCACAACGGTCCGGTTTCTTCCCTCCAATATAGGGGGGGGGGGGTGTGTGGTCTCGATAACTTTTTTTTTGTGCGCCCTTGATATTCCCCAAACAAATTTACAAATTGCAATCGACAGAACAACATGTGTGTTGACCGCGCTCTGAAAAATTATTGGGATACCTATAACTCGCTTTACCGAAGAAAACCGTGAAACATTTAGAAACAAATTAAGAGACCGGTGGTGGTCGCAGTTTTTTCACGAACATTTGTTTGAATGGTTTATTGGGTCAGGGAGAAAGTTTCAAATCCGTTGTGAAAAATATACTAAAATAAAAAATGCAATCGAAGGACCTTCAGCGGCAGGAAACGTGATACGTGCTCCGAGTGTCCTTTCTTCGTGAGACCATACTAAGGCTACTACTGTGTTATTCTGGAAGTGTTTAGCGTTGCCTGAGTGCACCGGTTCATGGTAAAGACAGTAAACAAAAACAAAAAACTCGATTGTTTGTTTTTTCGCCAAGATACTAAATTATACGTCCAGACCAGGCTGATATTTTGGAACGAACTGGTACGGGGGGTACTTGCCGTCTCACTAATTTCTAGCCGAAGCCTAAGTCAATGTCGTCACTAGATATATTGGTCGGCTTCGGTTCGCCTATCCTCGCTATAGTAATCGCATGCCGTAACGTTTTTGAAGATTAAAACGACGTTCCAACCACCAACGTATTACTACCTTCTGCCCACTACCTGTTCACGCGTATTCTCACACTTCTTTACAATATTTTACCGATCGTGCAATACTGTGATTTGTAGCGCACTCTGGCAAACTACAGCAATCGGAGTGTTTAACGCCAGACACTCTGCAAAAAACCAGACATGCGAAAACCCTTGTTGGAATTCACATTTATGTTTTTTTGTCCTCGCTGGCATTAGTTCGATCGTGGCGAACTTTCGTGCATCGCTTCTCTGACGCGTGCCAACCAAACATGGCAGGATCGCTCTTGACAACGACTTTGGTTCACTAATTGCACGCGGATTCATTAATTGTTGAACCGTGATGGCACCCCGATTCGTACTTCCTTCAGGATAAGCACCGCCTACTCGTTGGCCAGCTGTGCTAGGCTAGAAGCACGGCGATCGATCGCCATTCCTGGCCTCTGATGGTGTACGAGAGACTTGGTCAAAGTTAGAAACTCGCATTCGCTCGTAATTATATAAGTGGAGCTTAGTATGAGGTACTCAAACTTGCCACCGAAAAGCATCGGCGACCACACAATACTGGTCTTGGTAACAACGATGTATGGGTAGGCCAACCGGTCGTGCGAGGAAGCCTCGTCAAATGCATGGTCGCCCCGAATCATCGGTGAAGGCGCAGAAAAATACCAAGTACAGTCAAATCGGGATCGACGAAAGTAGAGGCAGCCAATGATAGGAGGTGACTGTATTAATTGACACCATAACTATCTTGCATTTTGATGGGGTGCATCGATCATGGTGCTAGTTTGTTTACAGCCCTCAACCACAAGACAGCAGTGATGCGATATGTAATGACAATCCCGCCAACCCAGCTCATGCTTTCGGTGTACGGCCTATGCGGTGCCGATGATGCGTGCCACTTACCACCTTTAGCCCTCGCTCAGAGCGGAGGCGAATACTAGATGCATCAGAATGGATCTAAAGTTTATAATACCTTGTTGGTCCCAACATTGTTTATATCGTCTGAGATAACGTACCGGAGGGAAGGGACCTTCACCCGACGGGCGAGAACACATGAAGCAGAAATGTTACTCAGACAACCCTACCAACCCTACACATGCTAAGCAGTTTATGTGCCGCGAGTATATTTCCGGGATTTCTGCCGCACTGAGCGATCACAAAAGGAGCTATGTTCCGGCCGCGACACCTCTGGTTTGCAGCAAAATTACTTACGCAATCGACTAGCTATTTCAAGATATTGGCGTTAGTGTAGAACACTGCTACAAAAACAACGACCAGTTTGCCTTGTGTTTCGCATTTAAAGGGTGAAACGTATTTAAAGAAGACCATTCTGGTTAAATAGTAAATACTGTATACAGTATCATAGGTAAACCTCTGCAAGCGATGTACCATACGGGCCCATTCTCACCCCCGATCCCCGCGAAGTTGCTTGTGAAGGTGACGTTACCGTCGATACTCACCCCCGACGATGAAATAGTAGCGATGGCACCTGCAGGTACACAACGAAAATACCGCAGTTGGTGAGTGTTTGGAGATCACGCTAAGCAACGGTACGTCGGCGCCGCATGATGTCGCTCGCGAAAAACCGTATCGCCTTCATGGACCACAAAGTAGAGACGATAAGCTTCCGCCGCACAGGAATGCAGGCATTAAGGCAGACTGTATCCCCCGAGACGTCGATGATAAAACCAAACACGACTCAACAAGTAACAACGATATATACAGATCATACGAACTATGTGTACCATGTGTTAATTTAGTACGCATGTCTGCATGAACGACGAGTGACATATCCTTGCCGTGCTTGAGGGCATGGGCAGAATCGACAGTGCGGCAGTGCAACGAACTTGTTTGTACAGCTATGACGGTACCACTAAAAACGGGGTTTGTTATACCAGTAGTATTGGGCTCCTTATGAATCGCGCATGTGTAACCCTAACCCATGTTATATGCAAGGCGGCGTTCGCTGTCGGTGGTAGCCTATTAGCCACATGAACGTCGCTCGAAAACTGGACGGGGAATCGTAGACAAGCATGAGGAAATACATGACTGGTGGGTATCGAGTAACGTATTAACGCAGGAGGGAAGCCCGTGGACAGGGAAACTTACAGGTTCGTGCCAACATAGTTAGGCAACGCAATACATGTTGCCGGGAAGATTGACGATATCGTTGATAGGCCTGGCAGCCGTAATCACCATGAACACAACTACAGTACCTACGCAAGGAAAATGTCGACTGCCAAATAGACAGGACTGCACACATGTTCGTTATCAGCCCCTCGGACCTCAATCGCAACACCCCTGACGCTCTACAACCACTAACTACACAAAACAGCAACACGACCTGCTCAGCTGAGGCAGCTACAGAGTGGGATGCTTTACCGAATCAAGGTTCACAGCGATATAAGCATTGACCTTATTGGCAGGAATGGACTGCGCGTATGACTCGTCAAAGGAGGGGCAAAAAAATGCGCTACACCGTTCTCGAGGGGTAGATCGCAATAAAGGCAAACACACAAGACGAGGTGTTCGCAATTATCGAGACGACCCTCGTTTCTGTGAATACGGTGAAACGCAGGTATGAGCCGGTCTTGGCAACACCGAAGTAAGGTTAGACCAACCGGTTGTTGAAGGGGGCGTTATCAACTCCGTGCGTACTCCAAATTATCGGTGAAGACACAGAATTATACCACAGTACAAAAACACTGAGATCCACAAAACGTTGGGCAACCAATGCAATGTTTCTGAACCATAGTTCGCATGGATTATGAGGGCCCCATCAGCCATGAAGCTTTTAGTTCAGCAGAAAACAGGCGATGAGAGAGACGCGCTGAGTCATCCCACGGTAGGCGTGCAGCAGAATTTTCTGAGCTCCTCGCATGAGGAGCTCAATATCTCACCCGAAACATGACTTCGGAAAATTTTGCTCGCGCAACCCGACCAAACCTTCGAATGCGGTAGTCCAAAAACAAATATACCAGTAAAATGATTATAGTATCCGGTGGTTAATCACGTGAAGAGCCCAACCGGTCAGAACACATTGCGCCAAAACGTGGTACCCCTACCGTGGGATTGCTCCGCTGCCGATCCCGTCCATCCAACGTAAACATGCAATAGTGTTTGGGTGTATGGCCCTTGCTGCGCCGATAGTGCTGCAGGCCACCCACTCACCGCACTCAGCCCTCGCACAGTGCGGGATCAGGGATGCATCCAAATGCATCCCAATTTCGAAAAAGGTGTTGATTCCCAACGTGTTGCTTCCAAAATATTCGAGCTTTTTTGCGACAGCGCGCTGGAGGTACACGCACAGTCATGAAGCTCTGCCCAACGGGCAAGAACAGGAGAAAGCCGAAATCCATTAACCCCCCTCCCGTCCACCCTACATGCTGGCTAGTTTCTGTGCGCGACCATCGCGGAAGTATGTTCCGGTTGAGACTGTCCTTAGTCGGGGCAGTTAGCTCTAAATCATCGAATCCATTGGTTCCTCTAAATCTTCGAATAAGGCTCAGAAGGACGCTACAGAAGCAACGTTCAAGCTGCTTTGTGTTCCGCTTCCAAACATTAAAGTATGGTTAAAACAGTGGTTTCCGGCAAGGTACTGTAGTACTACCTGCACGTAGTAGCCATCTGTAAATGGGTAGGAGTGATGTACGATCCACGCCTTTTCTCACCTCCAGCGCTAGCCAAGTTGTTCGTAAACGTGACGTTACCGTAGATGCCTACTCTCGAATCTGTACTTGCGACAATGACACCTGCAGGCGCAACGACGATACGACAAGCGGGTAGGCGTTTCAAAATCAAGCTGCGAAACGGTAGGTCGGCGACGCAAGACGTCGGTCACAAACTTATATGCCGCCTCCAAGGACCAAGCAAAGACACGAAAAGCTTCCGGCACGCAGGAAGTAATGCATAGGGGTACCAGGTGCACGATACATCGATGATAAAACTGAATGCTGTACCCAGCATTAAATAACGATGTCTACAGAATATTTGTATATCTGCATGGGCGACAACTTACTTCTCTCATGAAGTACATCCATAATATTAGCAACATAAACGGGCATAGTCATAACGAAGGGGTTTGGTGCCTAGAAATTTGCACATGTGTATCGCAGCACCGTGTTGTACGTGCGGTGAGGCTCGTTTCAGAACAATAGCCGGTCCGCCACTTGTACGTCGAAGGAGTATTTGGACTCTACAGGGACCGAAAACCAAGTTGAGGAAACACGTGAGGGGTCGGTAGCAGGAAACGTATGAACAAAGGCGAAACGCCCAAGGATAGGAAACCCTATACAGCTCCGCGAAAATACAGCCAAGCGACTGCATACATGCTTCCGTGAAGACTGCCGATATCGTCGATAGCCCCGGCCCTTGCAATCTCCAAGACCACGGCTACAACCACCAATAACGGGATACCTCGACTTTCAGATAGACGGAACCTTACGCATGTTCGTCATCAGAGCAGAAGGCCTTAATTATATGACACCTAACGCAGTACACCACCAAAGCACACACAACAACGATATACTATGGCAACTACAGAGTGGGAGGAGTTCTCGACGCATATATTTAACAGCGATATAAGAGATGGCATGATAGTCAAAAGCGGACTGCGCAAATGACATGTAGAAGGAGGCGGAGCAAAAAAACAATGTTTAGGCGGTTCTTAAGGGGGGTTGGACACACAAAAGGCAAAGCACACAAGCGGGGGTGATTGCAATTGTCGAGACGCATACGGTGTGACAACCACCGATCGAGGTAGGAGCGTGTTTGGTAAACGAGGATATCGTGGTAATCATACTCAGTATATAAGGGGTACCTGGTATATTACCACGAATAAGTCGATAGGGAGAAATGACGTCGTTGATAACGATGACGGGGATATTTGGCAAATATATAGGGTGTCTTTACGCCAGGCATGCCCAGGCTGTCGTAATCGGTCAGGCAACGGGCCGACGAATAGTACCCAAATCAATGGAATAGAAAACTACCATGTAAATTGCGCACGACGTCCATGAATCAAATGCCGCGTGCAACAACGTCAGCGTCATGCGCCTTTCTAAACATAGGAGGAAGGCTCTGTTTTCCCTTTTTGGTTCGTTTCTATTGGCTGTACCAGGCACCAGTTAGTGTATTGTGGGGGTGTTACCTACTGAGCTACGTATGGGGTTAACAGATCGAGCGATTACTCAGGTCAGGGTGATCCTTACAACACACTTCCCATCTCTGAACGGCGGAACCAGGGGGGCATGGTATTATCAGGGCTGTCTTCGGCATAATAAAACTTTGATACGGTAGATCATGGCATAGTTACTCAAGCTTACGGTATTGGGACGGCACGCTTCCGCAGCAAGCGAACACCACGGCAGTCGTTGTACAGTAGTCGGAACTCACGGCCTTTGCACGGTGCCCTTGCGCGGTGAACGAAAACCACTGAATTCTGAGTTAGGGTTAGGGCCTCGCCATAACCCTCACCTTAACGATACGTTGCCGCTGTAATCGACCACCACGGTTTGCGGGATACAGTAATCAGCAACCACGGTATTTGGACCGTTACGCGTCCATGGTAGTCCCCATCTACGGTAACAGCCATAGCATAGGTACAGTAACTAGCCACCACGGTGCTTTACTGAAAGGGTTAAAATCAAAAACTCACAGTGGAAATATTGTAATGCTTTCACTATTTGTACCTGTACGTTATATACTTGAAAGTTTCAATGTGCAGTAAGAGCATGAACGTTAACCACTAATAACCCTAACACAAACAAATGACGTGTGGACGGCACGCTTCCAAAAGTAAGCGAAAGCCACATAAATTCACAGAATTGCGGCATTTACGACAAATCGTGGTTCCATCACGGTCATTTTACCACGGTCGAATTTCTCATGGCATCCCTGTTTGTTCCAGGGACGCACGCGCAAGGGTTTCATTAAAACAAACGTTCGAAGGGATATTCCAAACCGTGTCCTCGTCAACGTCAATTGTACGGCTGTTGTCTACTGAGCTATAAATTTAGGGTTAAACACTCGATCGATTTCACAGCCCAGGGTAATTAATCCTTATATAACTATGAAAACAAAGAAAAATAATAAGGCGCGACCAGACACCTAATTTCGTATGAAATTATGTGTCCATTGTGATCCGTGCTCCCTAACTAGTGAGAGAGCGGCCCGTCCCAGGAAGGATGCCTTCCCTCGCCCCCTAATCGGCGAGTTGGACGGTGGCGCCGGCTTGGTTGGCAGGGATACTAAGGGCTGGTGTGTGGGGCGGTTGTGGCGTGGTCGCAGTGCCACCGGCTGTCCGGCGAACGACTGCCGAACTATAGACGTCCTGCAAATACCAACCTGCCCTAAATATTGCTAGTTTTCTTGATATAATATCAGTATCACAGGTGTTCTGTACTGTTAGCAATATTCACCCTACAAACAACAAACTGGAACGGATGCCATGTCGTGCTTTCCATCTGTATGTATATTTTGTCTGTCATTCGACTTTCGAAGACATATCAATGAAATTGTACAAGGTGTTTGTACGATGAGGAATTCGAACATGGGAAAAAATATGCAACCAAATGATCCGCACGACTAACAATGACCATGTCGTGCGTACCTTGTGGTCGAATTACGTCTCCGATGATTGCTGCCTTGGAGTTTTGAGGGGGGAACACGAGCGTTAAGGTGTCAACTCGAAGCGAGGAGAGAAGGGAAAACAGACTTTGAGAGAGGAAGAAAACGCGCGGGGTTGGGAAGGTGCACGTCCTCGGGAATATTTTCTTCTCGCCATGAGGTTGAGGGTGGTCGTCAGAGAGTGGGGTTCCTGCGGAAGGCTCACACCCGTCCTCGCAACACCAAGAAGATCACGATTGTTACCGCGCGCAGTCGTGTACGTAATCCGTTCCTCGGAATTATACGTAGCATTAATGCAAAGGTCGCCATCCATTATTTATTCAAAAGTCTAAACGCGTACTCACGTTTCAGTTCGATGTCCCCCTACACACCCTCCTGTGTATTTTGTCAATTTTATAATAAGTAGCAGCAGCAGCAGCTGTACGTACAGACACACACTCGTACAGCAGCACTGGCAGCAGCAGTAGCAAGCAACAGCAGGCAGGCAAAAGGGTGCACAAGAACAGGTCCTCCCCCCTTGCTCCCATGTTCCTGTTTGGCTGTGATACTCTATCTTGCGGTGTCCAGATCACAATGTAGAGATTTGCTTGAATGCATATATACGTGTTGCGCTGTGTCTGTCTGTGCTTACAACGAAACCATAGCAGTAGGGGCCGCGCGCCCGTACCCATTGTAGGCTGGCTAGTTTATGTGGTATGAGTATATTTCCAGCATTGCGGCCGCGCTGGGCGATCCGTGTCGATACATACTTAGAGCGAGGCCACCCTTCGTCCGCGCCGGAGGCATCATCTAATGCAATACTTCCTTCCAATGATCGACGGAGGGGCAGAAGAATGATACAGAAGCAACGGCAGTCTTCCTTGTGTTGCGATTTCTAAAGTAAAACATGGCTAAAGCAGTGCTATCCGGCAAGGTGCTGTGGTACTACTGCATTTAGTAGTCAAATTTACAGCGGCACAAGCGATGCACGATCGTCGCCCTTCCTCACCTCCGAGCTCACCAACCGAGTTATTCGTAAAAGTGGCGTCGCCGTAGATGCCTACCTCCGACGATCCAGATCCGGCAATGGCACCTTCAGGTGCAACAACGATACGACATTGGGTTGGTTTTACAAATCAATGCGCGAAAGGGTTTTAAACAAACTTGTCGCCATTACGGGCCAAACAACTAGACAACGAGCTTTCGCCACAAAGAGAGGAAGGCATTGATGTTCACTGTATCCCACGACACGTCGATGATAAACCAAACTCTGCCCCCAATATCTAAGACTATGTCTACAGGACATGTGTGTATCATTCGTTATATTAAAAGTAGTATCTGAATGGACAACAGCTGACGTATCCCACTATCGGACCGCCGTGCTTAAGGACATCATGTTGTCGTATGGGTACATCGTTCAATAAACGGTGCAAAGATGCAACAGCCATGACGGTTTTCAGTAGAACCGGGGTTTGTCATAACAGAATGATTGTGGGCCTTTCGTTTAGCGTTGTATGCGCTGCGGGGTTCGCTTGAGGAGAATAGTCTAATACCCACTTGTAGGTCGAAGAGAGGTGTGCGCTGTACTGGGAGTTGTTGGTTAAGTTGGGGAAAGACATGACGGGTGGGTATCAAGTAATGTAGAAACGGTGTAAAAACCCAGTGACAGGAGAACAAACACAGCTCCGCGACACCATATCCGGGCGACTCAATACATGTCGCCATCACGATTGCCGATGTCGTCGATATCCCTGGCTCTTTCCATCCGCATGGTCACGGCTACAATGACCAATATCGGGATACCTCGATTATGCCAGGGACGGGACTATACGCATGTTCGTCATCAGCTCCTATGGCCTTCATACCATGCGGCCAAGGCACTATAACAACGAAACACACAACAACAACTAAACAAACAACAGCAACACAATCTGCTCAGACTGAGTAAATAAGAGAGTGGCATGATTTTCCGACGCAGGGTTCACAGTGATAAAAGGGTTGGCCATGCAGTCAGAAGCGAACTGCGCCGATGGCTGGACAGAGGAGCAGCACGAAAATACTATACGCGGTTCTCCAGCAGCAGAACACACGTGAGGTAAAACAATAAGCTGGGGTGGGCAACGTACGCGGGCTGTTAGCAATGCCAAATATTATATGTAGGGGGAAGGCGCAGATAGCGTATACGTGTGAAGTATGGCGACAATGGAGGGAAGAGTTATGTTTTGGAGCTATTGATGATTTACTAGGTCGGGCCGACCGGGCAACCATCTGCGAGTGCATATTGTCAATATCAGTAAGGATCACTGAGGGAGAGAGGATGTCACATAATTAAAAATATGTCAAGGCGAAGTATCGATTTGCACAACACAGTTATTGTGGAAGAAAGCTCGAAGGCTCAAGACGGGCTCCTTCTCATCTACAAAAATAATAAAAAACGAGGTGCCTCGCTGATTTTAAAGATCCGAGGACGGGACGGGGGGGGGGTAAGCAGATGGCTTCGTAGCACATGTTGGGGGGAGGTTTTCGACCCCCATGAAGGCTGCCCCCGCCATAGTGCTGTGTTAAAGACAGCAACAACAGTGGGATATGGAATACGATGGAGTAGCGTAGTCGATAAATTATGAGACAATATAGGAGCGAACGTAGACGGTATCAAGAAGTGTTGTCCATAACAAAGTGTGGGGGTACACACAAAAGTAAATTATAACCTGAAATCACGGGAAGGGTTTGAGCTAAACAATTAGATGAATTAGGGCAAGCACTTACAGAAAAACGGGGGGTTAAGATGAGCGATAGGGTAGAGAAGTACGTTTTCACTCCCCAAATAACTACTTAAAAACGCAAACACGACGAATTTGGGTAGAGGACCTGGACCTGCCAGAGAGAAGAAATATATATATATATCTGTAGTCGGCAGCAGGGTATGAACAGGTGTGCCTGCATGACAAAATAACCGATAATAGAGCTCGCAGGTGGAACCGTGTGAAATGTACAAGGAAGAAGTAGCCTGTCAGTATAATATGACAAAAACAGACTATTGTAACATGAAGAAATGCGGCATACTATGTACATGATAGCGAAGACACCATATGTATCACAGGCGACAGATGGTAGCCATACAAGGCGGACCAGTAAGGGGATACGCGCCTAAACAGGAAGGAGATACGGTCAGCAAAGGCGGTTGGAATTAATAGAGCTTATATATGGCGTGAACGTAATCAGCGCTCAAATGTTGCAGGTATCTCTGTTACGCGTCGGAACAGTACTCCGTCTCGAAAGCCACGTGTGGTCAATGGCCATATGACTAGGTTTACAACCAATGAGAACAGTCCTCCCCACCGAGTAGCTCTGTTGTGAAGCCGCACGCCTTTTCCTGCCCAAAGACCACCGGAAGCTACTGCAGTATGTTTTGGGTAGACTAATGTTCGTCGAGACAGTGAGAGTTTCATTTTGTGCGGCGCTAATATTGAGTGCCCAAGGTGAAACGACGGTGCGATGTTCATGTCTACGTAGTGCGGATACAGTCCCCGAAGGTGGAAGATACATGGAAACAAACAGGACGTAGGGTTCGAGTCCTCCCAACACAGATGGTTGTACTACTGTAGTTCATACGTAAAAAAAAGGAGGCAAGGGACCAGGGACATAGAAACGTTTGTACTGTGAAGGCGACGGATTAACTGTCGCGTCGGCATTCAATCGCCCTTCCCCAGTTCTCAGCTTGCTTTTATATTGGGGGATTAGAGGGTTTCAAGCTTGACGCATATTCGGCGTCATCCGTGTTCAGCTGTTTGAACATGGTGAATTAAATAGTCCGGTGTCGGAGGACGATGCGATATGGATTGACCACTGCGTTAACCTATGAGTATGACGGGGGAGCGCTCAAATCTCCGGTTGAGAGTGAAGCTATAAATCTATCGACGAGTGAATTTTCATTGAAAGCGGTCAATAACATGTTGGCACAGACCTTCGCGCTTTGTTATTTCAAGGAGGCTGTATTTTTCAAGACTCGAAGCGCCGGTGACTCAGTGGCCGAAAGCAACAACACATCAGCCGCTACTGTTGTAGTACACCAGAGGGGCATAATCGTCTCCCTCAGTAACGACTGAAACACGAGCACAACTGGCGTAAGTGACAAGCTTAACGCCGGGTTGTCGGAGCAGGTATATCATCATCGTTAAAGTAGACACTGGAATAGACATTTGCAAGAACGCAGCGTTCAGTAGCTCGACCATCGCTCTATTGTCACTCGTTCCAACTTCGAACTACGAAGTCTGGAAATGTACCCTGTTGTCGCATTGTGTAAACGATCGCTAGCTAACTAGCCACAATTCCAGATGGGCTCATACGCAACTATCAAGGGCCCCACAATCATAGCGAAAAATGGCGTTCTTGTCAACACCCTGCTTTCTGTTGCAGGGAAAGTACGACCAAAACATCCAATGTATACTCGGATAATACGGCTAGCGCTAAGGACTCGGGTGGCTGACGTTTCGTGACTGTCGCAGAATCGAATGTTTGGTTGGTAGATCCCGATCAGTCGGTGTGCCAGTCGGTCGATTCAACCGCCACGAAAATACTACTTTTTACTTTGTATAAGTGCCGTGTACATTATATACAAAGCTCTTCATCCCGAGTAGTGAGGCATGCAATCGTGGAGGTTACACATGAACCCGTGTGTACCTGTGACATTATGGGGTATTGGGTGTTTCATCCAGAAACGATGTGCCGGGAAGTGCGCTTAAAACCTACGACCACAAACCTACTCAGAGCCGACCGGAAATGACGTTCCATCAGCTACGGGTGCTGTTGGGACATGCTTCCGAGCCATTGCCAAGGTCTGTTGCAACGCCAGTAGAGGTACATTGTTTTCTTGGCATTTGTTTTGTCCGAACAAGCGTTTCGGTCTGAACTGCAACAAATTTAAACAGTAAAGGAAGGCCATATTGTACTGCAGCTAACATGTTGCAAACAATCAAACGATGGCGCTCGTTCTCCCGCACCAATAATGCTCGATCCTATTTCCGAAAGAGTATTTGGTAGTGCAGCGCTTGCCTCCTTCCGGTGGTACGGATTTCATCAAAGTAAAACATTAGACCCGATCCACGGTAGATACTATATGAAGCCTACCTTCTTGCCGCCGCGGGTGTGTTGGATCAGTGCACAGAGCTAGAAGCTTTATCCTTCTCACCAATATCGGACAAATATCATCAAAGTCCCTAACCGGCTCTCACCTCCCCATTCACCCGCGTAGTTGCTGGAAAATCGAGAGCTGCCATGCAACGAGACCTTCGATTGCGATGCGTACACAGCACCTGAGGGGAGGTCGTGAGAAAGGGGGAATACCCCAGATTGGATTGCGGAACGTCGGATTCGTCAAGAGTTTTCTTCGGTGCCACGGGGACTGTAAGAGTGGTTTCAAACGACGAAACGTTTGCCAATAACTTGCCAAAATTTCATTTTTAAAACGTTTCACTTGCCAAAATACCAAAACACATTAATTTTGTCTTCGAATAATTCCGTATCTGTTCATTCGCAGGTTTTTGAAAAAATATTGTTTGCGACCAAGAACGCCTATGCAAAACTATCCAAACCACACGCCGTCACGCTAGACCGCACGAGCTGCAGCAACACAGGAATATATCGAGAGTAAGATGGTGGTGCTGACAGCAGATGATGGTGGCTGACGGTACTGCGGAAGGAGTTGATGGCGTGGGTGCCGAACCCCATGTAAACGTCGTACGGGTACAGTCTGCGGCTGATGCTGAGGTCAATGCCAATCACACAGCCGCCCCAGCTTCCCCAAGGCAACAAACGCGCGATTATGGCCGCCCTGGCGGGCTATCCACCTCTGGAACCTACGAGATGTGCTTGGACCTGTCGACAGGCCACCCATTTCTCCACGAGGGTGTCGTCTAGCTGTCTGATTCTTCCTGTACGGGGTTTGATAAAAACCTGAGGGCGTTACGTGGCTCAAATAGCTAGGTTCTTGCCATTTCATCGTGTTAGTCTAAAGAAAGTATTTGGTAAGACTTGCCATTTTCTTGTTTCATAAAATAGCATTCTTTTAAGCTATTAAGAGTTGCTCGTGTCGTTAAAAACGGCCCTACATGAAACGGACGATTCGGCCAAGCAACTCTCTCGCGGCAGGGGAAATGACAGAGCGGTCGGAAACACGTTTGAAAGACAAGCGGGCGTATCACCAAAGGAAGCCGACCCGGTCGCGGGTTTGTTTCGTAATATATATGTGGGATTATAGCGGGGATGATACAGGATGACATGCGCAACACCGAGCTCACAATAACGATTCAAAACAAGCAGGGGAACCGAAAGCGGTACAAGGTTTGACAAGTAAAGGCTTGGCTAACCCCCCCGACGGCAAGCATGTACAGTACTACGAGAGGTACATTATAAATATCGCGAACCTCGATAATCTCGGTGCGAGACCATAAATCAGATGCCGGACGTAGCTACGTTGGCGTGTCGAGTACAACCCGAATGAGCACTGCACAAAGCTATGCGTGTATCACAGCCGTGAATACATCCCCGGGAAGTTTAACGTTATAAGAGGAACAGGAAGATATATACGAAAATACTCCCGGCTGCGGCAGGGGCGGATACTAGGACTTTGTACGAGCTTGGACGGTACATGACACAATATAAGTAGGAAATGCTAACAGCTACGTAGAACCACGGGTTCGGGACAGGTATCGCCGGAGGATATTATAGGCGAGCGCTGATCCAAAACGGGGGTTTGACACCGGCTTAGGTTGCCCTAACCGCATGGGGCACACGACAACCTGTCTTCGGTGATCAAACCACTGTTGAACGTGGGTAACGCAGGTTATGTATATATGCGTTGCGGCATGTAGTCAAAATTCAACCGACAACTGTGTAACCGACGGCTGCAATATATCGCCACCTCACGTGGGTATCGTAGTTTCGAATCCATTCGTTGCCGCTTCTAGTGAACCTGTACTTTGTTGTCGACCAAAGAAAGGCGGAGCCTCGTAGTGTGATAATGCCAGGAACCGCCAATATACTATACGTCCCCCTTTAGTGGGAAGCGCAGTTATTTTATTGAAGGGTTGTCGCATCTAGCGAGCACATACTCAACAAGAGAAGGATAGACGCTGGCAGTGTGGTAATGCCGGGGCCCGGGGGCAAACCTTCGCCTCGCCTAAATCACTGGCTGCTTGAAGCCCTTCACCAGATAGACAAGCATTGTTTTCGAGAATTTTCAAGGTTGTCACCCATCGTCCGCATACAGTGGAACAAACGCTGGCCATAATAATTCGTACAACACTGATTGTAGACGGGAAACCATGTCTGTAGACGTGACATGTCAGCGAGCTACAGTTCGATGAGGAGGTAGAGTTTAGAACATACGACGGTCCCATAAATGTCGTAAGGTAAATAAGTTAAACTTCGGAAGCCATGAATCAACATAAACAGAATAAACGTCCATGCGCAAGCTCGGACATAAGGATCTGGCTTTGCGTTCGACATCTGATTGCGGCGGGAAGCTAAACCCGCCTTTGCCTCTGCGCATTATGCGGGGTTGTGTTTGAACCGTTTCAGGTATTCGTACTAGCGGTCAAGACACCAGGCACACATTGGTGATTTTACACTTGAAAATCAGCACGCATTGTGGTTGATACCGACGGTGGAGAGTCGTTCGAAACTGAGGTGTGTGGTTGACACCTGCATGTCGCTTGCGAGTATTTCAGCTGCAATGGGATTCCGTATCGGGTTGCATCACTTAAGTTGCAGCTTCCTTGTCGCCATAGAACAGTTGACGTCCCAAACTGGTAATTAGTTTTCGGAGGAGAGTGAAAACCGATTGCATTTCATGTTTTTCAAGTGTTGTACTTGCCTCACGACACAAAATCAAATTAGGGGAACCCTAGCCCTAATTGATATACATTGCCTAAGTATTCTTGAACGGTACACATTTATCTAAACAATACACGGCATCACTCTGAACTAGTAACACCTATGATATATGCTAAAATTCCTGTTCGGGGGCAGGCGTCTCTGACATAAATTGATAGTCGGTATACCACGATTGCCAAAGCCAATTTGGGTCTTGTTTTTGTTTTGTTTTAAGTGGGACGACGGCTGTCACTGAGGGCCATGTAGAGTGCATATCTTGACAGTCGGAAAAAAGCGCCACCTGAACAAAAGCCAAGTAAATCATCATTCTCATGGACAGGCACTTCGGAATAGCTAAATCGGGTGCAACCGGCTTTTTGTATCCAGTTCAAGTACTCGATGTACGCGCCGCGGACATAATATGCGTCAAGGTTGAGTGTTGGGGCGGCATATATGTGTCTCCGGTTTACTTTGGTTTACAGGTACCGTCGGGTGGAGCAATAGTATCTTGATCCCGGGAAGATCGACGTAACATGCACGTCCACGAGTGGATCATACAACAATAGAGCTCAACCACCGACAAATTATTGTTTAGCATGTGACAGCAAGTGGCGCGGCAAGTCGGGAGAGCGTTGGCATAGCCTATGCCCCATCTATTAAAACATCGATATGTCGTACTCGCTCTACCGCGGTGTTGATGTTGGGATGCCGAACTGCAACCAATACCGTCCGTGTATCAGTCAGAGACGTTGAGGTTTTTGAATAGTTAACATATGTATCTAATATTCACCCATATAGTGACAACCACAAAAATCGTTTTTGAGCCCGGTCATCATAAACGCGACAAACTGAAACTCGTACAGATAGTCGATGAAGGCAGAAAGTCTGAGATCATTCGGTGTTCCTCTGTCAGTGATAACGTTCAGGAATACGCGTCAACAGTGGAACCAATATGGGTTTGGACAGCGTTGCCGTACAGTCGTGGAAGCACTTGCTTATCATTCGAAATAAAATGTCACCATGCATCGGGGCCGTGGTACTTCATCAGGTTGGCATACGGTCTGTATCCGTTCATGACTACCTCGATTAGCATCCATCGTATCCAGCTACTTCTATGATTTCCTGAAAACTCTGTTTAAGACATCGTATGTTTTTAACAGCAATGTATCTTGCACAACGAGTCTAGCCGATGAACAGGGGGGTGGGGGCGGCGAACTTCGTGCAACATAGTGCATGTCTAGGTATGTTGCTCCATAAGAAACTGTGGACTACCACACGTTCGTTACGAAGACACATAATCGGTTTCAAAATAATATCAAAGAAAAACTCAAACTGCATAGCTGGTGGGTTATGTTCAAGGCAGAGTCATGCACAGAAAGCGCCGTATATTAAAGACCGAACATATATGGCCGACAGTTTGTTTTCAGTTAACTTTATAGCGAAAAGCTCAGTTATGCAGACACTCCAAGCTTTGGACGTTCGTATGAGTGAACGGATGCCCAGCGTTGTGAATGCCGAGCGTTAATACATACTGGATGGGGGCGAACAAGACATGAACACCATACTTCAGCCTATTCTAACAATATCTGTGAAACATATTTAGGTAAGAATTATATTATACACTCAGCTGGGCTGCCACAAAGTGCGTAATACCACGGCAAACCCAACGTTATGAAGACACGACCGGTGAAAGGCAAGCGTGTTGCGCGCTATCCTCAGCAGCAAAGAGTCCCGCGCCCTAAATATATTGCTTAAACTCGAACGCAACAAAACAAAGTACGTCCCGCCTTTCGTGGCCGCTGCCGGCTTCACACCGGAATATAAAGAGGATAGGACAATATCAATGCATTCATGGGACGGCAGACTACCTGCGTGGCATGTGCGTGTTGCAACCTACACCGCAATCGATCTCCTGCAGGTGTTTGTTACTGGGACTAGCCATGCCTCACTTCGCCCCGTCAGCTAGCACAACACATATTTCAGAGCGCCAAAGGCGTTGCACACTAAATGTTTGCTCGTAGCCGCCGGCTACGGCGTACGTGTGTCTTTATTGACAAGTACGGTTGATCGGACCTCGTCGAGTTTCCTTGAATATAGTCGCCCTGGCTATCTATGTATCATGTGTCGAAACCTGATACAGATATGCGGCATTCGTGCAAACGGCTAGTCGGACTAATAATTGTGTGCTGATTTCTAAAAGGAAATACCTACTAAGACAGTTCTCTCCGGCAAGATGGTACTACTGTATGCAATAGCCTGGTACAGGATTAGAAGCAACGCACGCCCCGCGTATTTTCTTACCTCCATAAACCCGACCCAAGTTGTCTGTGAAACTCGCGTTACCGTCGATGCCGATCTCCGACAAGTCTGCGTAAATGGCTCCTGCAGGTACAATAAAAAGACGACGATGGGTAGGTGCTTAAATGTCACGTTAACAAGAGGTGCGATCAGGATCAAAGCACTGAGTGGCAACAAGCAAGCCCCCTATCGGGGAAAACACAAGACACAAAGGACAACCACAGCGCAGAAAAGGGAGCTGTTGATACAGACAAACCCACGGGGAAGCCGTGAACGACGCTCAGCATAGCATCCAGCAATTGAAAACCACTGGTACAAGGATATACAATGTCGATGTTGCTTCAAGTATTGAGCGTATCTGCATGTACGACGATTACAGTATTGTAAGACCTCGTGCCCAGCTCAATCATGGTTCGGTCTGGCTTCGTGGCCAGACCGATTACTCAGCGGTGCATTGGGGTGCTTGTAAACCCTCAAACTTATCACAGGTAATGTCAGTTGAACTTACACTTTGTCTGAATGATGGTAGTGTATTAACACTTCCACATGGGTATATATGAGTCGATTCGTGCCTGGGACGGGTGAAGATCCCTTGTGGGTGGTGTTAGTACACCCTCGAACTTAACACAGGTGATGCCAGTTGAACTTATACTTTGTCTGAGTGAGAGTAGTGTATGAACACTTCCACATGGGTATATATGAGTCGAATCGTGTCTGGGCGGGGTGAGAATCCCTTGTGGGTGGTAGGATACAATATACGTATCTACATGTACGCCAAACGATAGACACCACCGCGTGAAGAATGGTACGTATTGGTGAAGAGACAACATGACGAGTGAGTGAGTATCAAACATTGGGTTGATAGCGTAGTAACACACCGTGAAAGGGGGGTGTATACAGCTCCTCGGTAACGCAGTAGAGCCACTGAGTATAAGACTCCTCAAGCGATCACCGATGTCGTCAGTAATCGTGCCACCTGAATCACCATCAGCTTGACTACAATCACTGCACACGAGACAATACGAAGTGGGGAGGAACAAAACGACGACCTGTTTCATCGTCAGGTGTTGTGGTCTCCCTAACCACACATCGAACACCAAACTGCTGTACAACCTTACAGATTTCTGTACTCGCACCTCATACAAGAAATATACATAGATGGCAGTGTAACGCCAAAACACAATGGCATACAAGAAAATTTACAAGTTCTAATCGGATCCAAACACCTTTCTGTACATGGCCATGCAGTTAGAGAACCCGTCACTAATACGTTGTTGAGGATAACAAGGGCTACCCTGATTTACCGTAGAACGATCATGCAAGCATTTGGCAACCACACGGGAACTGCTACTTCGGTACATGCGACACCTACACGCAGCATGTCTATGGCTGAAACCGGAGAGTAGGTACAGTATGCGGGTATACAGTGACGGGGCTTGGAGGAGAGAGCGCAACGAAATGTGTTAGGACCCAAAATTGATCGTACTAATACCGACAAAAATACCAACAAATACAGTCGTCCACCATTTACTACCGATACCACAAGGACAGTGAAACATATACTGATGGGCGAGTTCCTATCAACAGCTATGCACACGGATCGTTTTTTGTGAATAGGAAAGCAGGCTTAAGAACTAACCACGACAACACCACTGGCTAATTGCTGATTTGGCTCGGGCGCTGCAGCTCATAGAACCAGCGCGCAGCGAACGTTTCCCCTCGGGGCAACGACGAGGTCTCGCCGTATCCGGGGACGATAACGTCCCATTCCCGGATCAGAAAGTCTTCCAGGAAACTACAACTCCAACGAACCGGGGGAAAACCAGACATCCGTCGGGTCGGTACCGCCCCGCGAGTCGTTCAAACCATAAATCCACGGGATATTTTATGGTTGACTGGCCCTCCTGGAGCCAACGCATGGTGCGAATTGCCCCCCGGGGCAACGGCAGAGTCCCGCCGCACCCGGGCATGATATTATCCCATCTGCGAATCGAAGGTCCTTTCATACATCTTCAACTCCAACAACCCGAGGATGCGAACGGACATGCCCCAGGTGAATACCGCCCCGCAAAGTGTGGAAACCACAACACCACTGGCTGATGGCTGATTTGGCTGGGGCTCATAGGGCTAGCGCGCCATGACAGTTGCCCCTCGGGCCATCGGCGAAATACCGCAACGCCCGGGGATGATAACGTTCTGTCCCCGGATCCTATATCCTTCCATTAACCTAGAAATCTAAGAACCTGAGGACAAACACAGACACGCCCCGGGCCGATACCGCCCCGCAGGGTGTGAACACCCAAACCACACTGGCTGATTGTTGATTTGGCTGGGGCTCACTAAAGCCAGTGCGCAGCGAGAGCTACACCATGGGGAATCGACGAGGTCCCGCCGCATCCGGGGATGATAAGGTCCCATTGACGGATCAGAAATTCCTCCAAACATCTACAACTCCAACAACCCGGGGGCGAAAACAAACACCCCCCCCAGTCGATACCACCCCGCAAGGGGTGGAAACCCAACCCCACTGGCTGATGGCTCATTTGGATGGGGCTCATAGAGCCGGCGCGCGGGGAGAGTTACCCCTCGGGGTAACGGCGAGGTCTCGCCGCACCCGGGGATGATAAAGTTCCGTCTCTGGGTCAGGCATCCTTCCATACAGCTATAAATTCAACAACCGGAGGACAAAAACAGACACCCATCGGGTCAATACCGCCCCGCAGGGTGTGGAAACCCAAACCCACTGGCAGATTGTTGATTTGTCTGGGAGTGAAGCTAGCGCACAGCGAGAGTTTCCCCTCGGGGCAACGACGAGGTCCCGCCGCACCCGGGAATGATAACGTCCCATTTCCGGATCATAACATTTTCCATACATCTACAACTTCAACAATCCGGGATCGAAAACGGACACCCCCCGAGCCGATACCGCCCCACAAGGTGTGTAGCCCCCAACTCCATTGGGTGATGGCTGAAATGACTGGGGATCACAGAGGCAGCTCGCGGTGAGAGTGGCCCTCGGGTACGGCGAGGTCCCGCCGTACCCGGGGATGATAATGTTCCGTCGCCGGATCAGAACACATTCCATACAGCTACAGCTCCAGCAACCCGGGGACGAAAACGGACACCCCCCCCGGAGCGATACCTCCCCGTAAGGTGTGGAAACCCTAACCCCACTGGATTATTAACGGTTGGCTGGATTTGACGGAGCCAGCGCGCAGCGATAATTTCCCCTTGTGTCAACAGCGAAGTCCCGCCGCATCCGAGGATAATATCATCCCATCACCGGACCATAAATCCTTCGAAACATCTACAACTCCAATAACCCGCGGCCGATATAATATTTCCCCCTGGTCGGTACCGCCCCGCAACGTGTTGAAACCCCAACCCCGCAGGCTATCGTACGCTTGGCTATCTCTCATGGAGTCGGCGCATGTCGACAGTCACCACTCGGGGTAACGGTGACGTCCCGTCGCACCTGGGGATGACAACGTGTCATCCCCGGATCAAACATCCTCTTATATATTTAATCAATTGCACCGTACCGGGGACGTAACCGAAAACAACCCGGGTCCACACCGCACCGCACGGTGTGCAAACCCCCATACCAAGGTCTGATTAACGGTTGACAGGCTCTCGTATATCCAGTGCGCGGCGAAAGTTTCCCCTCGAAGCAACAGCGAGGTCCCGCCGCACCCGGGGATGTTAATGTTTTATCCCCGGTTCTCCATCATGATAGTGTTTACATTTTTGCCATAGAGCAACCTCCGAAAACAGGTTCTTGCTCGCTGGTTGTGCTTGCATGGCCTATTATATGTAAAGTGGCATAAACACACCCGTGCATGGTTCGCTTGATGTATATATGCCATGGTGCAATATATGAACCGAAGCACCCCATGGGATCCATCGGCTGTTCAACTAACGTACTGTAGATCAATGGGCCTCCTGGCGTGCGTTGTTTACTCAGTTTTAGCGTGTACCTGGTTTGTGTCCAAACTAGGCCAGGTAAGTTTGTTCTTGGCCAAACCAAACCCTACAATGAATGCTATCACTGTCGTATATAGTACATATACAACACATGTACGACGCCTTCCCTAGCGGCCAGGGACTCCGCAGCGGAATTCTAGGGCAACAGAACCAACTCATGGCGTGGATTGGTGGCCAGGCTATCCACCTTACAAGCGGAGATATTTACCGCATCGAGGGTAGTGCATGGGAAAGTGTGTGTAGCGTAGCCTATACCGCATTACAGTCGGACGGCGTAATGAAGCATCTGCCTGCACATGCTTGCTCCTACAGTAGGCCTGACAATCCCCCTTTATTCCCTGACAGCGAATACACACTGCAACTAAGACTGTGAAGGGCGTTGTGGGGTGATTGATGACATCGTTGATAAGCGCGGTCGATCGGCCATTATCAATTCCCTTTGAGGCGACTAACTCAAGGTTGTATTTATAGCATGTTTCGGCACGTGTGGGAGCGTTGCTCTTAGATGACGAAACGCCCTTTCTGCCTTGTATATTTTTTTCGACTCGAAACATATTGCTACCATGAAGCAGGGATGTCGTGCAAGGTAGCACTGCTGCAAGTAGTAGGGGTATGTACAGCGTCACAAGCAATGCGTAATCCACGTCGTGTCGTACCTCCTTCGGCCGCAGCGGAGTTGGTGGTAAACATTGCGGTACCGTCGATGTCTACATTCGGTGTGTGTGCATAAAGGGCGCCTGCAGGTACGAACGACGAAACCATAGAGGGTGGGTGGGTGGNACGCCGTCCGACTGTAATGCGGTATAGGCTACGCTACACACACTTTCCCATGCACTACCCTCGATGCGGTAAATATCTCCGCTTGTAAGGTGGATGGCCTGGCCACCAATCCACGCCATGAGTTGGTTCTGTTGCCCTAGAATTCCGCTGCGGAGTCCCTGGCCGCTAGGGAAGGCGTCGTACATGTGTGGTATATGTACTATATACGACAGTGATAGCATTCATTGTAGGGTTTGGTTTGGCCAAGAACAAACTTACCTGGCCTAGTTTGGACACAAACCAGGTACACGCTAAAACTGAGTAAACAACGCACGCCAGGAGGCCCATTGATCTACAGTACGTTAGTTGAACAGCCGATGGATCCCATGGGGTGCTTCGGTTCATATATTGCACCATGGCATATATACATCAAGCGAACCATGCACGGGTGTGTTTATGCCACTTTACATATAATAGGCCATGCAAGCACAACCAGCGAGCAAGAACCTGTTTTCGGAGGTTGCTCTATGGCAAAAATGTTAAATCTACATGGATGTATTGGCAACGATAAGTAATATCACTGTAGGGTTCTATTACCCAAGAAAACACAAAACAGTTTTACACGACGATGGCGTGCTATGTAGTACACCATGGGTTACGACCATTCCTTTGATCGGCTGGTGGGACCGTGCATGGGTCCATGATTGGTGGTGCGATGTATCATAAGATGGGGCAACATTTGGTTCATGCGTTGCACCATTGAAGCACATGCGTACATAGTGTACGAGGTGAGACCGAACACGAGTAGACCGAACACGAAGACAACCAAAACTAGGGTGTGGCCTCAAAATCATGCACATTCAATTGAAACCTATACGAGGTAGTAGACCAAGCGGACAAAAGGCCGTTTCAAGCCAATTTCAGACACGGTATGCAGCTAGCCAATCGGGGGTACTACATGAGTTGAACATGTCATGGGCCCGCCCATTGGCGAACCCTGTTCGTAACGACCATGATTGAGTCTCAAGCGAGATTATTTCAAGTCGTAGTATTAGTCGTCCCATCTGAGAGAGGCAAGAGGGGATGATCCCGGGGGGCATCACGGCATCCGCCAACAAACCAGCCTGAAAGAAGAAAGCGGCAAAATAACCTGTAAGATACGAACCACCCCAAACATCCCGAAACTGTCAAATTGTGAAGAAACGAAACGAACTACTGTAATCAAAGGCCAACCATGACGTACCCCGGTGGATAGGTACGGTGATTTCGMTGTTTTTCTTTTGAGGTGTACAAGGTTTATTACGTATGTTACGTGTCCTGGCACATCCGCACATTAATGTAACTGCGAAWTGCTGTACTTTCTCCTTATGTTCAAGCTGACTACATATGGAGCAGCACCCGTATGATTTTCAAAACGCCGTCCGACTGTAATGCGGTATAGGCTACGCTACACACACTTTCCCATGCACTACCCTCGATGCGGTAAATATCTCCGCTTGTAAGGTGGATAGCCTGGCCACCAATCCACGCCATGAGTTGGTTCTGTTGCCCTAGAATTCCGCTGCGGAGTCCCTGGCCGCTAGGGAAGGCGTCGTACATGTGTTGTATATGTACTATATACGACAGTGATAGCATTCATTGTAGGGTTTGGTTTGGCCAAGAACAAACTTACCTGGCCTAGTTTGGACACAAACCAGGTACACGCTAAAACTGAGTAAACAACGCACGCCAGGAGGCCCATTGATCTACAGTACGTTAGTTGAACAGCCGATGGATCCCATGGGGTGCTTCGGTTCATATATTGCACCATGGCATATATACATCAAGCGAACCATGCACGGGTGTGTTTATGCCACTTTACATATAATAGGCCATGCAAGCACAACCAGCGAGCAAGAACCTGTTTTCGGAGGTTGCTCTATGGCAAAAATGTTAAATCTACATGGATGTATTGGCAACGATAAGTAATATCACTGTAGGGTTCTATTACCCAAGAAAACACAAAACAGTTTTACACGACGATGGCGTGCTATGTAGTACACCATGGGTTACGACCATTCCTTTGATCGGCTGGTGGGACCGTGCATGGGTCCATGATTGGTGGTGCGATGTATCATAAGATGGGGCAACATTTGGTTCATGCGTTGCACCATTGAAGCACATGCGTACATAGTGTACGAGGTGAGACCGAACACGAGTAGACCGAACACGAAGACAACCAAAACTAGGGTGTGGCCTCAAAATCATGCACATTCAATTGAAACCTATACGAGGTAGTAGACCAAGCGGACAAAAGGCCGTTTCAAGCCAATTTCAGACACGGTATGCAGCTAGCCAATCGGGGGTACTACATGAGTTGAACATGTCATGGGCCCGCCCATTGGCGAACCCTGTTCGTAACGACCATGATTGAGTCTCAAGCGAGATTATTTCAAGTCGTAGTATTAGTCGTCCCATCTGAGAGAGGCAAGAGGGGATGATCCCGGGGGGCATCACGGCATCCGCCAACAAACCAGCCTGAAAGAAGAAAGCGGCAAAATAACCTGTAAGATACGAACCACCCCAAACATCCCGAAACTGTCAAATTGTGAAGAAACGAAACGAACTACTGTAATCAAAGGCCAACCATGACGTACCCCGGTGGATAGGTACGGTGATTTCGMTGTTTTTCTTTTGAGGTGTACAAGGTTTATTACGTATGTTACGTGTCCTGGCACATCCGCACATTAATGTAACTGCGAAWTGCTGTACTTTCTCCTTATGTTCAAGCTGACTACATATGGAGCAGCACCCGTATGATTTTCAAAGGCGGATGTCGTGATGGCCCCAGGGGTCATCACCTCTTGCCTCTCCCGGTTGGAACGACTATTACTACGGCTCAAAAATGTGTCGCTTGGGGCTCGAACATGGGCTTTACGGACAGGGTTCGCCGATGGGCGGGCCCATGGCCTGTTCAACTCATGCAGTCGCTACGCCCGATTGACCAGCTGCATATCGTGTCTGCGTTTGGCTTGAAACGGCCTCGGTACCCTTAGAATGGTCCACTTGATCTACTATAGGTTTCAATTGAATTTGCATGATTTTGAGGCCATACACTACCGTAATGCGTATGTATCCGTGTGTGGTCCACTCGTGTTCCGTCTCATCTGGTACACTATGCGACGCATAATCGAAATTTGCCCCATCGCATGATACGTCGCACCACCAACCATAAGCCCATGCACGGTGCTCTGACCCATTCAATGGGAAAAGTCGTAACCCATGGTGTACTGCATAGCACGCCTTCGTCGTGTACCTGTTTTGTGTTTTCTTGGGTAAATAGAACCCTACAGTGAATATTACTATCGTTTGCAATACACCATGTTAGATTTAACATTTTTGCCATAGAGCAACATTCGAAAACAGGTTTTTCCTTGCTGGTTGTGCTTGCATGGTCTAGTCGATGTAAAGTGGCTTAAACAAACCCGTGCATGGTTCGCTTGATGTATATATGCCATGGTACAATCCAAGAACCGAAGCACCCCATGGGATCCATCGGCAGTTCAACTAACGTACTGTAGATCAATGGGCCACCTGGCGTGCGGTTTTTACTCGGTTTCAGCGTGTACCTGGTTTATGTCCAAACTAGACCAGGTAAGTTTTCCTTGGCCAAACGAAATTCTACAATGAATGCTATCACTATCGTATATAGTACATATACCACACATGTACGACGCCTTCCCTAGCGGCCAGGGACTCCGCAGCGGAATTCTAGGGCAACAGAACCAACTCATGGCGTGGATTGGTGGCCAGGCCATCCACCTTACAAGCGGAGATATTTACTGCATCGAGGGTAGTGCATGGGAAAGTGTGTGTAGCGTAGCCTATACCGCATTACAGTCGGACGGCGTAATGAAGCATCTGCCCGCACATGCTTGCTCCTACAGTAGGCCTGACAATCCCCCATTATTCCCTGACAGCAAATACACACTGCAACTAAGACTCTGAAGGGCGTTGTGGGGTGATTGACGACAATGTTGATAAGCGCGGTCGATCGGCCATGACCAATTCCCTTTGAGGCGACTAACTCAAGGTTGTCTTTATAGCATGTTTCGGCACGTGTGGGAGAGTTACGCTTAGACGACGAAACGCCCTTTCTGCCTTGTATTTATTTTTCGACTCGAAACATATTGCTATCATGAAGCAGGGATGTCCTGCAAAGTAGCGCTGCTGCAAGTAGTAGGGGTATGTACAGCGTCACAAGCAATGCGCAATCCACGTCGCGTCGTACCTCCTTCGTCCTCGGCGGAGTTGGTCGTAAACGTGGCGTTACCGTCGATGTCTACATTCGATGTGTGTGCATAAAGGGCGCCTGCAGGTACGAACGACGAAACCATAGAGGGTGGGTGGGTGG
>MEHQ01003767.1:0-76023 GCA_008828725.1 Saccharina japonica
AACGCCGGCCGCGCAAATTGGGGAACACCCACTATCGTAGAGTAAATCACAAGAAGCGCAAAGAAAGGTGATATCACAAGCATGGTCGTCCAAACACGCCATCACGTTCGAGGTGCAACTTGTTTTCGCCTACTCGGCATTTAAGTGACTCGCTACAGACAGAACAAAGAGAGAGCTGTGAATAACGACTAGATATAAAGGTACGAGCGATGGAGATAACACACCCCACCGCGGAGGTTATCACGGGTCTATCTCGTAATATACTTTCTCTAGACACACCGTTGACGATGCACGGCGCCGCATTGGTGGTGTCGCAATACATGGCAGCTTCCGCGATCCGGCTGATGCAGCAGAGGTCCTGTCAATACAAGAAGGGGTAAGGCTTGTTTACATAAAACAGGACAATGTTGGGGCCTGGTGAATGCACGGCTGTCTGTCATACGCTGGCCAATCTACCGATAAGTTTATATCACTCCCTCTTCCCCTCAAGAGAGCCCTACGGAACGGTGTCGACTCTCGAGCCCAAACAAAATATTCGTGACAGCGGTGCTCAATAGATAGAATGCTACGACAAAATAGTTGAATGATGAGTGTATACAACGCCAGTCTTCGTTAGATTTCTACTGCACTGTAGATCATCACATCATTATGTAAGTCGCCTTTACGACAAAAACATGGCGTTCTTAATTCACAATCAGAAGGTCGACACACTTCGTTGAATGCCACCAATCTCACCCAATCCGTTGTTGTTTTTCGGCACCTGCCATGATACCATTATTGGGTGTTCACCTTACTCTCTCTATCTGACGTGCGTCCTACTCCGCTTGTGAAGGCCACCCGCACGCCATGAATATTGTACGTATATCGGGCTACCTTTCATTTAGCAGTATGCGTCGATATATGAGTGACGTAACAAACTTCGTAACTGAGAAGGCGAACAATGTTCAGGCTATCTGTGTCCATACAGCAGCACGCGTCAGCAACAGGTATCGACTTACCGGACCGCCAGGACGTCTGGCGCAACCCGTTCCTCCGCATGTCCCGCAGGCAGCATCGCAGCAGATGTTGAAGTCCTGCACTCCCGGAAGCCCGTTGTCGCAGAAACCTTAAACGCAACAGGACGACATATCGCAGCGAAGGTGGTTTTGTTAAACTCAACGTAGCGTTCGGCGTTCCGATTGTTTGCATGCATAATACATTCATCCACATTGCCACAGTTAAAACAGCAGAGATCTGCAAGAACTACTCAGCAGAAAAAACACAAGCAATAGGTATGACAGCTGCATATGCAGCAATATGGGGGCAGTAACTGTTCTAGCTAGCCTTCATCCGGACACACCATCCGAGGGCTCGGCGTCGATGATGCACGGCGCCGTGAGGGTGGTGTCGCACATCATACCGGCGTCCCTGATCCGGCTGGTGCAGCAGTTGTCCTGTCAACAAAAAACGAGTGAGGCTTGTTTTTACGAGGCATGACGATGTTGGGGGCTGAGCAGGTGCACGTTTGCCTGCCATACGCTTATAGATATACTGATATATGTAACTCACTTCTCTACGGTAGGGTATATCGACTCTCAAGCCGAAGCGAAAGTACGCGATAGGGCTACTCAAAGGACCGGACGTTACAACTCTAGGTGCATCATATATATGTATACAAAGACAGTCTTGGTAAGATGACCACCGCCGTCGGTCACGATGTAGTATTTCGGGCTAGCTTACGTACGTCTGTTCTTGAGTGAGGTGAAAGACTCTGTACCTGAGAATGCAACGTCTAGAGTACATACTTCGTATCCATACAGCAGCACGCGTCTACGACATATACCAACTAACCGGGCCGCCCTCTAGTGTGAAGCAACCGCCCCCTCCGCATGTCCCGCAGGAAGCATCGCAGCAGATGTCGCCATTTTGTACTCCAGGAACGCCGTTGTCGCACATGGCTTCAGCACAACAAGAGGACACATCGCAGCGAACGTAGGTTCGTTAAACTACACGTGACGTTTGACGTTTCGTTCGTGAGAGCAAGAGCCCACCCACATTTGCCACAGTTTAAACCGCAGAGATCTGCGAAACTACTTAGCCAAAAAAACACAAGCAATAGGCATGACAGCTGCATACATAGGCAGTACTATGGGGCCGGTAAATGTTCTAGCTAGCCTTGGTCGAGACACACCATCCGAGGGCTCCGCGTCAATGATGCACGGCGACGCCAGGGTGGTGTCGCACATAAGACCGGCGTCCCTGATCCGGCTAGTGCAGCAGGAGTCCTGTCAATACAACAAGGGGTGAGGCTTGTTTAGATATAACGGGCCGATGTTGGGGCCTGAGCAGGTAACGTCGGCCTGCCATACGCGTGTAGATATACTAATATATGTAACTCACTTCTCTACGGTAGGGTATGTCCACTCTCAAGCCGAAGCGAAAGTACGCAATAGGGCTACTCAACGGACCGGACGCTACAACTCTAGTAGTTGCATTATGTATCTGCATACAAAGACAGTCTTGGTAAGATAACCACCGCCGTCATTCACGATATATTATTTCGGGCTAGCTTATGTACGTCTCTTCTTGGGTGGGGTGAAAAATTATGTACCTGAGGATGGAACGTCTAGATAGAGTAAATACTTCGTATCCATACAGCAGCACGCGCCCACGGCATACACCAACTAACCGGACCGCCATCTCGTGTGAAGCAACCGCTCCCTCCGCATGTCCCGCAGGAAGCATCGCAGCAGATGTCGCCACTTTGTACTCCAGGAACGCCGTTGTCGCACACGGCTTCAGCAAAACAGGAGGACACATCGCAGCGAACGTGGGTTCGTTAAACTACACGTGACGTTTGCCGTTTCGTTCGTGAGAGCTGGACGGGGCATTCACGCGCATTAACACAGTAAAAAACATTCAGGTTTCGTCTAAGGCACACCGTCGAAAAAGCACAAGCAGTAGGATGAAAACCGCATTCCCAGCGATACGAGAGGAGTTACTGCTTTAGCCGGAGCACTGCACGACGTACATTCGTTCTCGATGATGCACGGCGCGGCCTCACTGTCGCTGCACATCACGCCACTGTCCCTGATTCGGTTGAGGCAGCAGTTAGACTGTCAACAAAAAAGGGGCGGGGCATGACTTTTGTTAGACGGGCGGGTGTCGGGGGCTGAGGAGTACAAGACCTAGATCTACTGATGCATGCGACTTGCCTCCTGGAGCCGTGATACAATCGGGATACACTCGATAGTCCGAAAACAAATACGTGATGGGTAGTGCTAGGGGTCCTCGACGTAGACAAGGCTTAAAATCATTTGTGACTCCTATGTGTAATACCTCAACGGTCCTTGTTGATTACTTACTGCGGTTGATGATGACAACGTACATCGGGTTTACCGTATTGTGGAGTTATCACCACAGACATTTTGTTAGGTGAGATATAAAACCCCTTGAATGAGGAGCCTCTACTCGTGTGGGCTACCTATATACCGTACGCCAACAGCAGCACGCGTCGTCTACCGAAGCCAACTAACCGAACCGCCCGGTAGTTTTCCGCAGTCGCCCCCCCCGCATATCCCGCAGTCAGCATCGCAGCAGATGTCGTCACGCTGGACTCCCACAAGACCGTTGCTGCATTGACCTTCAGCACAACAGGAGGACGCACCGCATCGAGAGTGGAACCGGCCGACGACGTTAGTTGGCAACGTCAGAGGGCTTGGAACTACAGGGAATTACATACGCAGTACTCATTGATAGTGTGTATCGTAGACGAAGGAAGATTGCTGATACTTGTTGCGACACTACTATTAGTACTATCGTCGCGGTGCAGCTACACCAAAAATATTCCTGAGTTTCCTCGGAGGATGACGTTCATGGCTCGCGACAACACTGCACTTTTGCAAACTTCCAAATTTACCCCGATGGGTACTCCCATGGCCTTTTATAGGTATACTGACCTTTTAATTGTCCTTGCACCCGTAATACGTGCGGGGTCGAAATTGGAGGTTGTCTTGAGTTTTTTGTTACTTTCATCGAAGGAGAGAGCTATGTTTTTATTTTGCAGTTCTGTGGTGCCATCAATTTCGAGTGTCGGTATTGATGAGNAAAAAAAAAAAAAAAAAAACAGCATCGACAGTCTCAAGGCATCGATGATCCCGGAAAATCTAGATTTATGCGCGAGGTACTTCGCTCATAAATAAATGCAAATTCCCTTTACACCTTGATTTTTCGGGCCTGTCAAGGCTAATTTCATTTGTTTTTTCGCGGATCGATACCTACCATCGAGGAACACATTTTCTAGGTAAAGTTGTGACCGTGAGCGAAATACAACTTTTAAACAATAACAAAGTACTAAAATCGATTTTCATTGTCATCGGAAAGGCAATTCTCAATAATTTAAAGGAAAATCGACTGCTAAATGATGATATTAAGTATTCAATCGGTCGAACTCATAGCTGACCTATGTATACCCATCAATATTGATGTTATGAAATTGATAATTTATCCCTTTTAGAACTGCAGTCCCGTTTTGGGGACCAACCACTCTAATTCTAAGTAATTTGTCCCCAAAACGGGACTCCAGTCCTATAAGGGTCAAGACTGTTTTTCCAACAGGCGTCGCAACAGGCAGTATTCGATTAAAAAAATATCTGATAATCAGTGATGGAGATTTGGACTAAATTGCCCTGGAAAAAAAGTTCGGGAATCTCTCTTTTATTTCGAGATTCAAATATATATTTATTTATAGAATTGATGTTTTTGGACGCCTATATTTATAAAATCTAAATTCAGACTACAGGAGCCACGGGTACAAAACATCAAACAAAGCCGCTTTGAAATTTATCGATTTGAAAATGGAGGCCAGGCAGCACCAGCAAAGCGCCAACACCTATCATACCACTTTGTGTTTGTACAACGACTGAAATAGAGATTTGCCTCTTTTGAGTCAAGATTGCTGAAAATACCACAGGTTTTGCCTTTTATCGGCCAATATTCTTCAAGAATTGATGGACACTGCTCTGTTTCGAAGGCAATCTTCATGACTGCTATTAATAAATATATATATATTAATACCAACATAGTACAAGATACCCCGAAGCTAACTTGAAGATCATAATCTGAATAGTAATATTACACGAAATGATAATTAATTTGCATAAAAGAGTCAGTCTTACACCAATATTGATATACAGTAGTAGTTTAAGTAGTATTAAATATTAAATATAATAGTAGAATTGATCTGCTTTCGGGAATGTTATAAGTGATCAATGTTGAAGCTCATGCTGCACATTGTCAGATGGCAAAGATGATAATATGAATTGATACGTAGTGCGTACCTTTCAAACGTACCACGAGAGAGGCTCGTATAATGTACGAGAGCATGTATACCTGTATTCACGTATATACGATATACGAGCCGTTCGCACCGGTGATCCAACAGGTACCCAAGAAGCTTGTTAGGATGGAGGTAGAGTGTTCGAGAATTTTGTATTTGTATCCTACTTCGGAAACTAGATTTTTCCGATCTAATAAATCTAAGATCCACGGCATATTTAATTGCGTGTCATACTTCTCTTATTCCGAATATAGGCAGGAAAAGTATAAAGCCGAAAGTATCAAGTTTATAAAACTATTATAACTACGAGTACGAGTACTATTGTACGAGTAGGTATCACGAGTGAAACAAAAAAAAACACAAAAATGGACTAACTCAGCTAAGGATATCATATATATATATATATATGATACGTATATCGTAACGTTAGCATCTCACTTGCCTTGCCCACTAATTTGCGTTTATTGTGTTCATCAGTATAACCCTAGGATTATAAATCAGAAAAATACTGGGTGTACTGATGTGGTTGGCAGGTTTAATGTGAAGACAACACACACGTATAATACATCGTACAGCTCTTTCAGTAATAAAAACACTCAGGCGATCCCTTTACATCAACGTATTATGATCCTTGCGCCTTGCGAATAAAAAAGTCAAAATTATGTTTTTTTAGTCTGGTGATGGTCTTCACTTGAACACAGGGATATCGCGAACAGTGCGCCAACCCGCACTATTGAGGGTTCTGAAAACTTTGAATAGCGCCTCTACCCGCTCTGGTCAGGCCGGGGTCATTATAGAGCGGGTGCCCGCTGTAAGGCAAAGCTGCCGGGAGACATGTCAAGCAAGGCGAAACATGCATGCGCTGCCAAGGATGTAGGGCCAAAGTGTTAAGGCTGAAATCTATTGATAGTGGTTTAGTGTAGTATCAGTCACGGCGTGTCGTGGCAAAGCTACCGCCTGTCAAGGGTTGGAAGTCCTGTCTTTCGCCCCCCCCCCGTGGTCAATACTTTCGAGTTCACCTATTAAAAAATTAGGTTATTTACTGAATGTATAAATCCAGAATCGTGTATTTTATTTTACGACGTACTTCGAAACCTTCATTTCTCGATTCTTGCATATCTAAGATCCATGGATTTGTTCATTGCGTCATAAATCTCTTAACCGAAACAGGTGACGTGAAGAAGGCGAAAGCTCACAGAAACAAACCCTACAGGCCGTGTACGATATATAAAACAGATAGATATAAAATACGTGGAAAAACTAGGATGACTCCGCGACGGAAGTAGTAGTTGCTGCACTATTTGAGCTATTAATAGTATTCAACGAAAAACAAGCCGAGAAAGAGAGCCCCGAGACAGAAGAACAGGGAAATTGAAAAAAAATGTTTCTCAAGATGTGGTGCGAGTACCACAGCGGTACAGCAGTGCGTTTTTGTGGGGTTCGATCGAGACGTTCGTTATCGTACAAAGTTGCTCTTCACAAACTAGACGCATCGACCGCGCTGTTTTCTGAGCCAAAAATGTGACAGCGCATTGATAAAACAAATATACAAATACTCGCCGAGTACGAGCAAGCGTATACTGCTGTTTGACTCTCACTAAAATAACGATCAATCGGTTAGGCTTCGGGTCTGTAAAGCAAATATGTTTCATACGAGGCTCGTATATAGTAGGGTTCGGTTTCAGCCAGTTTTTTGCTGAACCGCCACCGTACTATTTCAAAGGGCACATCGGTTTGATTTGATCCAAGCTTCTTCGACAGCCGTCGTGCAGCACGTAGTTATGAATAGTGCTGCAGTAGCGCTGCCGTCGCCTCGCCCTAAGCTATATACTTCGAAGTATGAAGCAGAAGATATGACACGCGTTTTTGTTTCGCATAATGACTGTCAGATTCTGTAGACCGCTCGCGCATTTTCTTCCCATTGCCTCTCTTGCTCCTGCACTGCACTCATAGGTCTCTCGTTTTTCGTTATTATGTTTGCTTGTCTCGCACGCGCGTGCGTACGAGTTGTAAGAGATACCTATTCTTAGCTCCAATAGGTTGATGGACTTTATATTTTTGCTTCGTGGTTTTGGTTGTTTGTTTCCTGTAAACTTTGCGACCCGTACCGACCCGCGAGGACGTATGATATATACGTCTGTGTATCCACTCCGCCCTTGCACTTGAACACTATCTTGAACGTATCTACAAAATATAAAACAAAAATGAACAGCTCTGAGTTCAAGGATGTCACCTAAACCAACTTGTCTTCGCAAGCTGAGTGTGATACTCGTATATAAGCTGTGATCGCGGGTACGTACGGGTTATTCATGGCCTCATGCGCTTTGTCATGCTTTCTTCTTGTCTGTCTCAGATTTTGTGTTTTTAATCGGTAGTTCTTTTTTGCCTTATTTTATTTCTTTGTTTCTTTTTCTCCCTTTTCCATTTTTACTCTCACTACGTTTGGTTGAGGTCGAATACGATGTGACACAGCACACAACAGAAATGATATTACGATGATAGAGGTATTTCGTACTGGGTTGAGCGCTATATACCGGGTACGTGATATTTTCTCCTGCGCGTACTCTTATCCAGAGTGAGAGGATCGTATCCGGAGTGAGAGGATGAGGAGGTCAACCTGAGACAACAGACTATATTTCATGCACGATGAGTAAATGTGAACACACCAACGAAACGCTTACGACTAGTCAGCACGATTGAGTACCTTTGGGACCCACAGGAAAAACAGCACATCATAGGCCTCGGGACGAACGAGTTTACACGAGTCATTGCAGCGTCTATCATACAGATCACACTGCAGTAGTACTCGTGTACATAGTACCGTTTGGACATGCCGCCGACACTACGTAGCGTCATACCAACTGCAGGAACCCTTGAGATTGGTTCCCTTGAGAGGTGACTGAAGCTGGCGAATGGTTGTCTGAGTCGTCAGGACTGGCATACCCGTGTCACAAGCGACCGCTGTATTCTTGTTTCAGCTCTTCGTCCCCTTGAAGCTACGTTCTCTAATACGACAAGGACGACTATGATTCCTACTTACTGCACTGTGCCCCGTGGGCCACTTCTCGTACTCTTGACCGCTGCACATATTGCAAGTACTGCATTCTTATGCGAATATAAAGCAAGTGTGATTCCAACATATTAATAATATCAATAGTTGTCATCAAAGATTGGGTCCAGCTCAAACACGAAGTAAAACAAACTCACGTCTACTGCGCTCATCTCAGGCCCCTACGTAGAGCGAGGACGCAATGCCGCAAAACATAACACGCAACACGCAATTAAATGCGCTCCAAAATAAAGTATCGCTCCGCCGGATAGGCGCGAGAACTCACAATGCGCCCTTACCTCGTGCCAGCCTGTGCCTTTGCCGATGATGTTTGCGCTGAACAGTAGTCGAAAAGCAACTCGGGTCGCCTTGTCGTGTACGTACCGCGTGAGCGGCTGGAAGAAGTTGTGTGCTGCTGCGCGGCTGCTGCTGAGAGCTGGCTGCTGAACGCTGAACTCCTGTCTGGGTGAAAATAAAAACTAAGACGTTATCGACATGATGGATGGTGTGAAAGACCATGCATGGGAACACTGACGCGTACTGGCCTGCTGTCTGTTCATCTTGGTTGGTCGCCACTACTTGTAATTGGGGTCCGTACATCGGTTATGTCTCGTATATCGGATATGATGAGGCTGTGACTCTTTTTAGGTTGGGGGATTGTATTAATCTTTACCAAGGTTTCGGGGTGTCTGGTCCCAAATCAGATGTGGAGTACATCATATGATACAATATGTTGACTACGTAGGGGATCTTTAAGGCATGATTTCATCTCAAAAATGGCGTATCTGTTGTGCGAATATCGGGATTGTGGTCCACGCTAGGAATGTTCTCGCAATTTTCTTGCTAGATGGAAATGAGGCGCAACCGCGTTTTCGCCCGTTTCTGGTCCGTTTTGGGTCCGGTTTGGGTTAGGGTCAGGGTTAGGGTTAGGGTAAGGGTTGGAGGTTGAGTTGGGTCTACGCCCATACCTTGATCTCACCAGGAAGTGCTTCCTAGCTCGCAAAGCAATGAGAAGTGAACAGCTCGCACCTATGAAGATCCTAGCTAACAAATCGTATAGGCGGCTCCAGATTTGATCAGAATCGCGTCTTATGGGGTCTGTTTGGTGGAGAAAATGTTCCTCCGAGATACTATCATTGATAAAATCTGAGGACCAACGCCCAAACGGGTCGTAGGGTGGATCGTAACTGATCCGAGTCTGGCGGGAAGGCTTCTTGGCCTGGGTTTTTTGTTGGTGGATGAGCTTCGGCAAGTTTCACACTACCCGGAGAGTTTACTCTTCGGGTGGCTATCCCCAACGCACCGGGCCAGTTCGGGTAATCTCTAGCGGCTAAGACATGTCTTAAATAATGTCTTAGAGCCCCTTCTCAGCAGGGGCTTGTCTTACATGCTCTTTCGTCCCTCAAGTGTCTCTTTTTCGCAAGCCAACGTCCCTGCGCTCGAAAAGGGGCAATAAGGAAGTTTCTGGGCACCAAAATAACGCCGTTAGATTCGAAATCCTTATAAACGGGGTCCGGGGCGGCTAAGATATGTCTTAAATAATATCTTAGAGCTTTGTTCTCTTTTGTTTTTATAATGAGCTGCGCGAGTGCGAAGCGCGAGCCATTGTTTCATTGATTTTACAAATGAAAAAAAGGCTCTTCCTATCGGGTCGCATGAGGGCTGGTAGGGTGGACAAAAAAAATGTTGTCTCTGTAGCTGTGAGACAGTCAACATCCACGTTCGTACTTCGCTCTCATAGTACACGGCACCAACGCCAGTCCCGTCGGGCTCTGTGCACGCACAAATTTTAACGAAGTCTTCTCGTGCTGGTTTCGCTCTAACTCGTCCCGAGTTGGTCGAGCTAGGAGCGGCAGTGTGTGCTTTTAGAGGCAGATGACCGGAGGCGTTTTTTTCAATATTTTTTATTTCACAACGGTTTTTCTTTTTTGAAATACAGAAGAACTCAATTATGCCGAACAATACGATAGACCCAAGCGTGGGAGCATCGGATTCAAGTGCTAGACCGTCAAGCCGAGCGTACAGTGACGTTGGCCCTGGCCTCGCGTGTCGTGCTCCTGCTGCTGTTGACTGCTGTTCCGTTGTTGTTGTTGTTGTTGTTGTTGTTGTTGTTGTTGTTGTTGTTGCTGTGGCCGCCTGGCCATGCACATGGCTGAATCATGTTTTTTTTTATTTCGTAACGTAAAATATCGTAACTGCTGTTTTGTGTTTTTTACTTAGTTCTACCGAACGAAACCCGACTCTACCTGTAGGCGAAATATATCCGACCCAAGCAACGTGTGGGCCGTGTCCCTACGACATGACGAAGGTGGCATTGTAAGGCCTACCCTCCCACTGATGAGGGGACGGGTAAGCTCTGCTGTAGATGCCGTACAGCAGTAGTAGTGGTGGCACCTGTCCTAGGTGAACATCGGTTTTTGGATCAGGTTTAGATTTTTTCATAATATGCCGAATAACAATACGAACGAGGTACGTGTCGCGTTGAGGAAGCAGGGGACACACGAAAAATTGAGTACGAGTACAGAGGGTTCAAGTGTTAGACCGACAAGCCGAGCGTATTACAGCGACGCTGAGCCTGGCCTCGTGTGTCTTACTGCTGCTATGTTGATCCGCTGCTGTTGTTGCTTCGGCCAGCACAGGTGCTGCTGCTGCTGTATGCTGACGTTTTTTTCTCTCCAAAAAGGGCAAAAAATAACGAACCAAAGCACGTATGTATACGTAGATGTTCGTTCGTGTTGGTTCAGCATACAAGTATTTTTCCAGCGTGATGCATCGCAGATATTACTGCTGCAGGTATTTGAGGTCGCGGCTCATTACCACCAATTACTAGTAGTGCGAACTGAAGAACGCTGAAACAAAACAGAATGAGATGCCGAGCATACATGCTATAGAGGGAACTAGCGATGCAGACGGTATAAATGAACCACCACCGGCGGTTTTATCCAATTTGGAACCTTTATAACGGAAAGCGTTCATTCGGTTATGGAACAGAGTACCAGCGCATTTGGGCCAAATTAGATTCGATTGTGAGGAGAGTCTATGGAAGGCGGATGATATTGATTATCTTGGGAACTTACTCTATAAAGCACAACGTTTTCCAAAGGATAGCATTGATTTGGGACATGTTACTGTTGATCCTTTCCGCATTATTCTTAAGAAAGATGCGCAACCGGTGAAGCAGCGACCATATCATCGTTCCCCTTTGTTCAATTAGCGCTGATATGCGATGGATGGATAAGCTCCCGACAGCCACACGAGGCTGTGAGCGAGGCACTGCAACACGCAGTGTGTAAAAGATAGTTTAAGATGTCTTTATTATATCGGCCCGGAAAGGGGTAGACGAATGCAGGGGGAAAGGTGGAGTGGGTCATGTGGGCCAACTCTCCACAGCCCAGTAACAACCGCTCGTAGTCGAATACCTAAACCTCCTCGCATAGTGCCTACTCGTACATACCCGTGGGACTGCTCGTGGGTGATACCACGAGACGATCCCTGTAACTTACCTCCGTGACACAACGTATGTAACCGTAACTTATTGCTAGGCTGTTCGTTGAGACAAGCTATATCGAACACTCTCCCTGGCGCTGGATCAACTAACAAGTCTCGATAAAAACAAACACCATCCACAAACAACAAATTACTGTATCCCTAATAGAAAATCGCGGTGTTTCTCAAAACTCTCTTTGCCAATAGCCTTCGTGAGAATGTCCGCATGCTGGTCGTCCGTCCGGAGATACTTAACCGACAAGTCTCCCGTCCCCACCAACTCGCGCAGAAAATGGTACCGCACATCGATGTGCTCACTGTTGGATGAGCTCAATGGGTTTTTGGCCAAGTCTATCGCCCCTTTGTTGTCTTCAAACACTCCAATACTCGGCGACCCCAGACTGGGCGTCAGAAAAACCAACACTCCTCTCACGTAAAGGGGCTTCCTTCACCCCGTCGGCCATGGCTACGTACTCCGCCTCGGTAGTTGATAGGGTGACGCACTTCTGCGTCCTAGAAAACCACGACACAAGTGTACCCGCGCAACAGACAGCCACGCCAGAGACCGAACGCCTATCGTCGGCCTTGTGGGCGTAGTCCGCGTCCACGTACGTCTCCAAGTCATATTCCAACTGCACTTCCTCTAGTTTACTGTCCTTCCTGAACGTCAGACCCAAGTGAGCCGTAGCGCTCAGGTACTCGATTATCTTCCTAGCCGCCTTAACATGTACCTCCTTAGGGTCATGTGAAAACCTCGCAACTGCCCGTACTGCGTTGGCGATGTCCGGCCTCGTCTGATTCGCAATCCACATCAGACTCCCCACCATTTCGCGGTATCTCGCGTCCACCGCAGGGTCCTCACCACTCACGTGCCTGAGGTCCAACGACGGAGAAGCGGGGATGGGGCTGGTTTTCGTGATTCCAAAACGTTCGACAACATTTCGGATAAACTGAGTCTGCGAAATCTCCAAGGTCCCCTTCTCACGGTCTCTCTTGTACTCGCTGCCCATGTACCACGTAACCTCGCCAAGATGTTTCGTAGGGAATCTCTTGTTGAGATCCGCCACTACTGAATCCGTGATTTCCTTGGTGGCTGCGATCTTGATGTCGTCCACGTGGACCACCAGCATCGCTGCAACCTCGTCATCCACCATCAGTCGAAAGACGCACGGGTCTACCAAGCATTGCTCAAAACCACACTCAACCAAGGTTGACGACAGTAGCTTATACCACGAGCGACCACTCTGCTTCAGCCCATAAAGAGCTTTGTTGAGTCGGACTACCTTACCCGATAACCGCCCACACCCAGGGGGCAATCTTGAGAAAATTTCGGTATCCAACTCTGACTGAATAAAGGCCTGGTCAACGTCCAAGTGCCTCAAGTCCCAGTCAAGTTTGCATGCCATTGCTGCAACGATGCGGTTAGACGTGGTTGATGCAGTGGGGGCAAACGTATCAAAGTAGTCAACTCCCTCTACCTGACTATAGCCCTTAGCTACCAATCTCGCCTTAGCTCTATCGATCATCCCATGCTCGTCGCCCTTCCACTTCAAGAGCCACTTTGATTCCACAATATTGCTACCCGCCGGAACTTCGGAAATCTCTGTGAAAGTGTCAGCGGCCTCTAGTCCATCAAATTCCGCTTGCATAGCCTCTACCCAAACGCCAGAGTGGATTGATGAACGCGCCGCGGAGTAAGACGTCGGTTCCGGTTCCACCTCCTTGAGGAGGCAATCCGGCAACCGAGTAGGTTCACCGCCTGTGTCTTGCGCCGCCAGTAGCGCATGGAATATGCGGCCTCCCTCGCAGGGCCCGATCGTACTAATCAGCCCCGTTGCCGCTTCCCGGTTGAGCGCTCTGGTCTGCGCTCTCGTGCTTCCCTCCCGAATCTCTTCACCATCGCCCGGTCCTGACATGTGCGCTCCAAGTTGGCGCGCAGCAGTCCGGATAGCAGCCGGGGTCGGAGCTCCATCGTCAGAGGAGGACGCATCGTCGTCATCTCGAGATGAAGTGTCGCTTTCGGGCGGTTCGCTGCTGACCGTTGATGAATCGTTCAGCTCCTCACTTTCGGCTTGCAAATCGCCGCCAGCTTGCGTCATCGGAGACACCGCACGGAGTTGGTGAGGAATTCCCCCCCCCAACCCCGGCAGTGGAGTCGTCGGGGCGGATTCATGGTCATCCATCCCTCCCGGCTCAGGCGCTTCTTCTAGGTCCGCGGTCCCTCCCTGCTCCGGCATCTCCGGCAGCGGGGGCGACGGCGTTCCTGTACTAAGCGTTGCCTCCCAGGTCACGTCCCTTGTTTCCACCACCTTGTTCGCCCGCGTGAGCATCCACAAAGAGTCACTTGGGTGGTCGATGCCCGGCCCGAGGAAAGAGCAGCTTTGGGCCCGGGGGTGCGACTTCGTCGGGCGTTTCCAGCGGCAGAACGCTGGGCGAAGGAACGGGTGCGGTGAAGCAGGTGCGGCAGTTCCGTACCACATTTCGTGCGGCGACCGGTTCCCGGGATGTTGCAGTGGTCGCGGTGTGGTTCAGGGCGTCACAAGCCCAGTGCACCGCTTCCGCCCACAGGGGTTTAGTCGGCGGCAGTTGAATGTGAGGAAAGATGATGGGCGCTTGGATGCACGCGGCGAGTCCCGCGTTCTGGGTGATACCTAGCGCTCTTTCTACTACACCGTTCTGCTTAGGGCTATCGGCATTGGTGAATTCCTGCTTGATGCAATACTGTTTGCACACCTCTCCAAACTCACCACCGAAAAACTCCCCCCCGTTGTCAGACCTTAATATCTCAACTTTCGAGGGTGCTCCATCGGCGCGCGCGTCAGCCAGAAACTTCCTAAATGCGTCTCCTGAATCCGATTTATGCTTCAGAAAATACACCCACGCGTGGCGAGAGTAGTCATCCTTCACAAGCATGACATACCGCGCACCCGTCAGGGAAGGTGTTCTCTTAGGTCCGCTGAGGTCAACAAAAACTCTCCCCAACTTATCTGTCGCGATTGATTTAGTGCTGTTAGGGATAGGCTTGCGGTAGCCTTTCGCCATAGAGCATCCCGTACAGGGCTTAAGTTTTTCCTACCAGTTCTAGACCGAGTGATTTGGCGGTCTCTCGCAACAGTAGTTCATTCGAGTGACCTTGCACGCAGTGATAAACGTTGATGTCTACACTATTAATAGTCTCAGTAGACGCGGTACTACCGGGTGCAAGCACGGGAAAAGCAAGGGGAAAATCGCAACCATATTCAACACAAGTCTCGGGAGGGTTGGTGGTTTCAAGGGGGAACGGCACATAGCCGTCGTCTGGCTCTATCCTGTAAGCGAATCCGGAGTAACTGGATCCATCACCTTCGAACCTCAACCTCCCACTGAAAAGAGAAATGCACAAGCCTTTCTCCTCAGTCGTAAATGCTACTCCCTGCTTGTGTGCAGCCATCAGCGAAAACAAGTTGAATGCGATTTCCGGCACGTAGGCTACATCCAACAGCTTAACAGTCAGATCCCCTGGGAATACAACAGTTAGCGTTCCGTACCCTACCACGTCGATCAGATGGTTGTCACCGATCCTAACCTTGTCATCGCACAGTCTTACATCGCTCAAAAGGTCAGCTGAATGGGTCATGTGAAAGGATGCACCACTGTCCGCTATCCACTTCTCACCGATGCAATCACTACGTTCCTCATTACACGAGTCATCGTTAGTACCAAGCATGCACTTCGCAAGACAACACACAGTCTCACCGCCGTTGTTCTGGCCTTGCGCACCTCCTCCTGATGTCTGCTCTGGTGCAGGGGGGATGCGAGCCTTGCGCTGGGACCAGGTGTGCCCGGGTTCCAAGCAACGAATGCATTTTCCCTTCACGTTGTCGAACGCTGAGGGGGGGTTATGTGTGGGGGCTTGGGGGTTACTACNTATGCCGAACAATACGATAGACCCAAGCGTGGGAGCATCGGATTCAAGTGCTAGACCGTCAAGCCGAGCGTACAGTGACGTTGGCCCTGGCCTCGCGTGTCGTGCTCCTGCTGCTGTTGACTGCTGTTCCGTTGTTGTTGTTGTTGTTGTTGTTGTTGTTGTTGTTGTTGTTGTTGCTGTGGCCGCCTGGCCATGCACATGGCTGAATCATGTTTTTTTTATTTCGTAACGTAAAATATCGTAACTGCTGTTTTGTGTTTTTTACTTAGTTCTACCGAACGAAACCCGACTCTACCTGTAGGCGAAATATATCCGACCAAAGCAACGTGTGGGCCGTGTCCCTACGACATGACGAAGGTGGCATTGTAAGGCATACCCACCCACTGATGAGGGGACGGGTAAGCTCTGCTGTAGATGCCGTACAGCAGTAGTAGTGGTGGCACCTGTCCTAGGTGAACATCGGTTTTTGGATCAGGTTTAGATTTTTTCATAATATGCCGAATAACAATACGAACGAGGTACGTGTCGCGTTGAGGAAGCAGGGGACACACGAAAAATTGAGTACGAGTACAGAGGGTTCAAGTGTTAGACCGACAAGCCGAGCGTATTACAGCGACGCTGAGCCTGGCCTCGTGTGTCTTACTGCTGCTATGTTGATCCGCTGCTGTTGTTGCTTCGGCCAGCACAGGTGCTGCTGCTGCTGTATGCTGACGTTTTTTTCTCTCCAATAAGGGCCAAAAAGAACGAACCAAAGCACGTATGTATACGTAGATGTTCGTTCGTGTTGGTTCAGCAAACAAGTATTTTTCCAGCGTGATGCATCGCAGATATTACTGCTGCAGGTATTTGAGGTCGCGGCTCATTACCACCAATTACTAGTAGTGCGAACTGAAGAACGCTGAAACAAAACAGAATGAGATGCCGAGCATACATGCTATAGAGGGAACTAGCGATGCAGACGGTATAAATGAACCACCACCGGCGGTTTTATCCAATTTGGAACCTTTATAACGGAAAGCGTTCATTCGGTTATGGAACAGAGTACCAGCGCATTTGGGCCAAATTAGATTCGATTGTGAGGAGAGTCTATGGAAGGCGGATGATATTGATTATCTTGGGAACTTACTCTATAAAGCACAACGTTTTCCAAAGGATAGCATTGATTTGGGACATGTTACTGTTGATCCTTTCCGCATTATTCTTAAGAAAGATGCGCAACCGGTGAAGCAGCGACCATATCATCGTTCCCCTTTGTTCAATTAGCGCTGATATGCGATGGATGGATAAGCTCCCAACAGCCACACGAGGCTGTGAGCGAGGCACTGCAACACGCAGTGTGTAGAAGATAGTTTAAGATGTCTTTATTATGTCGGCCCGGAAAGGGGTAGACGAATGCAGGGGGAAAGGTGGAGTGGGTCATGTGGGCCAACTCTCCACAGCCCAGTAACAACCGCTCGTAGTCGAATACCTAAACCTCCTCGCATAGTGCCTACTCGTACATACCCGTGGCACTGCTCGTGGGTGATACCACGAGACGATCCCTGTAACTTACCTCCGTGACACAACGTATGTAACCGTAACTTATTGCTAGGCTGTTCGTTGAGACAAGCTATATCGAACACCCTTTGTTAATTGCAAAGGTGCAAACGGAAATTGATACACTGGTGTTGGCTTTATTTGTTTCGACGATCATATTCAAACTGGTCGAGTCCGCTGGTATTGATCGCAAACGCAGGTGGTCGCATAAGGTTACCTTGCAACGATAAACGATTTAATGCGCAGTCCACGAGTTAAATCCCTTACCTTCAGTCGATGATTTGTTATCCGACCTTGGTGGTGCGAATGTTTCACACCCTGAACAACTTCAACTAACAACTACAACTAATAGTTGTGCGCGGCAGAAACTATCCAGTAGTTGTCCCCAAACAACTACTGTAGTTGCATAGGTTTTTCACCCAACAGTAGTTGTCTGCAGACAACTCGTTGAACAAGTTTTTCAAACAGTAGTTGTCTACAGACAACTAGTTACATTAGGTTTTTCACCAAGCAGTTGTCTGCAGACAACTAGTTGCACAGGTTTTCCAAAACAGTAGTTGTCTACAGACAACTAGTTGCACCAATTTTTCAAACAGTAGTTGTTCACAGACAACTAGTTGCACAACTTTTCCAAACAGTAGTTGTCTACAGACAACTAGTCGCACAACTTTTTCATAGAGTAGTTGTCTGCAGACAACTAGTTGCACAACTTTTTCAACCGGGAGTTGTCTACGGACAACTAGTTGCACAACTTTTTCAAACAGTACTTTCCTGCAGACAACTAGTTGCACAACTTTTTCAAACAGTAGTTGCCTGCAGACAACTAGTTGCACAACTTTTCAAACAGTAGTTGTCTGGCAGACAACTATATACTCTTAGTTGTAGTTGTACAGGGTGTGCTGTTTTTGGAAGGTAACCTGGACCTCATTCCTAAGGAGGTCCAGAAGCTGGGCCATGACGTGGTGCACACCAAGATCTCCGGCGGTTGTCGAACCCCATTGCGGGGCTGACACAGGTCGACGGCGTGTTTGGTCCGTTGGACCTCACCGACGAAGTGAAGGCGGTGGTTTCAAAAGCAGAATAGTAGAGGAATCCGGAGGAGGGGCGGCGCGGGATAGCGGCCCGGCCGAGTTGTGATTATGTCTTTAAAATCTCGCTTCTTTTCTGATATTTGTCGACACGAATTAACGCAATCTATCATCATATGTATGATGCGGCAGAATGATATTGGTGGAGGGTGAGGTGCGGCGTTCGGTGGGTGTTGGGTATTGCATTTTGTTTTCACTTGTTCTGGGCGGCACACTCAGGAAAACAATAGACTAGATGCAATCACGTGGAAGATGTAAAGGCCAATAGTAATGGTTTTTATTTGGTGCGGCGACCGGGAGTAACACATGTCGAACAACGTACACGTTCAGGTTATCCGCAGACAACTAATAAGACAACTAATAGTTGTGCACGGCCGCAACTACTCAGTAGCTGTCCCTAAACAACTAGTTGCATAAGTGTTTCATTCAGTAGTTGTCTGCAGACAACTAGTTGTACAGGTTTTCAAAAACAGTAGTTGTCCCTAAACAACTAGTTGCACAACTTTTTTAAACAGTAGTTGTCTACAGACAATTAGTTGCACAACTTTTTGAAACATTGTCTCGTACAGACAACCAGTTGCACAACATTTTCAAACAGTAGTTGTCTGCAGACAACTAGTTGCACAACTTTTTCGAACAGTAGTTGTCTACAGACAACTAGTTGCACAACTTTTTCAAACAGTAGTTGTCTCCAGACAACTATTAATAGTTGCAAATCTTTTTCAAACAGGAGTTGTCTACAGACAACTAGCTGCACAATTGTTTCAAGGAGTAGTTGTCTGCAGACAACTAGTTGCACAACTTTTCCAATCAGTAGTTGTCTACACACAACTAGTTGCACAACTTTTTCAAACAGTAGTTGTCTGGCAGACAACTGCGAATAGTTGTAGGTGTACAGGGTATGGAATGTTTTCAGTACTTTGGGTTTGTTTAGTGGATTTTTCCAGTTCTCGATACGTAAAGATTCCATCCCACTGACTGCTGTCTGTACCCAAGCTGGAAACTACGAGTGGACTGTGATGCCGATGGGGTTATCATCTATTAATAGTCCTGGATGGTTTCAATCTATTCTGTTGCAGGAGTGTGATGGGTTGCAACGTGTTCGACATTCTATCTATGATGTTGTGTGTTCTTCGAAAGACGAAGCAGAGCATGTGGATGATCTGGAGAGATGTTTCGAACGGCTTACGACATTTGACGTGAAATTAGCGCCAAAGAAAGCCTATTTTGGTGTGCGCGTACTCAAGGTTTTGGGTCACCGTGTGACGGCACAAGGACAAGAACAAGATCCGGGTAAAGTAGAAGCTATGACAAAATTGCCCGCGAATATCAGCCAGTTACGATCGTTGTTGTTGGGAGCGCTATCGTATTACTGGACATTTTTACCATATGTGGCAACTGCTACTCGACCGCTGAATAACCTCTTGAGAAACAAATTAAAATTCGTGTTTACCACCGAACATGTTGAGATGGTACAGCTTTCGTTGAAAATATTGTCAAGCCCAGGCGTTTTAGCCTTTCCTGACCTGAAAGCGGGAATATCAGGAGATCGACCTTTCCACTTAATTACAGATGCATCTATTGATGGGCTGGGGGCAGTAATTGAGCAGAGACAACCGAGTTCGTCCATCCGACCTCTGGGTTTCCTGAGCAGCACAACACTGCCAAATGAAAGAACTTGGAGTGCCACGGAACTTGAATGTGCTGCCATTATATCGGCTGTGAAGAAAAACAGGCAGTTGTTCTACGGAATACCTTTTGTTGTAGTGAGTGATCACCAACCGTTAAAACACTTGGAAAGTTTAGCGACCAATGTAAACATCGTACATATACGGTACGATTTGTTCAACGCTTTTACGTATACCTTGGAGTATAGACCGGGAAAATCAACGGCAATGCAGATTTTATGTCGCGCTTACCATTGCCTGCAACAGAAGCTGAAAATGACCCCGATGTCCGATTATCCGATCCTGCAGATATCAGCGTACATCTGATCGGTGCAAGCGGGGTATGAATGTTGCGCCAAGCGGAACTAATCGATTCAAGCTTGGAAGGGTTTGAAGAGCGGAACCCCGGGCTTGTGTTTACGGTGGGGGAGAGAGAACTGAGGACTGCACCGCTAACTACCAACGAAGAGTCAGCTCGAGTTTGGCAAGTGATGCAAAAAGAGCGAAATAGAAGACAGTTGACCACAGCAGAATCCCAACGTACGTTTGCTATACCGGACAATACTCCTATGATAGAACCGACGACACAAGCAGTAAGTCGCCAGCGGAACCCAGGACTTGTGTTGCATGCTTGTCCAATGACGGAGGAAGGAGGAACGTTGCAGGGTATGAGTGGAAAGAAAAGGACTGATATTTTCTATTCTGTGGAGGAAGGTGGAAGTGCTGCTGGTGTAGCTGGTAGTCAAGGATCGGTAGAAAATGAGGTGGAACTTCCAATAAATGAAATGGAGATTATTGAAATGCGAGAGTTCGTCGAAAGATTGTTTGAAAAATGTGCTATTAATAGTGATTGGACTATCGAGCAGCAAAAATATGAAACAACGCGAATTTCAATTGAATTTTTACTTGCCGGCGTTTTAGTTGAAGATAGTACGGAGGAAGTAACACCGGAAACATTGAATAATGTGGAGGTGAAGCGTTTAGTCGCACAAGGAAAATGATGGAACCCCCTAACTCGCAAAAGCTGTTGGTAAAACGTCCTACCCGTGAACCCGCTCATTGCGATAACAGGAACCCTGGACGGCTCGAGCGATTGCTAGGAGAGGAGCCTGTGAGGGCATATGTGCCGCTGCTGCGGAAACCTAGGGTGATGGGTTGTACCCACAAGGAAGCTGTGCATTTGGGTAAGCAGGTTACCCTTACATTGTTACAAATACATTATTGGTGGATTGGAATGGCGGACGGTGTTAAGTGGTGGATCAGGAGATGTTTTACCTGCCAAGCAATAAAACTGCGCGAAGCACCGTCAGGTGGCCATTAGTTTCCTTGCCGTTACTTAGCCGCCCGGAACAGATGGTATCGTTTGATTTGTTGGGACCGTTGCCTGAAACGAAGAATGGCAACAACGTAGAATGAAACGTTTATGTGTTTTTGATTGTAGATTTATTTAGTAGACACGCAGAAGGATATGGGATAACAAAGGAAGCGAAAACAGCATGAGGATGTGCTGCAATAATTGTAGATGATTACATACCAAGGTGGGGATGTCCACATACCTTTTTGTCGGATAGTGGAACTGGGTTTATATCTCAAGTGAGAAGGGCGGTGTACGAAACGTTGGGATCAGCTAAGAAGTTGACGAGCTCCTAGCATGCTCAGACGAACGGAATGGTTGAAAGGCTGACCCATATCCTTTGTCAGATGTTGGCGTATTTATTTGCGGATGACCCAAATAACTTGGGTGATATGTTGATGCATGCGGTGGCAGCACATAACAATAACGTTAGTCGAGGTACAGGTGTAGCCCCAAACGAGGTACACATCGGCAGATTATCACGGTTGCCTATGATGATATTGGAAGGAGGAGGTGTTAAGGGCCATCAGGGTCTGAAACAGGATCAATTGGACTATATTGAAATCATGCGAGATAGGCAAGTGAAGGCATATGAATTGGTAAAAGAGGACGATCGACTAATAAAAGCCAGACATGAAGCGGCAAACGAAAACCATGCAGATTTAATAAATCGACGTCCTAAGTTTGAAGTAGGAGGATGGGTGTGGATTTATGACGATAACAGCACGATTTCAGGTGGTAGAAAACATGTACTTAAAACCCAGGAAATGGTAGATTTGTCCGTAGACGAAGTAACGCCCCCCCACAGACAGAGGAATGGACAAAGCAGGGTTTATTGGTAGAGAGAATGGGGCATGTTGGTATCGGGAACTGTGATAGAGCAAATCGGTGTCGGGATGAAAGGTCTCGGACGCAGTCCTTCAAGCAAGGCATCGAGCGTAGGTCAGCATTCCCACGCCGGGCACGAGCAAGCACGAGGTTCGGTGACGAGCACGGGGCAGACGTGAGGTAGTTGCTGGTTTGTCCATCCAAGCCAGGAATTTGTGCCTTAATTTATTTCTGCCTCCCGGCTACTCCGAGCTCACGGGACCACGAACTGCTGCGGCGAGCTGACGCGACCTTGGTGAACAGGGGAGATATGCGGCAAGGACGAGAATCAGCGAGTCCCGGAAAACAGCACGGTATGTGTGGAGGTATAGGGATTGCCGACTGACGATAAGGTGCTATCTAACGATAGGCGAAGAAACGATGAGTGGGAGCAGTACCCGCGCTCCAGCAACGGGAGGCGGGCCGTTGTGCAAAAGCGAAAACGCAAAGGAAAATAATTAAATAAACCCGGAAGGGTTGGGGTGGATACAGGCATGCACATGTACGCACGAGAGCACGAGTAGAGGCGCGGCTGAATGGATGCGAGCAAGAGACGCCGGTTACCCGTACGAATATATGTGCCGAGGCACATGCACGATGGAATGGTTGTTTGTTAACCAGGGTTTCTTGCTTGATCGCGAGTGGTCGCCGACGTACAGGAAGCCGCGCCTGAGAATGCACACATGCGAGCATACGAGTACGTACGTCCGGACGATACACAATTTGCCTTCAAAGACGCCTGTGCACAGCCGGCTCGCTGTGAGTATGACCGATGGAATGGTTGTTTGTTAACCAGGGCGTTCGCACACATACGAGTATGTACGTTCGTACGATACACTTTTGGTCTTTGAACACCTTTGGCCTTTGAAGAGCGCCTGCGTACAGCCAGTTTTGTTTTTTTTCGCAATGCCTGAAACATCTGCACGTCGGTGAACACGCACACAAAGAGAGCGAAGAAATGCAAGAAAAAAACAGTGATGACGAAAAACGCCAGTTTGGGGAAATATGTATATAAATACCGTCTGTTTACAAGCGCTAGGCATGATACTCATAGAAATATCCCGGAGTATTGGCCACTATAATGATCTTGAGTCGGCGTGCTGTGGAGTGATTCTATATAGGAAGTTTCCTTTGGCTGCAAAAATGGCTCAATGTTGGACAGGGTCGTATACGATTCTGTTTGTAGGACAAGGTACGGCTGATGACCGGAAAAACGGTCGAATCTAACTTATTGTTGGTTGAGGTTCGGAAGGAGGAACCTGGGAGGGAAATCAACGCATGGGTATCCATGTATAGGTGTGAAAAATGTTAATCCGCATGAAGGAGAGGGAGGACCGAAATAATTGCCATGGGCTATGAGCAGTTATGTGTTGAACAAGTATTCAGAACGTTCACCCTCTTTGCATCTGACAACCGTAGATGTCTGTATGGAATATGACAAATATCGAATCAGGCCGACTTTTATCACCAAACCCAGAATGTCGAGAGGATAGGAGGCAAAAATGCAGTTCAAAATTACACTAGTTAAGAGGAGGTATCGGTAAAGACTTAAGAACATGAGGCAGATTTGGAATAGTCCGAAAGTTTAGTATCTAGATATTGGGCAGGAGCCCTGATTCAAGAAGGCGGAGAGACTGCAAAGTACACAAGACATCGAGTGCAGCTTGCTAACCGTACACCTGCATGTGCGAGAGGCGGGAGACATGTCGCTACCGGATACAAAGTTTGTTGTGATACTCGAGGGAGACCAGGAATTTATGATCGTGACATTATTGGGTCGTACACATATTTCAAATATTTCCGCGCAGGTTGACAACTGGCGAGAGCTGTGATGGAGGCTGAAGATGGCGAGAACAAGGCACTGCCTCACACCATCAAGGTGCTGGTCCCGGGGAAGCGCTACAACATGCATCTTTCCGAGGATAAGCTGACAACTCTTAGCGAGGATTATGAAACTTGGTGTTGGCACCCACACGTAACCTCTAATAGTAGTAAAACGTTTTTGCATGTGTATTAAGTACGGGTTGGGTGGTTTAAAACTATGGGGTATAGTACGTTTCATTTAGTCAACAATACGGGAATATGGCAATACTTTCAAGTATTGTCGGTGAAACAAGAAATGCCAAGCACCTGTTGACCTTGGACCGCAACACGAGAATATGACTATACTTTGTATTGGTTGGTAAAGCACGCACTGCCAAGCACCTGTGGCCCTCGAGGAAATTAAATTGGAGTAGTCCACATTATTAGCTAGTTAACTTAGTCCTAGTTGTTACAGCAACAGTCTCTACGTGACAGTAGTTAGTCCATTATGCACTCATCTGAGAGTGACAATGAACTTGGCGGGGCGAATGTGGTGATACTGGGTGTTGTTTAGCTTTTAATATACATAATTCAGTTTCATTGAAGTTTAGTATGGTATCGTGGGTTTCAATATAAACCAGTAGGGTGTCTATTTAAGGGGCCCCTTCGGTCATGATGAAACACGAGTCTTACATCGTTGAAAATATATATATTTTTCGTTTTTTTTACAGCAGAAATACTATTTCTGGTATAATAACACCATATCAGTACCCCTTACGGAAAACGGCATAGCTCCAGTTCTAATGCTCAGGTTTTCGCCCATTGAGTATGTGCAAAGAGCCTAGACAATGGTCAACATTTTTGTCTCGGGAGGCATATCGATCAGACGCCTTGGTCGTCACGAAAAGTACCTCTAAAGAGGCACTTTTCCTTTTCGTAAAAGTACCTCTAAAGAGGCACTTTTCCTTTAAGGAAAAGTGCCTCTTTAGAGGTACTTTTCGTGACGACCAAGGCGTCTGATCGATATGCCTCCCGATACACAAATGTTGACCATGGTCTAGGCTCTTTGCAAATACTCTATATGGGCGAAAACCTGAGCATTAGGACTGGAGCTATGCCGTTTTCCGTAAGGAGTACTGATACGGTGTTATTATACCAGAAATTGTATTGCTGCTGTAAAAAAAACGAAAAATATATATGTTTCAACGATGGAAGGCTCGTGTTTCATCATGACCGAAGGGGCCCCTTAAGGAAGAATTCGTAGAATTGCAAAGGAACGGTGTTTTTAGAGGCAGGTTGAGTACGTTCTATTGAAGAATCGTTGAAGATGAGGTCGTGAAGGACTGTCGAGTACGTTCTACCAAAAGAAGAGAGATTCCAGAAGCCTATCACTGGTCAGTTGAGAGCGTTTGAAATCAGTTGAGAGAATATGTACAGTAACGAGCCGATCATCAGCAGAGAGTATGATGATCTACGGAAACAGAGGCAAGATTTGAAGATGGGGTAGCTGGAAAGACGGTAGCTACTCAGAATAGGATGTGTTAAAAATAGCCTTGAGAGAGGAGCAAAGCTCCCGTTGAGAAGAACGGCACGCAGATCTCTGACTACGTGATTTTAGGAAGAGTGGAATACGAGCAGTAGAAGACAGCATGACGAGCAGAGGTGCTCCGCCACACCCCCACCCTCCCAGTACTCGTTTCCCGGCCTCCAACTGCAACCGAGACGATAATAAGACATAATACACTATCCTTGAATTGAGCTACTGTTGTATTGATACTACGAACCAATCAGCACATAGCATATTCTGCTGCTGTGCGAGGGAGAAGTAAGAGAGCTACCATCGGCTTTCATCAGAGCTTGATAACGCTTTCAAACGAGACCTCGCAGGCATTATAGGCGAATTCGATCACAAGTGCAAGCAACCAGCTACCGATATCCAACCCTTCGCTACAGCTGTAGCCGGGACACACCGCCCGTACCCTGGCCGACATGAACAGGAACAGACTTCGTACGGTATTATCCGCGACCGTATGTGCTGTGGCCGCATTTCCACAGTGGCAGCAGCTGCGCTTGGCACTTTTGTCTCCTGGCGGGGATAATTCCCAGTCGGACGACGATGCCCCCAAACCCAAACGCAGGCGTTGCAGTCGCCCTCTACTTGACTACAGTAACAGTGGGTGGGCAATCATGCTCCGTCAGACGGCCCTACTCTCCGACCCAACGACAAAGAAAGCTGCGTATTCCCGCAGGAGGTTTCACGTACCGTACCCTTTCTTCAAGGAGCTGGTGAAGGAAAAAAGCAAAACGAGCCTGCTCAACCATGCCTGTTCGTTCCATCGAAAACTTTCATAACGCCAGCTTTGACAACAACGAAAACATGCACGAAACGAGCACGTGAATAGCGAGAAAAAAACGTCCTTCCAGATCCACGGCCAAAAAGCACAGAACAAAACAATAACAACACCCACGACGCATCCAAAACCAAAAAGAAAGCACCCACCACAAGTAAATAAAGCGAGCCTGTCTCAAACATTTCAGTTCGTTCCACGAAAACGTTCGTAACAACAAAAACATGCACGGAACGAGCACGCGAGCAGCGGAGTGAAAAAACCTGCTCCCATGTCCACGGCCTAGAAGCACATAAGCAAAAACAGAAAACAAAACCATTACTCATCAGACACCGAAACAAAACGCCGCTAACCCTAGGAAAACCAAAATGACGCGCCTGCTCAAACATGCCTGCTTGTTTTATCAAAACGTTCATAACACAAGTGCAAGAAACCAGCTACTGATGTCCAACCCTTTGCTACTGCTGTAGCCGGGACACCCCGCTCGTACGCTGGCTGACATGAACACGAACAGACTTCGTACGGTATTGGCCACGATCGTATGTGCTGTGGCCGCGATTCAACATTGGCAGCAGCTGCGCTTGGCACTTTTGTCTCGTGGCGGGGATGATTTCGAATCGGACGACGATGCCCCAAAACCCGAAGGCAGGCGTTAAAGTCGCCATCTACTTTACTACAGCAACAGTGGGTGGGCAATCATGCTCCGTCAGACGGCCCTACTCTCCGACCCAACGACAAAGAAAGCTGCGTATTTCCGCAGGAGGTTCCGCGTACCGTACCCTTTCTTTAAGGAGCTGTTAAACGAAAAACCAAAACGAGCGTGCTCAACCATGCCTGTTCGTTCCATCCAAAACTTTCATAACGCCAGCTTTGACAACAACGAAAACATGCACAAAACGAGCACACGAACAGCGAGAAAAAAAAGGATATTTCAGATCCACGGCCAAGAAGCACAGAAAAACAATAATAACACCCACGACGCATCCAACACCAAAACAAAAGCACCCAGGACAAATTAAAAAGGGAGCCTGCTCAAACATATATGCTCGTTCCATCAAAGCGTTCATAGCGCCAGCTTTGACAACAACGAAAACATGCACGAAACGAGCATGCGAACAGCGGGGGGGGAAACCCTCCTTCCAGGTCCACGGCCAAAACTCGCAAAATCAAAACATCAACTCCCACTGCGTTTCGGAAATGGAAACCAAACACCATGACAAAGAACAAAAAAAAAAGCGCGCCTGATCAAACATGTCTGCTCGTTCCACAAAAAATAAACATAACGCCAGCTTTGACAACACCCAAAACATGCACAAAACGGGCACGTGAACAGCGGAAAACAAATCCATACTTCTAGGTCCACGGCCAAGAGCCACAAAAACAAAAACAAAACAAAAAAAAGACGCATCCGAAACCGAAAAAAAACACCCACGACAAAAAAACCAAAAAAAGCGAGCTTGCTTAAACGTGTCTGCTCATTCCATCAAAGCGTTCATAACGCCCAACGAAACGAGCTTTTGCGTTCGGATATTTTTAATCCGCTCTTCCGCCGTAACGATCCGTTCTTCGAATATGTTCAGAGAAATAAAAACGACCCCCCACTACAATGAAAGCAGGCAATCAGTTCTCGTCGTTTTTTGCCCACACCCATTGCGTGCCTTCAGCCCTCTTTCCCCGGCGTCCAGTGCTTGCCCACCGGCTGCGAGCCCCCGTTTCGAACGCTGCCCCCGGCCGTTTGTACCCAGCTTGCACCCAGATGACCCTCCACCCCCCTTCTCATCTTCTCCGAAATGAATGTCGCCGATGTCTCGTGTGCCGCATATGTCGCTACTGGAAAAGGTTGCACTGCCTACTTCGTGTGAAAGGGTTCGGAATGAGCCCATGGAGGACGTTCGGTCGGCATGAAAGGCGTCTCCTTGAAACCGAAATGCGTCACTTCTAGTCGGGACTTGGCCGACGACATCGAAACGCCTGACATACCCGTAAGGCCCGCCTTGATCCGCGACCGGAGCGGCGATACCTTGCCCGCTGAAACCGGGCAGGCGGTTTCCCACCGCCACAGGGACCTCGTTGGCGTGCCCGTACTGCTCAGTCACGTCCCGTCCCGAGTCTTGGCCAGCCGACGGGCTCACGCGGCGGGGGTCAGTTGAGCCGACAGAGCTGACGGGAGACTCGTTTCCATCCCGCACGCGGCCGCCCAAGTCTCTTCCCGATCGTGCCGCATGCTCGCCGCGTTGAACGCGCGTTTCAAGGGGGTTGGCAATGACGCCTTCGATACACAGGCGTCCAGTTTGTCGAGTTATTCCACGCTCTATCTTGCTGCGGTGGCCCGTCCGGTGTGTGGGCCGCGTAGACTCCCGACACCGTATGACATTGTGCCCACCCGTGCATCCATATGCCCGTTGTCGCTCCTTGCTGTGCTGTTGTAGTCGTCCGTCGATAAGCGTCAAGTTCTCGGTGGTTGCAGGCGGGAGTAGGACCTCGGAAGAACGGCGTTGATGTCCTCCGGGGCTGGTTCAGCATCCATCCCCACGTCGGCCCCGCCCGGCGTCGCGCGAGTGGTGCGCGGTTGGTTACAGCAAGCGTCTCCCATTCGTAACGACTTACTCCCACCAGCGATGGTGGCATCATTATCCTCAGGACCAGCCAGGAGCTTTATCCGTTTTGTGCGGACAGCATCGGCTAGCTCATCTTGGCCGTCGTCTCGATAAAGCTTCTCAATATGTGCCAGTTGCTTGGACTTGCAATCGTCCTTGTTGGAGATCACATCCCGGGCAACTTCGGAGACGAGGACTTCGAGGTGGCCGCACATATCGGCCATGCGCTTCTCGCCTTGCTCGAAACGCTCGTCCTGGCGGGTGTTGCGGTCGTGTCGCAGTTTCCGATCGTTTACCTTGCGCTCCAGCTTCTTCATTCCTTCTCTGTCCGCCCCTGGAGCCCGAGGAACCATCATTTGGAGGTCTGCAAAAAAACGAAGGGAAGACGCTCCAGCGTTTGGTCCGGGTTTCCCCTTCGCACCACCTTTGGCACTGCCCACGTTGGGGCCAGAGCTCATGCGCATTGAGAAATCCTTGCCTAGGGAGGAGCTGAGGGGACCAAATAAGACCGACGAGAGCATATACGGAGGGAGACATCCGTATGGTTTCGTCTTGTCGTCGAGGAAGGCCTCCTCCTCACGCTGTGAATCGTCATCGCCTGAGAGTTTCTTCTTTTCTGCCGGATCTGGTGTGCCGCCCACGGCGTTGTCCGCCTCTTGCGCCTGACCCGCTGAGCCGTCCACGGCATTGTCCCCCCCTGGCGACGGACCCGCCTCCTCTAGATTTGGGTTCCGCACAGAGGCGAACAAGTCATCCTCCGTGGGAGAGTAAGTCCCTATCGGCTTTGCCCGCCCTTTTCGTTCTGGCTTCCTCCTTTTTCATATGTTCTTCCACCCAGAGCTTCATCACCGGCGCATCCATCAGGTTACCCCACTGGTGATCTGAAGACAGCTGTCCGGTCGAGGGCTTGACCCTGGAAACCGCGAACGACGGTAGCACGAACGACGAAGGAATGGGCGTTGAACGAGTGTGGCCGCACGTTGGGGCGCACTCTATTAGAGCTTCGATACATGTTAATCCTCCGAAACAACTAATCCAATCGGCACGTTTGAGGAACCGCGTTCTCGATTAACGCTGGCTATCTTACCGAACGATAGTAGGAACTCGCGCAGGACGACTGCAATTCTCGGCACCGTTTGTAAGTAGGCGGAACGTGGACATTCCCCCATCCCATTCACTATCTTCGCACTTCCGTCTTTCTCCCTCCCTAGTCGTACCTCAGATCCGGGGTCACAAAGTAGGCTCCTCTCCCTCCTCCCCCACTACGGTCCTTGCCTTGCATTGTTATCGCGAGAATATTTCAGCACTTTCTTCCCTCGTCAACGTTCGTCGAATTTTGCTCACCCCCGCTATAATATGCGCTCTCGACAGTCGGTGTCATTTAAGAATGAAAACCTCCATGGGGAGAATCGAACCCTCGACATCCGGACCTACAGGCTTCGTGGCTACCAGTTAGACCACCGGGGGCGACCATTAGGTGTTGGTTATTATATCATCGGTATGCTTCTTGCCAAATTACAAGCGAATGCGTTTTTCTAAATTTGCCGGCGCCTTTGTAAAGGGACCCTGCGAAACTGCTCTTAACACACGACCGCACGCCCGACGAAAAAGTGAAACTAAAAACGCATTTTACGGCAAAAAATATAACAAACATCCATCATGATGCGTCCCTCGCGTTGAGACCCAAGTAGTTCGCACAGTGCCGCGAGGACACCCGTTGTCTCCCTACATGCACCAGTGCATGCCTTTGTCTTCTTTATTTTTGTTCCCGCTTTTCCCTTCTTCCTCCTTTCCTTCTCCCTTTTCCTTTTCCGTTTTGTGTTTCTTCTTTATCCCGTTATCCCCTGTATCGCATTTCGCTTACTTTCTGTTCGCTTCCTTGCTCTTCTTGGTAGCGGATTCAACATTTTATCTCTGGACTACAAGTTCCCCGCACTGCTTGCGAGCCTGCAAACCTCTTGATTGTTTTATTTCTTGCTTCATTGATCCTTTTTCTTCCACTTTCGATTCAGATTTTCACGTCGATTTGTGTCCTCCCGTTGTTCTTTCGTAAGTACCGGTATTTATTATGATGTCTCCTCGGTTTCTGTTGCGACTCGTACAGCGTGTCAAATATATCTGATGCGTACGTACGCTGATCTCACTTTTTATTTTCGTCCGAGATCACAGCAGCATACGATTTGTTTTAGTTACTGTTTTGCAGACTGTGTGCAGCAGGTACTATTTGCGTTTATATTTCTCCTCCTGATGATGTCATATTCAACTCCGGAGGTATTGGAGCCTGTTCTGTCAACACGGACGGCACTGCTATGTCGATGAGTGCATGTGAGAACAACAACAATCAATCTCGGCGGAGTCATAAGCACAGCAGACCATGAGCACAGCAGATGGGTGGCTGGCAGGGATGGCGCTAGCCTGCGAAAAACCAAAAGGGGTATGTAGAGGGGTCGACTACGGAGCAGGGCCGGGCGCGAAGCCTGGTGATGGTAGAGCTTGGAGGCAGCAGCACACCTGACACAAAATTAATACTGGAGCTAACGTCTCGGGGAAATGATGGGGGAAAGGCGATCTTGCAGGTCGTGATGCGCAACAGTTCCTTGGGCGACGTCATAATTAGATGATCGCGTTTGCTCGTCAGAAATCATTGATGCGTATACCAGGTGCGTTTTGAAAGGATCACATAAAAAACAAAAAAGATCACAGGAAGCTGTGGTTGACATTTCCTATGCATGTATATCTTCGTTCGCCTTTTTGCCCAATGCAGCAGTATATTGTTAGGAGGGCAACCGTGACCTGGCCCTCCTGCTAACCCATGCAGGACTACCTGCGCCGCGGGAGTGAAAACGAAGTATCACGAATTACTAAAGTAGCGAGCGGGCATATGGTCGTGGCGAAATCCTCGAACCCATGGAGCGATAAAGCCACCGAGATAACTGTTTGAAATCTGCACTGTATAAGGCGCGGCGAAGACACTGGTTGACGGTCGCTAGGCAGACGGTGTCCGTTTTTGCAGTGTTGGTCCATTGCAACAGAAGGTCCTTCTCTACGTATGGGAGTGGAATATTATATGTTGCAGATTGATCTCCAAGGTCCTCCGCTGGTCTTCATACTCGAGGTAACAGCCTCCCTTCGTTCGCTCGAACAGGCAGCACGCCGTAGCTGCAAAGGAGCGAATGGACGCAAACGGAAACGAGATATACACAACAGATCGATACAAAAGACGCAACGAACTACAGTAGGAAGTAAATACACCAAACTGCAGAAATGTTACTTGTACCATCAACATGCTAGATTTCGATTGCTGTGAGAGTATATGCGTACGCGTGGAAGGTACCCGTAGTCGTTCCGACTGTTAGAAGCACGCGGAGGGGCGACCACCCCATGGTAGCTGGGGCCGTGTTGTGTGCCCGTATCACACGTACGCAGCATTGCCCCCACCCTACTGCTGCACGCGATTCTTGACCTTATAACGTACCGCACTACAGTAATTGTTCTTGTTATCTCACTTCTTTATTGCGCGTACGTGTGTCACACATCTAATGTATATGAAGTTATGTGTAGGCCCCAACAGATGTAAAATGTAAAAGTGAAAAAAACAGCACCCACGAGGACAAACTATATCGAATTAGTAGGGCTGTGAGTTGGCTGACCAATAGTTGCCAGCTAGTTATTAGCTGGCTAGTTTTTTAAGTTAGTTGCGGCGGTGCCAACGATCCAATTATTTTTATTTATGGGTTTCCTTGCTTGCAGGAAGTCTTGTTTGGTACGGGTGTGTATTTCTCGGCGCCTCCAAGCAGCACCACCAAGCACAAAGAGAGGCCTTCCACAACTCGTGGCGCATCAACCCATCGCCATCGACGGTGCCGGTGCCGATGGCAGGGCCGAGGGTGCCGGCACCGCTGAGCCTGGCCTGTCGTCTGTCGACGGACAATGGCGGTGATTGAGCGTCCGACGAAATAGTGACTGTACCGAGCGCTCCTCCGAAAGCGAGTGCACGCGACAAGGTGGCGGTTCGCTACCGCGTACAGAAGGAGTGCCGGCTTTCCAAGCCCTTAAAACATGGACAGGGATTCATACTTTGATGCGATATGATTTGCGGGGTTCGGCATGTTTGTAGTCCATCTGGGACAATATTTCCAATATATTCCCCGCACCACGCTGCATTTTTCTCAGGATGTGTTGAGCTGTGTTCAGAAAATCTGAAGGCACCATCAGGAAGCTCAACACTGCGCGCACATTCTCACGGTTTTGTTTAATAATGATTATACCAAAAAAACGTATAAACAAGCCCCTTGTTTCCCTGGGTGTAATACTTTTCACACTCAACTTCTGAGCACTGATTTGGGGAGCTATGACCATAGGCCGCCGGCCATTTTTTTTCACAATAATTAAATAGCTTTTTGAGGGAGATACATATGAGGGAAGCAATGTATATTGAAGATCGTTTTCCCCTGGTTACTACTGTTTGACAAAAATCGTGCGATATACAAATAAAAAACGGCGAACGATTGCTCTCGCCCACACCTCCAGACCGTTTCTTTTTCGTTTGCAGCAATGTGAAATTGCGTGAGATACTCATAACTTTGCCCAAAATGACTGATATTGTTCTAATTTGGCCTTTTGGAGTTTTGTTTTAATGCATTGTTGCGCAACTACTTGAATTTACGTAGTGTGGGTCTTTCTTTTTCTTTCTCGTTCTCAGCATCGATTCCTCTTGTCTTTGCGGTCACGAATATGGTTGTATCATACTCTAGCTACGTACACCACTCCAGCCTCTGTGCTCCCATCGGTTGTTGTGTTGTGTAGGGGCGTTCTGCGTCGGTAGAATGTTCGGTGTGTGTAGGCCGATAAAACTGAGAGCCAAAAGTTACCGTAATTTATAATCAAACCCTTACTTTGCTAATAAAGTACTTTTTTGCCGATTTTTTTTTTAATTACCTCAAATCCCCCCTTCGGGAGAATTTTTATAGAATTAAAAAAGTAAGAAAACAAAACGCAAATACTCCACTACTGTAGTTATGACTATAAACGTCATTGGAAATATTTTTTGCCGGACGGACCATACGAGTATACAGTAAAAGGTAGAACTCTGGTATTATGGTTCATGCGGTCAACTGTGATGGCGGGACTTTGTCCCAACGTGCTATTACTGTACTAATACAAGTATGTCTCTGTCATAAGTGTGTCAACTGAATGATGAGCACCTCTGGCTGGGGTGTTTGAGTGATGCTCTCCCTGAGCTGTGTGTCGATCCCAGTATTTTTTGGTCGATCCCAGTCTATTTTGTGTCCTAATTTTAGTTTGCACGGATGATGTGCTACTGCCTGCCTCACGAGTTAGGGTTAGGGTTAGGGCAGGCTGAGACGAAGTTAAGAAACATACCTGTTTCGTGATCAAAACCAGAGATAAACTTGGCCCATTTATCATGCTTTTTGTGTGTAAAATGAAGGATACATTGCGTAATGTTTTACTCCGGCGGCCCGGCGGGTCCTCCGGGGGCGCCTCCAGCGGAGCCCCCTCAGCCGAGGGGGGCTTTTTTGGCTCGCTTCGCTCGCCTGACTTTGGTCAACTATTAATAGTTGCGCCTGTTCGATATAGCTTGTCTCAACGAACAGTCTACCAATGAGTTACGGTTACATACGTTGTGTCACGGAGGTAAGTTACAGGGATCGTCTCGTGGTATCACCCACGAGCAGTCCGACGGGTATGTACGAGTAGGCACTATGCGAGGAGGTTTAGGTATTCGACTACGAACGGTTGTTACTGGGCTGTGGAGAGTTGGCCCACAGGACCCACTCCACCTTTCCTCCTGCCTCCGTCTACCCCTTTCCGGGCCGACATAATAAAGACATCTTAAACTATCTTCTGCACACTGCGTGTTGCAGTGCCTCGCTCAAAGCCTAGTGTGGCTGTTGGGAGCTTATCCATCCATCGCATATCAGCGCTAATTGAACAGCGCCAGCCAACTAGTCAACTAAAGTCAGTTGTTTGGCTGGCTTCGCCAGCCAACTAATAACTAGCCGGGAATTCCAGCCAACTCACAGCCCTACGAATTGAAGTACGGCAAGTGCTGTGCTGCTGCTTTGAAAAAACACAAGTCCAACTTTACAGCAGTACAACGTCTCACTGGACGACCTCGTTCGACCCATCATAGACACGTTGAGGTCAGCCGGGAGCTTTGCCGCGTCCAAGTTCTCGAGGAACTTCAGAAAACCAGCAGCTGCGTTGCCCTTCAAGATGTCAGCAGCCAGCCTTATAACCTCCGCCCGCTTCATGTTCCCCTTCTGCCGGGCCGCCATCCCAGCATAATAAGTAGCAGGAGACTGGAGCAATACCAACTGCTTATTTTCGATCTTCATCGGGTCCATCGTCTTTGAAATCTCGATCAACGCCCACCGTAGCGGCGGCGAATCCTCCAGGCTGAGTGCTGGAATGTCGTGCATATTGACGTGTCTGTGTGACTCCTGCTACGGTAGGCCGTCCAACACAAACAGCGACCTCGTGCTGTCCGCTGTGCCGCCCTCGACTTTCCCGCTGTAATTCAAAACTTAGTTAGCCCCGATCAATTGACGCCTCCCGTACAAAGTAGAATTCTTACAAAAAAGAAATCAAGGACTATCATGGGAGTCAACGCGACGGGAATTCCCATAGAGAACGGGACGGGACGGGTATTCCCGTCCCGTCCCATCGTGAAATGTCTCCCGTCCACGACCTCCCGTCCCATCCCATCATGTTTTTCCTACCCATTTCCGTCCCATATGGCCGAATTAGTATCCTCCCGTCCTCCCGTCCCCACCTTGCTTCCCATCCCATCGTCGGATACTTTCTCCCGTCCCATCACGTCCCATCCCGTTGGTAGGATAATTTATCCCGCCCCACTTGCTTCCCGTCCCACTATCCCCGCACGTACTCCCGTTCCCATGACCATTGTGGACATGCTGCTCCTATTGTCAGTTCCCATCTTCCCCCCATTTGCGGTTCCCACTTTACCTCCCAAATCTCCCATTTGCACTTCCCACGTAGGTGTAGTTGCGTAGTTTCAGTGAAAATTGTATATATTCATATTTTTCATATGTGAATCCAAGGTGAATCTTGGGTTCAATTATTTATTGTTGTGGTACGGTGTCAGCTCTCCCATTTTTTATTATTATTGTTTCACTTTTGGAGAGAGACGCATCACACACGCACCACACAAACACGTTCTTCATGGCGGAATCGGCCCGTGGTGGCTCGGCTTGGGGTGTTCGTCCCGTTGAGCATCTATGTCCCGTTGAGAACGTCCCACATATCCCCAGTGGGCTTCCCGTTGTCTTTCCCATCGACAATGGCAATGTTATTATTGTTTCCCGTCCCACTATGTAACGTGATAGTCCCATCCCATCCGGTCTGGAAAATCGGAGCCATATTCGATTCCCATCCCGTCCCCATCAATGAAAAACTCCCATCTTCCCGTCCCGTTCCCGTCCCGTATAGATAGCATGTGGGCATTGCCCGTCCCGTTCTTGTCCCGTCTAGAAAGTATGGGACATTTCCCGTTCCGTTCCCGTCCCGTCTAGACGAAAATTGTCCCGTCCCATCCCGTCACAACAGGAGCAGAAAAACTGACGATGAGATCCCGTCCCGTTGACAACGGGAGCTCAATTGTTTTTCGACTGCAGCGGGCTAAGGACTCCCGTCCCGTCCCACACGGTGCCTGCGGCACCATGATAATAGTCCTTGAAAAAATAATAAACACAAGATCATGACAATGAGGCACATCGGTATAGGGATATGGGGGCTTTGTTTGCAAATGGAAGATCCGACTCCATGATTTTTTTCAACCAAAATATAATACGCGTACGGCATAAGTGTCAGCCTGAATGATCAAGTTTTGAACCGGGTATGAAACAACAGTCTTCAATATGTAGCATTAGTTACGTATGGAATCCGTTGTTTGTGGAGGCGGGATCGAATACGGGAGATGGGGCTCTCGCCGCCGCAGGGGGGTGGGAGCATGGGAGGAGCAGAAAGCTGCGAGCAAGAATTCAGGGGTCTACTCAGCAGCGTAGGTGCTACGCATCGGAGGCAGCGCATCGTCCGGTACTTGATCGAATTCGCCATGTCGGGTGTGCCCGCGGGAGGTAGCGGAGCAGTATAGGCCACATGAACTGGCCGCTGCGCCAGATGCGGCGCAATAAGTCTTCGTCCTTCTTCAGCAGGTTTCACAACAACTCCAAGGTCAAGACGCGCGCTTAGCGACCATCGACCAGCAGCACCACCATCACCACCACCAACACCAACAACCCCAGGCTCATCTGTAGTAGCCGCAGCAGCTCGAGCCACAGCAGCACCGGCAGCAGCAGCAATAACAGTCACAGCAGCAGCAGCAGCAGCAGCAGCAGCAGCGCAGCAGCAGTAACAACAACAACTTCCACTGCAGCACCTGCAGAAGCCACAGCAGAATCCTTACCAGCAGTATCAAATACCGCAGCTGCCAGCCTTGCAGTGGGGTCCGGCGCATGGCGGCGCCCTGGGTGCAGGACCCATGCCACTCAACGCGCACAACTTCAGCTTAGCGAGCATTTCTCACTGCATGGTGGCCAAGGACGCAGCCAAGCGGGAGCTAAAGCTCTGGAGCGAGGAAGGCGGAGAGAGCTTCTTCATCCTGCGACGGGGGCATGGTCTTCTCGGTGGCAACGATTGCACATTTGGTGCGCAAGGTAGCCGAGCCCACCACTGCAATGTTAACCATGTTGCTTTCGCTCTTCGACTTCGATGTGTTGGCCTTCGGTCCGCCGTTACCCGCGGGATGTGCGCAATTACCACGTCACCCGACCAAGCATTTCGGCATCTTCATCAAGACCTTTAAAGTCGTGATGTCGTTCAGCACGGAGTCTTCGTCCGACATCTCCAAGACACGGAGAACGGCGGTGCTAGATGAGAGGCGCGCGCTACAAGAGCGACTAGAGGAGTTCACGGATCACCACGCTAAAAGCGCTCGTACGTAGTATCGTTGTAGATACATTGCATATATGCTATTGCTCGTCTCGTACGCCAAAGCGATCGGACCTCTTCGGGCCATACGCCCTCATAAAAATATTGCAGCCGGGTCTTGCCGGCACGCAGCCAGTCAATGACTGCGCTGCATTTCAATACCCTTCGCGCCCGCAAATATATACGTGCGTACATACATACGTAGGTAGCTACCTCTTGCTTCCAGCGTTGATTTTTATATCAGCTTTGCTTTCCAGTCTGTCCACATTTCGTCAACATGTCGGATTGTCTACGTATGGAATCCATTGTTTGTGGAGGCGGTATCAACTTCGGGAAGCGGGGATGTCGCCCCCGTAGTGGGTGGGGGCACGGGAGGACCAGAAATTCGTGAGCAAGAATAGCTAGAGGGCCTACTCAGCAGCGTAAGAGCTACGTATCGGAAGCAGAGCATCGTCCGGTACTTGGTCGAATTTGCCATGTCGGATGTGCCCGCCGGAGGTCGCGGAGAAGCACAGGCCGTAGACCCCGCCGCTACGCCAGATGCAGCGCAACAAGACCTCGTCTTTCTCCAGCAGGTTGCCCAACAACTCCAAGGTCCAAGGGTGCGACTAGTGGCCATCGAGCAGCAGCAGCAGCAGCAGCAGCAGCAGCAGCAGCAGCAGCAGCAGCAGCAGCAGCAACACCAACAACCGCAGGCTCATCAGCAGCACCCGTAGCAGCTCCAGCAGCAGCAGCAGCAACAACAACAGCAGCAGCATCAGCAGCAGCAACAACAACAACCACAGCAGCATCCTCACCAGCTCCCCCCGCAGCAGTATCAAATACCGCAGCTGCCAGCCTTGCAGTGGGGTCCGGCGCATGGCGGCGCCCTGGGTGCGGGACCCATGCCACTCAACGCACATAACCCCAGCTTCGCGAGCATATCCCACAGCGTGGTGGCGGAGGACGCAGCCAAGCGGGAGCTGAAGCTCTGGAGTGAGGAAGGCGGAGCGAGCTTTTTCGTCCTGCGAGGGGGGTATGCAAGCACGTCGGCTCTCTCGGCGGCAACGCTTGCACATTTGGTGCGCAAGGTAGCCGAGCCCACCACTGCATTGTTAGCCATGTTGTTTTTGCTCTCCGACTTCGATTTGGTGGCCTTCGGTCCGCCGGTACCCGCGGGATGTGAGCAATTTCCACGTCACCCGGCTAAGCATTTCGGCATCTTCATCAAGACCTTAAAAGTCGTGATGTCGTTTCAGCACGGAGTCTTCGTCCGACATCTCCAAGACTAGCAAGACGGCGGTGCTGGATGAGAGGCGCGCGCTACAGGAGCGACTAGAGGAGTTCACGGATCACCACGCTGCTGGACTGCACGACGTCAAGGAAGCCGTCGAACGACGCATTGTTGACGCCATCAAAGCCGATATGAAGGACTTCTTTGGGTACTTCGGGTCGACGCCGAAACGCTGCGGCAGGAGCACCCTTTCGTGGCGCCGATCAGTGGGACGGGCGCGGCGCCAAAATCCCAAAATCCGTGCAGCTCTCTTGCCTGGTGGATCGGAGCCACACACACAACCTGATCGGGAGGATGGACAACGCCCTCGTCGCTCCCCAGCAGAAGGTCGCGGGCAAGTCGGCGCCGTCTAAGAGAGAGTCGGTGGATACCGGCGACCCCACGGCCCGTGCGCGCCCGCGGAACCACGCCACAGCCCCAACATCCTCCGCGTCCATTTTTGTGCAGTCAATGTCAGAGTGGAAAACTCCCGCCGGGGTGTGCGCGAGCGGCTAGCGCGGCAAGAAGTGCGAGAGAGTCATGTGCAAGTACGACCATGACAAGCGCCACTCGAGCGTGCCTCCCCCCCCCCGGGTCCCCCGCCCTCACAAAGCTCCGCGCCTTCGGCAACAAACAAAACGGCGGCCGCCCCCGACAGCAACCCAGCCCCCTCCCCGGCACCCCAGGCACCCGTCGCGCGCTACAGCGGCAACCACGCGCAGAAACAGCGACGCAGGAGGGAGCAGCACCTGATGGAGCGGGCCCCGTCTTGACACGGGGGACGGCAAGGGCGGCAGTGAGGGCGGTAGCACCGGCGGCGTTCACGGACGCAGGCAAGACGGTAGGACTGATCGTGGCTCCTCAACCCGGGTCGGTGGCACCGGAGCTGTTTCAAGGTGAGAAAGCGACAACCGGTACACGGCCAAAAGTGCAGTCTAGTAACTCAGAGGTATCTGTGGAAAAGCCAAAGAGGCAGTTTTGTGGGGGCGAGAAATACAGACTAGATATATTTGGTGATATATGTAGCAGGCAGAAACTCGCATATAAAAAATACGGTCAAGGGGCGCATGATGGCCCATCAGACAGGCCAAACTTCCTTGCGGGAAAAACAGACACGCGTCCAGCCACGATCCACCGGGTTGGCAGCAATCTAAACATAAGAAAAAAGACAAGAACCCTATTTTGAAGGCAAATAGGTTTTGCCTCGTATCGAACGAAACAGACCGGAGATCCTTGCGGATACATCAGGCAAGCATAATTCCCCTTACGGCCGAAAACAGACAAGAGACCCTCGTTGGTCCACCAGGCAGGCAGTCTTTCCCTCACGGGAGAGACAGGCATGAGATCCTTGTTGATCCAACAAACAAGCAGAATTTCCCTCACGGGAAAATCAAACAAGAGATCCGCGTGGAACCACCAGGCAGGCAGAATTTCCCTCGCGGGAGAACCAAAAAAGAGATCCTCGATGATCCAACTGGCGGGCAGAATTTCCCCCACGGGAATAAAAGACAGAATACCCCTCTCAGGGTCGGACAGGACATTTTCAGTGATCTATCGGACGTGAAAAGTAACCCAATCGAGAGAACCAGACAAGAGATCCCGGATGATCCACCAGGCACACAATATAGCATGCACAAGGTCGGACCAACAGTCACAGAGGTTTTTTCAGAATGCCACACACGGTAGCGGATTCGGAGAATCAGTGTGCGCGTCGGCGTTGTTGTCGCCTCCCGATGGGGCGGCAGATCTCAGACTCCACAACAAAAATAAAAAATACTCCAACAAACTAGAAAATAATATAATTTCGCTAACTTGTAAACGGACGGAGAAGAAAAATAGTATGTCTGAGAGAAAGTTCGGTATCGAAGAAAAACACGAATCATCAGCAACTTGGCGAACATATGTATGGACCTCAATAGGTAGCACGGAGGCAAACTGGGGGACGTCGCAAAAGGAATCGGCGGCACCCTGATGTCACCGCCGTTGGATGTGCGCGGCGTCGATCAGTATTTTGGGAACATCAAACGTTTCCCAGCCATAGACGAATTGCTCGAGATAGTAGCTCACGGCGTGCCCGCCAGAACCACGAAATCGGAACCTGATCTAGTAAACGTACCGCAGGACGGCGATTATCGTAGCGTCGGGGAGCATCTACTCAGAGTGTGGGAAAAGTTGTTCGACGATGTTAGAAATATCAGATGTCTGGTGTTTACCAGGGTAGACGCGGCGGAGGTAAAGGGTATCCGTGCCGCCCCTCTGGCAGCCGTAATCCCCATTAAGGTGCGAATCATAAATGACTTCTCCTATCACGCAAGTACTGCCCGAGGGGTGCAAGGGGGACTTAACCGTGACACGATGACAGAAGATATTCCCCCGTGCTTATGCGGAGAAGCTCTTCCCAAATGCTTGGCAGAAATTACGCGAATGAGGATAAAATACCCAAACAAGAGAATATTGATGTCGAAAGCTGACGTGTCGGACGCGTTCAGGAGCGTTCGCGTAGATCCGAACCAGGCGCAAATATTATGTTATGCGTTAAGGGATGCTGTGGTAGCAGACCTAAGCAAGTTCGCCCGGGTTTTGGGGGGGTATGTTGTCAGCGGCGGAACACGCTCACTGTCACACCCCCTTATCAGACGCCGTTGTGGTTCCAGAAGGATTATAAACTATGTCTCTTGTACGAATCACGGAACCTTGGGAACACGGGAAACCCACCCAAGTTCCCCGGGAGGCTGGCGTCGACATTAAGTATTAGCGCGAGTACAACCCGACCCCAGTGATGGGTCCGCGTTGACCGCGTCGACGTCGTTAGCCTCGGATCATAGTAGACTTTTCGGACCGGGAGAAGTAGGTGAAACCCCTGTTCTGGCGGCAAAGAAGAGCACTGATTGGGGCACCAATATCGAAGCTTTGGGCTTCAAGATCGACTCACACCCTATGCGAATCTTGACAACTCAAGCGAGGTAGAAGCCGTTAAGTTGCTCCTAGAGCGAGACTGGCCATGTGGAAGAAAAGCAGCGAACGCACAAGAAGTGTTAACCGTAGCCGGAAAACTGTGAAACCTGACGTTTGTGCTCAGAGCTAGCAAGTACTTCGTGTGGCAGCTGCTGCGCTTCACGGGCCTGCATGCGAAAGGAAGAAATAACTCGTGAGAACAGAGGGTTGTACGGCTGGGTCGGGATTTTCATGGCTACATCTCATTTTGGAAGTGGGCGATCGATCAACGAGTTTTGAGCGTAGGGGATCGAAGGGGGGGAGGAAAGGAGGGGGGAGCAGTGGAGAGAGGGCGAGAAGGAGGATGCAGGACGGCGAGAGAGCGGGCGAGCTCAAACGTTTTTTGCTTGCTTCCGCAGCTGCCCAGAAATGCCGCGCGCAATGCATCGCGGGTAGACGGAATATATATCCGTAGACTACACACGCATCGAACGTTCCACGTACTCGTACTGTAAAGTAAAAGAGACTGGAAAAATACAAATGTCCACCCACCGTGCGTAACGCTTTCCCCCGAGCAACGCGCCCTCTATCCACCATGCCACGCTTGAGCTACAACCTATCTCTCCCGGGGCGTCTATCATCAGTGGTTGGTGTTCCAGAGGGGTGTCGTAGCACTCTCTCGCATTATCCCTGGTTTGATACAAGATACGTGAAACAAACAGAGTAAAATAAGAAAGAGGACGATAACTTGAACAAAAGAAAACTATTTACGTACAGCAGTAATACAGCAGCTATCGCTTACAACCTGAAAAAGCCACGTGTACTCGTACTGCAAAGTAAAAGAGGCTGGAAAAAGACAAATGTTCACCCACCGTGCGTAACTCTTTTCCCCGAGCAACGCGCCCTCTATCCACCATGCCACGTTTGAGCTCCAGCCTATCTCTCCCGGGGCGTCTATCATCAGTGGTTGGTGTTCCAAAGGGGTCTCATAGCACTCTCTCGCATTCTCCCTGGTTTGATACAAGAAGAGCAGCCCAACATCTCTGATGCAAGAAGCAGCAGCAGGAGCTTCGGGAAATTCTCATCGAAATTGTGACAAAAAATAGAGGAAATAGGTCCTGCCAGTGGAATCTGAGAACTTGACACAGACAGCTCCTTACGACGCGAGGTTTGGCTCAATGCGAGCGCCTCCGTGAGGGCTACCGGTGGTCGGTGTCGCAGAGCGGGTAACTGCCCGCTGTGGGAAGCTCGAAAAAGTTGCGTTTTTTTGCGGGAGTCACGCGTGGTACGTACGTGATGTGTGGTGTGTGGTGACGGACGGACGCACGGACAGATTATTTTTTGTTAATGCTGGTAGAGACCCAGTGATACTCACTGGGAATTTTTGTCTACTCTACTGACTTTCACCTTTTTATTTGTCGATTTTAAGCCCTTCATAGTTCCACCCTATGCCCCCTATACAAATGCCGACGTACGCGGAGACCCCCTCCTCCCCTTCGCACATCGCATCAATGGATATGACTCTATATAGTATTGCGGTCTCTCTAAATAAATGTGGTAAGGAATTTTTAGCGCAGGGCTCGTGTAATTTTGGAGGCAATATACCGCCTGCGTTATTTCTAGGAAACCCCTTGGGCGGCCGCCCTAAATGCCACCAGAACCAGCGCTGTGGGCCACGTGAGCACCCACTAGAGGCACCGGTCTACCCAGCATCAGTTTGACGACATCGTGGTGGAGGAAGTGGCGAAAATTCCCAAAGGTGAGACAAGTTAATACATAAATGCTGCGTTGGCCTCAGCAGGGGCGAGACAGCATGGGTAGGAAGTCAGGCCACCGTTCTCGTGCCATGGCACTCCTTGTTAGACCAGACTGCCTGGGTACGAGAGCCAACTCATACCGTAATACTCTCCAATTATTTTTTCGGTGATAGATTGATACGGATTCGTGCACGCAGTCCGAAATGTAGCAAATTGTTTCAAAAATCGCGATTTTCCTGCCAGAACGTGCAACTTGTACGTACAGCTGAGTCTGTAGGACCGACGTTCGCGGGTTGCTGTCTTGGTCTTTTTTGTGCTTCTGCGTGTACTGCTCGACGTGCTACTGTGCTGCTGTTTGGCATGCTGCGTGGACGAGATAGTGGGTAGATCGATGAGTTCCAGGGTGGGCGGGTGTGTGTATGGTCTTTTGTATGGCATGGTATTCAAGTACAGCAGGACGGTGCTGCTGCTGCAGCAGTCCGTACTCTGTACTTCTGCGGTACTGCGTGTTGTCTTTTTCATATTGTCCGCTATGACATGCTGCCACCGCTGGTGCTACAGCGTACAACTATTACAATAACATTATTAACCCCTCTGAGGCCCCGAGATAGCGACCTAAAAAACGACGAGGTCTGGTGCTATCAATCGTCTACGAGCAGCGTATGTCCAGCAGTACAGGTACATCAACTTGCGGCCGTGCTGTACGAGTCCTTGCATTGTAACTTAGACACCAACCATTGTATCCTCCTCCAACCTCGCAGTGACCTTTGCTGAAATCGACACTTTTTACCGTCATGTTTTCCTCTCAAGCCCCAAGAGTAGCCCCAGCAATCCTAAGCATACCACACAGCAGCATAAGCAACTTCAGACTTGTGCGTAGTAGCGACGAGATGTACATACGCTCTGCAAATCGCTCATCAGTGTTAGCTGCAGTCAGCAGCACGAACCACAACAACGTACCGTCAGCATGCCGAACCACACCAACCCCCAAAATGCTTGAATGCATCATGTATCTTACACACCAGTTCGGCGATAATTCAACCGACGAACGGTGGAGGGAGATGATGAGCTGTGTTCGGCGGAAGGTAACAAAGACGACGTTGGGTGGTCGAGACTCCGTTCCAGTGACTTGCGTTTCGATCCGGTGAGTGTCGTGTACGATTGCTTCTGTCCGCCGCATCTTCGGTGTCCGGCTGTACTGTATAGATATAGTCTATACCCTGTTCGTATGTGGCTATTCTACAATGACGGTTACATGTAGTTTCGGGTGATTGGCATATTCTTGGTTATTTGACTCTTGACTTCTGTGCTCGTACGTGTTGAATATGCTGCACATGGGGGCAGTCCGTTCTGTCTCTCGTCTGTGGAAAACCAATACTCAAAACTGATTCGTACTACGTATATACATCTTTTCGTCTTGGCTCATCGTCCTGGAATACGAACACTCTAGAGCTTTGACGCCGACGTAGCCTCATGGGTGATGAGCTCGGGGATCTACGGACCCAGGTGGTGGAACAGGTCCTCGCGATCGACGAGCTGAAGCAGACAACAGCTGACGCAGAGGAGCGCCGCCAAAAATATCATGCGGAACTACTTGGGATGACGGAGACGCTACTCCTACAGAAGAGTCGAGACAGTGAGGCACAGACGGACTCCGGTAGGCGACAGCAGTCGCTACCTACCGATGGCGCAGTAGGGAGGGCTACTGTACCACCATCGTTGGGATTCCTCCACGGTGGGAGCGGGAGCCAGGAGGATGAGCCCGCGGAAGCTGAGTCCAGCGGGCCTCAGTCTAAATGGAGGAGTCAAGCAAGGGGTCTGGCCCCGATCAGTGAGTCCTTGTTTACCCATGGTGGTCTGGGTAGACAGTTTTTGGGACAGGCCAAAATGGCAATACCGGTTTTTGGAAGGGAGAGGGAACTTTGAGGTGTTCTCTAAGCAGATGCACGTCTGCACGAAGCTCCACGGTTTCGAAAACWTCTTTGATACCGATGGCTATGTTGATGTTGGGGGCATTTGGCAATGACAAGGAGTCGCTCATGGCTAAGGGTGTGTCGGGGTCCACGTACGAGGAGCAGTTGCTGGCAAGGTTTTTTTTCCCCAAGCTTTACAATCCACTGTCGACAAGGCTAGATTCCATCGCAGTACGTCTCGAACACGSTGCTGGGAGGAAACCGTAGACTGGTGCGATAGCAAGACTAACGCCGAAAAGGGATGTGCATGCGGGAGTTGTACAACTTCAGGATTGGGAAGGAGGACAACCCCGTAGAGAAGCTGTATGCAATTGAGAACCTGCCAAGAAGTTGGTGAACGCGGGAATGAGTGTAGATGACAACACTTTGTAGTCATGCTTCGTCAATGCTCTCCCCTATGTCGAGTACGCACTCGATATACGAGACCTCAACTTGAAACAGGTGTTCGACAGAAAGGAGATTCTGAATCTTGTCCGTAGCCAGTACGAGGCGCTTCTCCCTTCTTTTGGCAAACCGAAGGCCTCGTCAACCTCTCAGGCGCTCTTCGGAAATGGGGGACGAGGCCATGGTGGTGGAGGCGGTCGGGACGAGGAGGAGGCAGGTCTGGAAAGGGCAAGGAGGGTGGCAACAGCAACAAAACATACGAGCCGAAATCGAAAGTGGCGTGTCTCCCGGTGCCCGACTAACGCCATATTCAGCAACAAATGCACCCGAAGAAGATCAGCGAAAGGTGCGGTGGAAGAGGACACGAGAGCGGCAAGTGTGCAACGTCTGCGGGCATGGAGGGTGGACCACCGGCGGAGGCTGTGCTTACGCTGGTGGGCAATCCCGACCGCGATACCGAAGAGACGGCGGCGTTTTGAAGGGTACAGCAGCACCCAAATTCCTACGGCGGGAGTATAGTCGTGGGAACCCTCGCCGTGCGTACAAACCGGGTAGTTGTTTYTGTAGGTCGCACGGCAGTTATTTTTGTTTTTGTTTGCCGTACGCACTCCACTTCAGAAATGCGGTTTGGAGGCAGCCGGTATGGGGTGATCACGCAGCGAGGGGAAACATGTATGCATACGAGTGTCGCGAGAAGACGCACAGTCGCCAAGCTGCGCGCAACCCGCCGTGATGATTTGTTGGGGGAAGTCGCGCGATGTATCATAAACGTGTGCGCTCTGTTGCGGGAGTTTAGTGACGGAGGGAGCGGGCGCGCGGATATCGGGGCTGACGGCAGCAGTACTACAACAAGGGGAAAGGCGTCCGCATGGCAGCAACCGAGCGGCATACTAACCGCACGCGCTCCACGACAGCAGCAGCAGACAGCAGGGGAAGGCCTTGAGAGGAAAGACGTGGTATATCGCCAGCTGGAGCTTTTGTGTCTCGGCAACCGCGGGGCTAGAGTTAATCCTGGTCTTCCTGGTGGGTATTCGTGAGAATGATATTTTGTTTTCGCGATTGATACACCTGTCGTCGAAATTATTGAACTTGTTTTTGATCGTACAATTTGGAGATTCTTTTGCGACTGGGTTTAGGATTTCAGAATGTTGGAGAATTATCATTCGTTCCGGAAAAAGTCGAGGATTGATAGAAGATGGTATACGTAGCCCTATCCCCTGATAGTTTTGAGATATGTATTTCATGTTTCAAAACAAACTGTCTTGTAAATCCAAGGTCCGTTCCTTGATGGCAAAACCAGATGTGGACTGGTGAACTGATTTTTTATTTTTTATTATTGGTTTGTTTTGGATTGTTACAGTACCTGCGAACCGTGTTTCTATGTTATTAATGGTTGTTGTTGTTGTTGTTGTTGTTGTCTTCACATTAAACTCGTTTCAGTTGCTAATCCCTATAGTCTGATCTAGCAAGATCACGGCCCGTGGTCACAAAAGTGCTAGAGCCATCAGAGAATCCTAAAGAACACGTACACTTAGCAGGGAAAGGATACACAGTCCGAAGAGGTACACCTAAAATCCCTACAGCATGTTATGCGTGTCCAAAACTGAACTACACGCCCGCAATCTCCATTCGACTACAGCAGCATCGTCCCCCCCCCCCCCCCTCCCACTCTTTACCAATGAATTTTCCGACTACAGCGTAACTACTGTCTGAAGTGCTGTCTGTACAAAAACACACGGCAGGCGTGGGAACAAGATGGAGCACGCAGCTGCTGTCTGAAGTGCTGCCAGAATGACAGTCCGCGGGCACACAGTGAAAAAGAACAGCCAACCAAAATGACTTTTTTTATGCGGGTATCTTTTATTCGTGACCGTATACTGGTTGCAGAATAAGGGAGGGTAAGCACATTCAAGATTTGTTATTCTAACACCAGTATTGTTTTGCGAAATATAGTAAGTGGATGCTTGCGTATTCACGAGGGAGAAGGAATATTATATGCGGTACGGATTATCGAATGTCTTTTTAGCTGGGAGGGCTTTTGTAGACTATTCATGTTGACCAGTTGCAGGCAATTACTATTTCTTTTTTTGGGTATTTTAGCGCCAGGCAAATTCTTTGTTCACATCATGCGAAACAGGACTATGCTATCTCGCTTTACCGTCGCGATCTGTGTATCTATGGCGGGAGTAGGGGGCAAAAGGAGGCTTTTGTCCGGGGGAACGGGGTTCCTCGCGATCTCTGGCATTGTACTTTTCGCCTTAGTTTTTACTGTTGAGGCGCGGCTGTTGTAATTTCCTCTGTGATTGCAATGGTTGATATGGGAGTTTGTGAGAGATTTTTGCTCGTAGGGACGGGTTTCCTCTTACCATCGTCGTTGGTTTATGTCATGGGTTTATATCTTTATTTTGGTTCGTCACTGTCATGTGAGGAGCCGGGAGGGTGTTCGTATGTGGCTATTCTACAATGACGGTTACATGTAGTTTCGGGTGATTGGCATATTCTTGGTTATTTGACTCTTGACTTCTGTGCTCGTACGCGTTGAATATGCTGCACATGGGGGCAGTCCGTTCTGTCTCTCGTCTGTGGAAGACCAATAATAAAACCTGATTCGAACTATATCCTTTTCATCTTGCCTCATCGTCCTTGAGTACGAACATACCCGTAAGCTTTCGGTTCGCTCGGAGTTACGCCCTAGGCGCACGTCTGAAATGAACGTTGCAGGGAGTTATTTTCTCATCTTGCCTGCGTCCTCGTTTTCCCCCGCCCAAGCAAAAAACGCTGGCGAAAGCGAAGCGTAGGAGGGCGATAAAAAACGCTGATGAAAGCCAGATTTCCAGAAGAGGATAAGAATAAACAGGACGACGGGTTAAGAGGTTTGACGTGACTAAGGACTGTGGTTCGTTATGTGTTGTCAACCAGAGGTTGGCCCCTTAGGGTACCCGCCACGAACGGGTACACGCCAATGTTTAGAGGCCGGACCCTACCCTACCCGCCGGATATTGACATTTTGACGGGCACCCGGGTACACGGGTACCCGGATTATTCTGGACGTTTTTTTTTTGTTTCGGTGGCACGATGAGTGGTGTTAGAGTGGATAAATATGCATACGACTGCTGCTCGATACAGAAACGGTTAATTACAAATATGTTGTTTTTCGATTCGATACTCAAGCCGCCTGATTTTGCGTTCTAGTGTACAAAACGCTTGCTTGTAGGCATGTTATGAGGGGTCTGGATGTCCTGAAAATGTACTCGTATATAATTACTACAGGGGATCGTGTGTTTGGGGGCTTGGTTACAATTATACAAACACGGGGACACTGGTCAACGAACCCCCCCATGGAAGACTGCAGCACTTACTTGGTGTAATATGGAAGCGGTACTCGTATCCGTCGAAGTTGAGTGTCGAGGGTGTAGTGCTCGTTAAAATCGGTTTTCTATCAGAGTATTATGGAAGAAGAGTAATGAGTCGGGGTTCCGCAAAATGGACGTGTACCCGTGGGCACCCAGGTATCCGCTGGCGTTTCTAAGTTTTTACGGGCATGTCGCGCACTGATTAGTTGTCCGTACCCGTCAGGGTTGAGCCTTGAGTGGTATTGCTCATTCCAATCAGCTCTCTAGAGATATTACGGAAAAATACTGAACCTGGGTTCGTCATAACGAGCGGGTACCTGGATACCTGGGTACCCGGGTGCCCGTGGCGTCATTCCCCAAATACCCGCGGGTATTGAAATCAACGGGTAGGGTCCGACCGGGTATACCCGCCGGGTGGTAATAGATGAAAGGGGCCAACCTCTAGTTGTCAACCTCGAGGGCATGCCTTTCGTAATATTGAGTGTCCTGAAGCGTACCGTTCAACCTGGAGTATACCCATGAAGGAGAAGCAACCCTTACTAACCTCCCCACCAATTTATGTCCTCCCCACGTCCTCGCGCCATGCAGAGACGCCATTCTGATCGATGACAACGAGGACGGAGGAGAGGAAAAAGGGTGCCAGCGTGATTTGGCCGTCTTGCAGGGCGCTCCCTCGGGTAATGGGGAAGCGAACACAGAGGCGAAAGCTTCGGAAACAGATCCAGATAACGGGGAGGAGAAGACATGATGGTCGTAGTTTTATTTTTAAATCTTGTATAGCTGTTCGTTTGCCTCGGTCTTTTTTCGACTTAACCCCCCCCCCTCTGCCTGGTTGGGGAAAACCCAACGTGCTCCGTCCCGGCATTGTAGGGATGCGAGGGTCTATGGGCATACGACTACGGCCGTGCACGATATGAGTACACCCCCCCCCCTTGGCACACTAGATAACAGCCAGGAAACGATCGCCATAGCAGGAGATAGTTGGTGCCACAGACGGTCAAACAGGGAGGGGGTGCGATGAGCAAGACAAATTAATGTAACACGTATCTAGAAACACGTAACGAGAGACCTAATGTTGGAGGTGTATCAATGAGAAGTAGGAAGGGTGGTGCTCCGTCTCGAAAGGGATGCGCGGCCAACGGTCACATTACTTCAGGTAGGCAACAAACGAGTACCCCCCCGCCCCCCTCCGATAAATACTGGAGACGTACGTATTCGTAGTTGTTGTGTAATTATAACGTAGCAAAGGATAGTCGGCGGTTGAGGGTGGGCCGCAAGGGGCAGCAGTAGGTGGGGGAAGGTGGGGGAGGGAAACAGTTGTGTGTCGGCATGCATAGTAGATGGCCGTGTACACGGCAGATGTGTTCTCGGAATGCTCCGTACGGATGCCCCCCCTCCCCCCCTAAATATTTATATTGTATAGGTTGGGTTGGCGTCGGTTGGCAACGACGCTGTAAAACACGCCCTCCTGCGTGAGCTGACAACCAGGGTCCGTTTTTTTTTTTTTGGCGGTCACCCAGCTGGCGGCTCGTAGATCATTTGTGCGGGGTGGAGAACCTTGCTCCGACAAGGGGAATTTCGTATCACGTAGTGTTAATATGGTAAGGCATCCGCGAGGCAGATACTAGATACCCATTGCTGTCTCGGAAGTGGCCACACCAGAAATTAAATAATCATTGGAGCTGTCGTCCATATGCAAGTCCGCCTCAGAGGCGGTTCTTAGCAGGATGCAGCTCACCCTCCATGCGACTCGCCCAATACCTCACGGCGCTTCGCGCTTGGTGCAAGCAATGTCTGCCTGGTTGGTGAAAACCCAACGTGCTCCGTCCCGGCATTGTAGGGATGCGAGGGTCTATGGTCATATGACTACGGCCGTGCACGACATGAGTACACCCCCCCCCCCCTTCACTGTACAGAGCAAGAATGTACACAGTAGCACGTCCTTTCTGATTAGACTGAGTTAGAGACCGGGTTAATGTTGATAATCTATTTACTTCACTTTCCTTCTGCATGTATTTTGTGTTTCGTTCACCCTCGAGTCGACAGCGCATTGGATCAGACGACGAGTAGAAGGTCGTATCGTGATATTGACGCGACAACAAGAAAATCGAGAGCAGTTGCGTTGTGTAAGTTGTTGTAAAGCGCATTTTCTCCCAAATAAGAAACACAGGTTGGGTCGATATATCTCTGTTGGGATTGTACTACTATGTATACACCAGCGACATTACAACGGTCGGTGATTGTTTTCTGTTACGACCGTCATAAATGGCCGATATATGGACTATTACTACTACAACAGCAGTAGACTATTACAGCAGTAGCGTTGAAAAGTTGAGTCCTGATATTTGACCTCATGCTATACTGGTATGGTGGTACTGTACATATATTTAAAAAAAACAAGAAAAAAACAAAGCTGAGAGATGGAGGATTTTACGATATGATACAGCAGTACATTGCAAAGCTGACAACAGGCCAGAAGCAAGGGCATCGTACGATAAGTCTAACCTGCTTACGAGTACAAACAGTACGTAGTAAATGACTCCCACACCAAGAAACAGCAGCAGTGCAGTACAGCAGTGCAGGATACCTACAGTAATATAAGAAAGAGGCTAATAAGAAAGCCAGGCTGAGATTTGGAGTAAAACAAGAAATTCGGGAGTCGTTATCTTGAAATTGAAAATCACCTTTCAAATAAGAAATCCAGCCTGGACCACATTTCCTGTTTCTTATTAGGTGTCCTGTACGGTACTGTAGTTGTTTCCAGGGCAATAACGAGTTCAAACAGTAGTACACGGCAGCCACCAAGAAGCAGCAGCAGCAGTAGTTGTTTACAGGGCAATCACTCGTAGGCAAATCGTTTCGTAATGTTGTAACATTTTTGTTGGTTGTGGCTGGAATGGCATCTCGACATCACAATGTGAGGAATTTACACGTCGTTGAGCCGACTACACCGAAATTTGAAGAATTTTCAAACAAAATGTTGAAGCAGACAGTAAGTTTACAATGTGTAGAGCATCGTTTCTCGAACGGTAACTTGAACTTGCGAAGTATAGGAAGACGCCTTGACTACGAGAATGCTCAGTTCTTGCCAACAAGGATGCATGCAGCACTAGCGGCCAGGGTTGCAGCACCAACGACTCTGCCAGGCACACCACCCTGCGACGACTTTTTTAGAGGCCAAAATGTTCTCGCTCTATCGCCCTCGAACTTTTCAGAGCCCCAAAAACCAGCCACACCACCAGGTGAAAGTAGCGAGGCATCCATACATCAACCTATTACCCCTGTAGGTATCGAGCTAGGTCTCCGGACGCCGTGTGAAGCACGCGTTGTGGGTCTGCAATATCCATGGTCCCTGCCCAAAAATGCCTGCACAAAACGAACTCCAAATTACACGAGCGTGGGGGTAGGGGATGGACCATCCCCTCCCCCTAGAGAGACCCCAATACTATATAAAAGTCATATCCATTGCATCGCATCACACGCCACTCGAGCGGCACACACAATATATCTGCCTGCACACCTCCGCCGAAATATTACGACATAGAAGGCTCCCCTTCGGAATTGTGGTTGATTTGGAATATCAGGGGTGTCGCAAGCTGAGAAGGGCGAATACAGTAGAAAGCGTTCGTTCCTCGAACTATCAACATCAGCTACTACTCGTACACGTAGCCACCGGGCGAGCACAACGAACATAAAATAACTCTTGCGTTGCAAGGAACGGCAGGTTCGTGGGGTGCGTTTGACAATTGATTTTAGTATGTATCTGTTTTTGGCCCTGAACGGACCACCAGCAGGCGTACCTGTTTTTGGCCGCTGCCCATAATACTACATTGTTTGGAAAGGCGTTACACACGCCGTGCACGGTGATAACACCAACAAGGAAAGGCAGTCGGGTATAGGTCTCGATGGCTCGAGTCAAGTGTTGAGGCACACGAGAATACCAATCAATGCGAATGCGCGTACTGCTGCAGTGAATACCCACCGAAAGACGTGTACGTATAGGAAACCATAACCGCTGGTGGATTGTTTTAATTATTTGTCGTTTTCCCTGGCTTCAGCGAAACCAATTATGAGCACATTTTTCATACGGCTCCGGACACGCTCGCACGAGCCATATCACCCGTCCCAGACATATATCATATATGAGCCGAGTTCTTGGCATTACATGCTCCACACACAAATATGAGTGGTACAATAATGTCACGGACTCAATCATACCATACTTAGGTTCACACAAGTCTCGTGAAAGTACATCCCGCACTGATCAGGGCAGGTGCGTGAAAATACCGGTAACATTGCGCCACACCCTAAAAACCTTAAAACCACCGTACATCAGAGAAAATAACGGCAGAGGTCTCAACTAATTCGTCAAATGTCAAGTAAAACGGCACATAAACTAATCCATCATTACTACTACATACTGCTAATAATCCCAAACTTCGTCGCCAATCGTTGCCAAGGTAAAACGGCAATCCCGCGTCGTACGGAATCTTTTAATCTCAATCACAGCCTGGACCCCCCAACATATATAGACAGTAAGTACGAGAAGGAAAAAGTTGAACGCACTCGTGGAGCATGTTTATAAAAACTTCAAACCAAAACTGTAGCACTAAACTGTCTTTAGAAACGTATCGTACTTTCCAACCGAATCGCGCGCCGTGTTGTGTACTCTAAAAATGCAGAACAACATGACGGTTCTGATAAGAGAAACATAAAATCCAACCCGAAGCAGCCCCCTGCTAGATATTCTCCACGCGAGTGTGCAAACATTTACCTATTGCAGCCGTGGAAATAATATACCAGTGTTTGGTTTCACGGTGGAGTTTGCCCAATGCATCAGAATATAGCCTAAGTGCATGACGCGATCAATCGCAAACCCTCTGGCGTATTACCTTTACCCTACGTATGGATATCTCCCAAACCCTTCTCCGGTCAAAACTTGCCCCGTTCCAGCCAACCAAACACCCAAAAACAAACTATGAATACAAATAATGTATATTGAAACCGTACGTGGGCGTCTCAAACTCTGCCGTTGGCAAAAACGCTCCGGGAATCCGCGATGACTGACATGAATGTGTTCACCATTGGGAGTACCGCAGTAGTCTCCCAGACAATCAGTCTGACCAATAATTGGTCTGATGCCGAGGTTCTTCTCTACTTTTCAATGTCTACATATTGAAACAATCGAAAAACAGGCAAAACTGATCAAAAGTTATTTTCACTCGGTTGCAAGCAACGAAAACACTCCCCTATAAAAAATCCGCTGCCACACCCCAGCACACACGACCTCGTATTGCTGTGTTATATTACTCGGCGTCTCGTTGGGGTACTGGTCAACAACGCCACCGATGGCCACTGTGGGAGATGTAGAACTCGGCGGGGGTGCAGTCGTACATCCCGTGTTACGAGGATGGGGGCCATTGGAGTCTAAGCGGAACCTGGGAATGATTAAGTGGTGGGAGCGAAAAGGGCCGCAACGTGGGGAGTCAGCATCTGCAACACAAACCAAAATGGTGAATGTTTCGAGCAAAGCGGTTGAATTGATTCCTGTTCACATGCTCGCCAGATCTATCAATGGATGTGGAGATTATACGTTGTCAAATGACGCATCGGCTCTGCTCTAATCATGTTCGTCCATTCATAATTAGAATCAATGCAAGTAGCATGTACATTGCTTCGCCTCCGATTCCTCTAATTGGTGCATCTCACGGATACGAGAAAGCTCGTGTCATGTAACCGAAAGTATGGAATTTTAAGCTTTTCGGACCGTAACGTGAAAAAAAAAGAAAACCTCATGATCGCCATTGCACCGCGAACACTCCCTGGCGCCCTCGCGAGACGTTCTATTAACTATTGCTGACGTCTACAACAACTGCTCAACAGACTTTTAGAGTACACCAAGTGGAGGAGGGAAAATCCTGAGGTCAGCATGTTCACGTGGCAAACTCCGACACGTTTTTGTGTCACGGGTGCCTCGAACCTGTCTTCGGGCGACCTCCTTCGTACTAACGCCACTTGGCGCGGTAACGACATGCAGAAGCGTTTCACCAGATCTCTACGTTCCGCCTTTAGCGTGCTTCTTGACAGCACAGTCGATGAGGTATGGAAGCACGCTGCCGCATGACACCGAGAGCTCTGATCAATTAAATGCAGAAAAAAACGCACATCCTGTACACCGAGCAAAATCGTGCACGCATGGAGGAGATAGTACGAGCAAAATATGGAGGTTTTGCTAGATATTCACACGACGCACCTTAGTTGTCGATGATGCACGGTGCCGCCAACGTTTCGCTGCATGGCGAGCCAGTGTTGTTGATGGTGTTTGAGCAGCATGCGGTCTGTAGATTGGGAAACGAGCGAGCAATGCCATCGTCGGAAAGGTAAGAGGTTGTGGACGAACGATATCATGTAGGACACCTAGGTTGTCGTTGTTAATGATGACAGTTCTTCACATTCAATAAGTTCCCTTGAGACTACCATGTGGTCACGAACAAGGCTGTTCATCAAATCTAACCAGAATTAAAAAAACACGTACTTCCAAGAACGATGGTTGGGGATGCCCTCTTTCTTTAGTATATAGCATTCAGAACCCAAAGGGTTCTACGAGTGGCACACTCCACTACTAATACCTCGTACTGCTAGTCGAAACTAGGTATACGCCTTCACGCCAGACAAGAGCCAAACTAATGAGTGTGGTCCTCTGTGCCGTACACGCCCTGTTGATGTCGGGTAAATGTTTACATAAGAGCACGGGAAAACGTAAGGATGACAGACGATAAAAAACAATGGACACCAACGAACCGATCCGCCGGGTAGCGTGCCGCAGCCAGGTCCTCCGCATTGCCCGCACGCCGTCTCGCAGCAGATACCGTTGCTTTCCAAACCGGGGAAACCATTGCTGCACATAGCGACTGGCGCGTCAGTGGGCGCGTCAGTGGGCGCGTCGGTGGGCGCGTCAGTGGGCGCGTCAGTGGGAGGGTCCGTGGGAGCGTCAGTGGGCGCGTCCGTGGGAGCGTCCGTGGGCGCGTCAGTCACCGGGTCCGTGGGCGCCGCCGTTGGCTCTTCCGTTACATCTGTCGCGGGATAGGAGGAGAGGGGGGGGAAGGTGAACTCGAGACATGGTATTAGGCCGTCAAAAGCACGCCATCGTACGGGATCGACGCACGCGGTCAAGCGGCGAACACTCTCTGTGCTATATAGCTACAGTACTCACTATTAAAGCGGTATGTTTCACACCAAAACTGGTGCTGACCAACCTGACAAGCTCAACCAGATGCATAACATTATTGGCCATTTAGGCGTCAAACCTGTCAAAATGCGAACCGCGCAGGGGACCCGAGAGGGCCACGGTTTGGAAGCGCTGTTCCTAGAAAGAAACATCAAACCGCAGACCGGTGGTATCATCAATACTGCAGCATTCGTCAACTTGCGTCTCCGACTTCGAAGAAGCAGGATGCAGACCACCCGACCAGCTGAATAGACTGTTTTGTACGTTTGAGGTAGGCGATTTGAACTACTTACGTACAAAATTAAATTACCCGGGGGACAAACACAATGTTCACGTATAGGTTTCAATGAAGGTACAGGGCCACCCGCGCGTTTGGTATTATATGATAACATACATCACAAGAAGCGCAAATGTGATAGTCACAAGAACGGTTTTTTTAAAACGCTGTCACCTTTGACGTGCAACTTTCTTTAACCCTTTTAAAACTGCAGTCCCGTTTTGGGGACAGATTACTTAGAATTAGAGAGGTTTGTCCCCATAACGGGACTGCAGTTATAAAAGGGTTTACTCACTTCGGATCAAGGTAAGTCGCTACAGACAACAGAGACAGAACTGATGATACCGACTGGATGTAAATGTACAAGCAACAGAGACAGAAAACCCCATTGCTGGGGTAGTAACGGTAGAACGGGTCTAGTCAATAATATACTCTTTAGACGCACCAATGATGACGCACGGTGCCTCCAACGTGACGCTGCACTGAGCACCAGAGGCGAGGATGACGTTCGAGCAGCAATTAGCCTGTAAAAAAAGGAAAAGGCGAGAAATGTCATCGTCAGGAAGGCACGAGGATGCGTATGAGCCATATTGTGTGGAACACATATTATGGCGATGTGAATGGTGATTGTTCACAATATGTAAGTTACCTTGAATGTACCCTGTGGTTTCGACCAAGGCTATGAAACAAACCTGTACCCAAAACTCGATAAACGCGTACTTTCAAATGGAATGGTTTGGGATGTACAGCTTTGTCTCTCATATGACATTCAACGACCAAAACGTCGAAACACACTATACTATTAATACTGCTCGTCAAAACATAAAATGGAGAGGAGATGAGGAGTATAAGCTTTCCTGCCAGACAATCACCTATTTAACTATTGGTATCTCCGTGCAGTACCCGCGCTATCGAGATCGGGTAAATATTTACAGAAGATCACGTACAATCTCAGTAATAGAGACACTAAAAAACAACCAAGACACCAGCGTACCGATCCGCCGGGTAGGGAGCCGCAGCCGACCCCCCCGCATGCGCCGCATGACGTTTCGCAGCAAACACCGTTTGTTTCATATCCGGGGAAACCGTTGCTGCACATAGGCACTGGCGCGTCGGTTGGCGCTACGGTAGGCGGTGCCGTAGTTGCTGCCGCCGTTGGCTCTGCCGTGGGCGCGTCCGTGGGCGCTACTGTGGGCGCGTCCGTTACATCTGTTGGGATAGTGAAGTGGGGGGGAGGTGTGAACGAAAGGGGGAAATCACAAGACACGGTATCGGGCCGTGCGAAGCACGCCCTTGTGCGAAATCGACGCGCGATACAGGGCCGATAACTTTCTGTCATATTGAGGCTGCCAAGCGCTCTACTGTAGTAATAGTTTCATCCAAACCCGGTGAACAAGTAAAAAAAAACATCATAGGTCAACTAGGTGTCGAACGAGTCAAGATGTAAACCGCACAGGGGACCAGGAAGGGCCCCGGTTTCGAACAACCATTTGTCCAAAAAATATAGACCCGTTGCTATGGGATCATCAACATTCTGTAGTACGCGTTCATTAGCGTTTCCGCACTAAAGCTAACAGGATGCAGATTCCTCAACAGCTGGGAAACAGTTTTGTACGTTGCAGCTACGCGATTAAAACTTCATACGAAACTATGTTACGGGGGGAAATGACAGAGTGTTTTCGTGCTTATTTTAGTCAGGGTACAGGCCTCCCTACGCATTTTGTCGAAACTCGGCCGTGCAAATCATGGGACACCCACTATCGTAGCGTGAATCACGAGAAGCGCAGAGGTGATATCATAAGCATGGTGGTCGAAACACACGGTCACGTTTGAGGTGCAACTTGGTTCCGACCACTTGGCATGTAGGTAAGTTGCTACAGACAGGAGAGAAAGAAAGCACTGCGAAAAACGACTAGATATACAGGTACGAGCAACGGAGATAGCAAACCCCACTACGGGGTTAGTCACGAGTCTATCTAACAAAAAAACTTTCTCTAGACGCACCATTGACGATGCACGGCGCCGCATTGGTGGTGTCGCAATACATGGCAGCTTCCGCGATCCGGCTGGTGCAGCAGGAGTCCTGTCAATACAAGAAGGGGTGAGGCTTGTTCACATGAAACAGGACGATGTTGGGGCCTGGTGAATACACGGCTGTCTGTCATACGCTGGTCAATCTATCGACATATTCATCCCAATTCCTCTTCTCAAGAGTGCCCTACGGGACAGTGTCCACTCTCAAGCCCAAACGAGAAAACGTGACAGCGGTACTTGATGGATATAATGCTACTACAATTATTTGCAGTGATATATATATTATATACCCTGGTATATGTGTACGTATACAAAATTCCTCTTCTCAAGAGTGCCCTACGGGACAGTGTCCACTCTCAAGCCCAAACGAGAAAACGTGACAGCGGTACTTGATGGATATAATGCTACTACAATTATTTGCAGTGATATATATATTATATACCCTGGTATATGTGTACGTATACAACAACAGTATTCGTTAGATTTTTACTGCACTGTAGATTATCCATTTGTCTTCGGACAATTTGCATGGCGTTATTGATTCACTATCAAAAGACTGACATACTTCGTCGAACGCTACCAATTCCATCAAAACAATTATTGTACCGTACACTGAATCGGATACGCACCACCGATTGTATATTTGTTGTATATACATACCTGCCACGGTACGTGTGTATCATCCATCATTGGGCTTTACCTTGCTCTCTCTATTCGACGTGCGTCCTACTCCGCATCTAAAGGCCGCCCGCACACCACGAATATTGTATATCGGGCTAGTTTCTCATCATCATAATGCATCAATAAATGAGTGACGTAACGAACTCCGTCACTGAGGAACGGAATAATGTTCTGCTACATGTGTCCTACGAGAGCACGCGTCGGCAGCAGGCATCTACTGACCGGACCGCCAGAGCGTTTGGCGCAACCGGTTCCTCCGCATGTCCCGCAGGAAACATCGCAGCAGATGTTGCCTTCCTGGATTCCCGGAAGACCGTTGTCGCAGACAGCTTCGACACAACAGGAAGACACATCACAGCGAGGGTGGTTTCGTCAAACTAAACGTGACGTGTGGCGTTCCGATTGTTGGCATGTATATTGCATTCACCCACATTTGCCACAATTAAACCAGCAGAGATCTGCGAAGACTACTACGCCGAAAAGCACAAGCGGTAGTAACTGATACCTTAACCCCATACGCAGCTATATTCGGGCAGTAACTATTCTAGCTAGCCTTTGTGAAACCTACCATCCGAAGGCTCAGAGTCGATGATGCACGGTGACGCCAGGGTGGTGTCGCACATAAGACCGGCGTCCCTGATCACGGTGGAGCAGCAGTTGTCCTGTCAATACAAGAAAGGGCGAAGCTTGTGTGGATGAGACAGGCCGATGTTGGGGGCTGAGCAGGTGAACGTCTGCCTACCATACGCTTGTAAATGTACTGATATATGTAACTCACCTCCCTACGGTAAGGAAAGTTTTCTCTCAATCCGAAGCGGAAGTAAGCGATATGGCTAATCAACAGACCGGAAAATACAACTCGAGTTGCATTATATATCTGTATACAGAGACAGTATTTGTAAGATGACCACCGCCGTCGGTCACGATGTAGTATTTCGGGCTACGAGTAGCTCACAATTACTACCGCGAGTATACGTACGTCTGTTCTTGGGTGGGGTGAAAAGTCTGTACCTGAGGATGCAAAGTCTACATTACATACTTCGTATCCATACAGCAGCACGCGACGGCAATATACACCAACTTACCGGACCGCCCTCTAATTTGAAGCAACCGCTCCCTCCGCATGTGCCGCAGGCAGCATCGCAGCAGATGTCGCCACTTTGTACTCCGGGAATGCCGTTGTCGCACATGGCTTCAACACAACGAGAGGACACATCGCAGAGACCGTGGGTTTGTTAAACTACACATGACGTTTGACATTTATTTGTGAGAGCAAGACATAATTCGTATTCACGCGCATCACCAAGTGTAAAAGCAATATTCAGGGTTTGTCTAACGTACCCCGCCGAAAAAGCAGAAGTACGAGTAATAGGACAACAGCAGCATTCCCAGCGACATGAGGGGAGTTACGCACTGAAAGACCTACATTCGTTCTCGATGATGCACGGCGCGGCCTCACTGTCGCTGCACATGACGCCACTGTCCCTGATTCGACCAAGGCAGCAGTTAGACTGCCAACAAAAAGAAGGGGCGGGGAATTTCTTTCGTTAGACCGGCGGTAGTTTGGGGGTGAGCAGTATACGTCTCCCTGACATGCGCTAAACCTAGATAGTTTGTGATAGGTAGTGCTAGGGCTTCTAAACAAAGAAAAGGCTTCAACGAATAAAGGACTCGTATGTGTATACCTCGACGGTCCTTGTTGATCGCCTACTGATCTTGCGGAAGGTATTGATCATCGGGTGTACGGTATTCTACAGTTATCACTACGAGTACAAATATGTCGTCAGGTGACATATAAACCCCCTTGAATGATGAATCTCTACTCGTTTAGGCTGCCAATATATCTCTACAGCAGCACGCCACGACAACCGACACCAACTAACCGATCCGCCCGTCAGTTTGCCGCAGTCGCCTCCCCCGCAAATCCCGCAGTCAGCATCGCAGCAGATGTCGTCCCGCTGGACTCCAGCAAGGCCGTTGCTGCATTGGCCTTCAGCACAAAGAACAGGATGCACCGCAGCGAGCGTGGAACCAGCCGACGACGTTAGTTAGAAACGTCAGGGGGCTTGGAACTACACAAAACTACCAAGCCAAGCCAGTACGAGTACTCCTTGATGGCGTGTATCGTCGACGAAGATTGCTGACAACTGTTGCGACACTACTAAAGTGGTCGCGGTTCAGCTGGAACAGAAACATTCCTGAACTTTCTCGCAGGATGACGTTCATGTCTTCGCGAAAACACTGCGCTTGTGCGAACATCGAAATTCATCCCGATCAATACTCTCATATGACCTTTTACAGGTACATACTATATACTGACAGTTTATGCGTCGTCGCAAGGTGTTGCGCGAGGGGTCAAAATTGGAGGTTGTTGTGTAGAGGTTTTACCATTTCCGAAAGAGAGAGCTCTGTTAAGTTTAACAAGTTTTGTCTGGCCACCATATTAGAGGGTCGGTATTGATGACGACAGTCGGCAAGACTCTTCGCTTTCTACACAAAACAGTATAAAAAAAGGAAAACTTAATTATCCGCTGTACGAGGACTGCTAGTGAGTATTATCGTATGATACCATATGTACGACATATACCATGTACTGATAGTGAGCTCCCATTAATACCTATCATAGTGACATCGCCGTAAGTAATTGGTCTATAAAAACAAACGATAGTTGAGGCATTAACGTCTCTTGTCAACACCAATTCACGGGCCAAAAGCCCGATGGTGTTACACTTTCCGATGAGATCGGATCGGCGGCGATTCCAAACACCGCCCTCCCTAGAGCTTGGCCGTCAAACCTATCTGGCAGGAATGCAGTCCCATTTGGGGACAGACCACTTAAACTCTATCTCATTTGTCCCCAAAACGGGACTACAGTTCTACAAGGGTTAACCTATTTGAACTGAAAAACATATACGACTCTAATTCTAAGTAGTTTGTACCCAAATCCGTGAAACCAATTCTTGAGGGGTTGAAACGTTCAAAACCATCAAAATGGGAGTGCTCACCGCTGGAAGTGGGGATGGACGTCAGCGCCACCAGGCCCAGAAGAGCATACGCGAATCGCATGATTAGTTCGAGAGACAGAAATAACCTGCGCCGCAGCAAAGAGAAAAGGACATTTCGGGCGAACTCGTCGTTAGATTTTCCTGTTCTTAGAACACGGGGTACCTGCGCGCATTGGATCTGATTCAACAGGCTCTTCCCACCACACTGCCCACAACGCGCTGACAGCAGATGTACAGCGCTTAAAAAGAAATATTTGTAGTACTTGCTTTCGTAAAACGACGTTTCTCATGTCAGATAATAAATATATTCTCTCCTTTAGTCAAGACTGGCGAAAATATAAAATATTTTGCTCTTTATCGACCAGTATTCTTCAAGAATCGATGGACACTTTTTTCGAAGGCAGCAGTCTCTATAACTGCTGATAACAAATATTTGGGACAAGATACTTTAAAGCCCAATATTATCAGTACCACACGAGAAAGAGTTGCAAAAAAAAGTTCGGATTTACTATTAATACGCAGGATACATGTATATAATAGTGAAGTGCGCCATTTTCGAACGCAAAACGAGAGAGGCTATATATACGAAATGTACAAAAATATTTATTCAGGTGCTCGTTTGTCTAAAATATATGTGTGTATAGTCGTTACTGCATCAAGATGGACAATCAGTCGATACTTACAAATTCGGGTGTGGTCTCCACTCAGTAAAGACAGAATTGGAGTTTTCATCTACAAGTGCGTTTTTTCTGTCTCGCAGTCTACTTAAAAATTTGAAACTTTTTAGGATAAAGAATCACGACAAACAAACACAGGTGTTCTGATGTAAATAGGTGAAGAAAAACGAATTTGACAGACGATACACACGAATTATTTCATTGCGTGTCGTTTTACGATTCATGAATACAGATCTCTGATTAATCAAGTTCGAAAAATATATTTTTTCCAGCCTGATGAATCAAAGATCCACGGCTTATTTAATTGTGTATCGTGAACTTCATTAGGTCAGAATTCAGTATTCTCCAATCTAGTAAATCTAAGAACCACGGCTTATTTAATTGCGTGTCATACTTTTCTTATTCCGAATATATACAAGGAAAGGTAACGACGAAAATATATGGATATGATACAACTATTCATTAAACATTGAATGTCACGTGTGAAAAAACACAAAAAAAGGCGAACTCAGTCCTCACTTTTGCGTCGGGTTTTCATAAATAAAAAAACGTTGTAGTATTGGTCTGCTTTACTTGCCATTGATTTATAGTGGATATTTTGGACGGGAAGTGAACAGGCGAAAGTTAACGATAACTATAACTACTCTGTCACAACATCTTTGAAAATAACAGCATGAAACATTGCTGCTGCACTATGAAGTTTAGATATACTTGAAAAACGACCAGACAAAAAAGACCGAAGACAGAAGAAAAGGAGAAAAAGGGTTTAAAATGTGCGTGGTTACGGCCGTGCAGTGCGGTGTGCGGTATGGTGCGGTTTTAGCATATTAGACCGTTTTACGATGTTGTCATCTTTGAAATACTCGCACCGATCTCCCATGAGATCCCTGAAAACAGAAACTGAAAGCGCTGTTCATTTTGTGAAGCACTGAGGAACATACATTTGCTGAACCGACTGCTGTTGTAGGCCTTTTTTTACTGAACTGCCACCATACTTGCTACTTCGAAGGTTTGAAAGGATCCATGTTTTGTACATAATAAGAGGGACATAATTCCTGCAAAATTCCTTCGTCGACAGCTGTTGCGCATGTAAATACTATAGATAGGCGCTTCAAAATGCGGATGCCCGCTATTAATAGAGTGAAGGTGAAATCGACTACGGACGTAGCACAATCAACCCGATCAGGGCACCCCTCTATTATTAAAAAATTAAAAAAAACGACAGCTGTGAGCTCGAGGATTTCGTCGAAACTCATCTTTGCTATAATAGCTGAGTGTAATACTTCGATCGCGCGTACTTACGGATTTTATATGTCCTCATGTAGGATGTACAACCCGTATGAGGGGGACACAATCTGAAGCTAGCTGTAGAATTCAGGAAGTGTGTGTCTATTTATGCAGGATGGACGTCACGCTACGTCAAAACCCACCGACGAGATGCCGTCGAGCCTAAACAAATTCGGAAACACATCATGTACAACAATACATACCCCTACCGCATACCCATACGGAGCAGCCAAACGCATACACACCCCTTCTGGCCACAGGAACAGCGACAGAGGCACACTATGCCATTTACAGCAGACGAATGTCCCCAAGACTTCAGGACTTCACAACCTTAACCCCTTTAGGACTGCAGTCCCGTTTTGGGGACAGTCCACTCTAATTCTGAGTAATATGTCCCCAAGACAGGACTCCAGTCCTACAAGGGTTATAAACCGAAAGCACTGTTTATTTGTACCAGGTAGTATACAACGGAACGTCAACGCAGAATGTAAACAAAGAAAAAAATGACCTGTGCGCATTCTCTTTAGGTACGTTCGAAGTGCATTGCGTAAAATGTAACCATGTCATCTCTGTGCAGTATGATATTGTTCCCCCTGTGCAATATTTCGAACATGCTCTTCTCTTCGTAACTCAGCCGTGAACGGACGCAGGCCTTTACCGTCAAAAATACCAAATTTACCGTACCTCTCGCTTCTCACATGCACACCGGTGCCACCTATATATACATGAAGGGACCCTCGTTGTTGGCTACTATAAAACAACTTGTTGTGCTGAAACCCAGGGATATCGCGACTGTGTGTCAACCCGCACTATTGAGGGTCTCGAAAACCCTGAATAGCGACCCTACACGGACTGATAAGGCCCGGATTCACGTATGGTATTTTCTCAATAACGTCAGAATCGTAAATTTTTATTTTACGACGTACTTCCGATCCTACTATTTTCGATTCTTCTAAATCCAAGATCCATGGACTTTAATATTGCATGTCACACACCTCTAAAAAAACAAGCAGGTTAAGTGAAGAAGCCCAAAGTTCACAAAAACAATTCCAGCAAAAACAAGAAGAAAAATTCAACAAACTATTCGTATTAATATTGAGTCGAACTCAGCGACGGAAGTATTTGCTGCACTGCTCTGTTGACTTCACGTCTTTACATTGTACAGAGTAGTACTAACATTGGGCAAAAAACAAGCCGAGAAAGAAATTCCCGAGACAAGTGGACGGGAAAAATTGAATAAAAATAGGTCTGTCAAGATGCGAGAGTTCGGGCGTACAGGGCGGTTTCGTGGGGAGACGTGCTCTCACCGTACAGAATTGCCCTCAACATGATCGCATCGACCGCGATGTTTCTTGAAAAAAAAAGTCACAGCGCCAGGCATTAATATTCAAATGAACAAATCCTCGCTCAAGATGTTGGTTCTTGTATATGGTGGAGTTCGGTTTTGGCCAGATTTTTATTGAACCGCTACGGTACTGAATCGAATGTAAAATCAATCCACGCTTAGGTAAAGAACAAACTTCGTCGGCAGACGTCGTGCAGCACGTAGTAGTGCTACTACTACTGTAGTAATAGTATCGCTGACGTCGCTTCCCCGCGTATACATGAAACATCAGATGTACAACGCCTGGTTCCTTTGGCAAATATATCTGTCAGATTAGTTGGTTAGGTAGACCACTCGCGAAAGTGAAAACGGCACACATGTAATACCTACATACCGTACGTAGCACGCGCGGAATGACTATCTATGGCTGTACCCCACGCAGCTTGCAAAAACGCGGTTCCAGAGATATTCCATACAGGTGAACATTCACGATAACAACCAAACAAAGTCAAACAAGTTCCGGAAGTAACAGGCAGCAGTATTGTCACAAAAACACACACAAAATCAAACCTGTATTTCTTGACACAAAAGTCACGATTGAGAAAAAATTGGGTTGAATCCCCTTGTAGAGAGGATATAAGTTCAGTGGTTCGGTCGCCCGCATGCGAAGGGAGCGGCTTCCGAGGAGGTTTTCTGTTTGGGGAGTTGGTCAGTGCTACGTACAGGCTACGCATTTCGACCGGAGAACGACTAGATGCGGCGCCTCGAGGAGGAAACCTTCAGGCGTTCCACATCATCAGGCCGAAAGGGTAGCGCGAGGCAGCACAGAACGCCGACCAAAACAAACGTGTCGAGGACGAGTAGAGGCTGTTATGCGCAAGTTGAATGGGAGGTGGACAGGTGTGCAAACGTGGATATCAATGGCCCCGGGAGGGGGTCCCATGAAAACCGACTAAAGGGTATGGCCATCATCGTCATTGTGCGTGCATTTCCAGTGCTCAAGTATTTAGCGTAGCCCCCCTCGCCCTCCCCCGCCGTCTGTATACGTACCTCGCCTGTTTATTTCGCTTTCCTTGTTTTCCTTTTTCTTTCCCCTATACTTCGCATCATTTTGATTATGTTTCGCTTAATATTTTTATTTTTGGGTTGTCTCGCCTCGCGCGTGCGTACGAGTATAGAGATAGACATTTTCAGCTGTCTCAGGTTGATGGACTTTTGCTTCTTGTTTCTAGGTTTTGGTTGTTCGTTTGCGTTTCACGTTGCAACCCCTACCGACCCGCGCGTGAAAACGTCTGTGTGTCCCCTTGCTATCTCGACATATTTTTGCGATGAGTTATATATATATGTGAAATGATACGTAAACGGCCAGTACGCACGACATTATGCCTTTCGGACCCACGGTCTAAACAGGACAGACATCTCGACCTCGAGACACGCGAGCTGCCACGATTCATTACAGCGTCTACATATCACACTGCAGTAGTGATAATAGTACCCTTCGGACATGTCGACACTACTAACTAACGCCATATTTTACCACCTCCAGGAACCCTCCAGATTGGGTCCCTTGTGAAGTGACTGAAACTGACGAATCGTTGGCTGAGTCGCTACGGGACTGGCATGTCTGTGGCACAAGCGGCTGTTGTCTTGTTTCAGCTCCTCGTTTCCTTGGAACTACGCCCTCTAATACGACAAAGACGACTGCCTACTTAACTCTGTCCTGTGGACTACTTTTCGCAGTCTTGAGGGCTGAATATACTGTAAGTACTACCTACTTTCTCGGTGCAAATATGTAGCAAGTAAGTGTGATTCCAACGTTGTCATGAAATATTGGATCCAGCTCCAACAAGAGATAAATAACACTCGCGCGTACAGCACTCTTCTCAGACCCCTACGTACAGCGAGGACGCAACACCGCAAAGTAAAACACGAAGCACGCAAATCATCTTCGTAATCAAGTATCGCTTCGCCAGATAGCCGCGAGCTTACAATGCGCGCTTACCTCTTGCCAGTCTGTGCCTCTGCCGGTGATGTTGTGCTCAGCAGTCGAAAAGCAAATCGGGTCGCGTTGTTGTGAGCTGCTAGCGCGGCTGGAAGAAGTTCTGTGCTGATGGGCGGCTGCTGCTGAACTGCTGGGTAAATATCGCAACTTACGTATTACCGACATGATAGATGGTGTCAAAGACCATGGAACACGTTGTAGTGCCCTGCTGTCTGTTCAGCTTTGTTGGTCGCCAGTACTCATCATCGTGGTCCGTATATTGGTCAGAATGACCAAGGTTTGAACAAGGTATGAAACAACAACCTCCAGTACTCTTGTACGTAGTATAGATTTGATTAAAATATGGATTGCAATGACCCGATGGTCTATTAGTAGTGGTTCCCTTGAACGCTTGTAAGAGTTGATTTGCCTTGTTGAAACCCCACTTGGGTCGGATCTTTGAGTTTATTAGCAAAGCAGAAAAAAAACGGAATCAACTGCTTGGAGCGCCTATTACTATTGGCAGCGTGGGTGGGCACAGTTAAATAAGAATCGACTAGGACAGAAAGGGCTGAAGTCTTCTCACGATGAAAATGCAAGGCACAAACCGTGGTGAGAGAGGAGGGAGAGGACCCTACCTTGTTATCTCATATTCGAGTAAGGGCCAGTAATGAGAGAGAAAGGATAGGCGAAGGCACTATTTAATAAAATGATTTTTTTTTTTTTTGAAGTGTTCGTCTCTTGCGCGAAAGCGCTCAGATCCCTTCGGGCCATACGCCCTCATATTCCCATTGCCGCCGGGTCTTGCCGTCACGCAGCCAGTCAACGACTGCACTGCATTTCAGTAGCCTTCGCGCCCTCAAATTCGTACATACGTACGTGCGTGTCATCTCCTGACTCCAGCGTTGCCTTTCAAATCAGCATGTTGCATTCCAATGGACTTCCCACATGCAAAGCATTTCGTCAACACGTGCGTAGCTTTCAGAAAGTAATGTACGAACCCAGATCACACGTACGAGCCTATTTCATGTTATGTTATTCGTGTTCTGAAGTTACAGAGTACTTCACCTGTGATTGCTCTGCCACTTCATACCGAAAACTTCAGGACCTAAATGTTGGGCGGAATGCCTCCCCCACTCACTTACCTCACTCTAAGCATTCTTTGAGTATTAAGTTTCCCAGCTCTGACGCAGGCTTCGTTGTTCTTCACCGTTATTCCACGTTGAGGGTGCCTGCCGTGCGACGTTTTAAACCCCGTATCACCGCTCACTCGCAGCCCCCGACTATCGTACATATTACATACCAGGTAGTACAAGTGTTCGAACTTTGTCGGAGCGTTAGTTTCAGCAGTTCCCTTCCAGCTTGAGCCGTGCGCCGTGCGGCCATTCGTGCCACGTATCACCGCCTCATATACACGTATGATCGCTGTGTTGATTTGTCAGTTGCCTTTGAATTGAGATCGATCCCTTCAATTTGTGGTATTCCTCGTTCTGTGGTTCAGTCCCTTCACTTACGAGTATGTACGTACGTATTATTAATAGAAGTGTTGACACTTAATTCTTTGATTTGAAATTAATGGAATATGACGGATCCCAGTACCACAGGTATTATTGTAGTGTTTGCCATTCTGCGTTGTATTCCCTACTCTTACGTTGGCATTGTTATTCTTTTTTGGTCATCCCTTTTTATGTATCTGCCCTTCCTTTCTCTCTCCTTCCGGATCGTAAATCAGATTCGGGGTCACAGAGAAGCCTCCTCTCTCCCCCCCCCTACTACGTTTCGTTCCTTGCATTCTCATTGTGAGAAGACTGCATTCAGCCCTTTCTTCACTCGTCGACTAGCATTGCAGTGTGTATACTCACTCACGCGCCGCAGCAGTTGTATTTTTGTTTTGTTTTGACTTTATAAAATATACTCCAGAAAAGAACTGGGCACAATGTCTAGCAGCAGATGACCTCAGGGTTTTTCGAGCGACAGAGGGCTCCACAGAAAGCTCCCCTCTACTGCTCGGAGCAGAGACGGTACTATGGCCCAGGGCGGCTAAACAGAGGGGTGTGTGGTATCGGGGAGTCGGCGAGGCGGCGGACATTTTCATGGCGAGGTGGCACAGGACCGAAGTGGAGAAGAGCTGGGTACGGCATGCGGCTGAGGATGCCAAGAGAGGCGACAAGGAGAGGGGGGGGGGGGGCAGGGGCGGCCGTACTGATACAGCTGTCGACGAATGCAGAAACGAAATGAATGGTAGATTGTGCGGCAAGGTATCCGCTCGACTAGTCCTTGAATTCTATCATTTGCTTCCTGTTAATTTATTCACTGGGGGGGGGCGCGGCAGAGGTAGTACCGGCTTTTGACACTGTGATTGTTTAGAGTGGGAATGAGATGGCTGAAGGGTGACGTGGTCCCCGTATCCGTTTTTATAGCAGAGACGGGAACCTGTTATTACCATCGCCTTGAGCTTGCCTTGAAAACAATTTTTCTCTTTGCTTCTCTCGTGTCTTCTTTCTTGTTTTTTTGCCTTGTGTCTGCCTTTGTTTCCACCCTATGCCGGTGTCTTCCTCATATTTATGTTGCTTCGCCTGTGCAGCAGTTAGCTGTTCCTTTTGGGCATGTGTGTTTTTCTTCTATTAATAGGGGCAGTTCTGTCTCCCTGCGTCATTTGCGTCATTTGTATTCTGTTTTATTTCATAATTTATTTTTTAGCTGTTTTTTCGTTCTTATTGTTTGGTTAGGCTCGTGTCGTTGTGTTCTCGTACCCAGTACGTTAGGCATCTCACTTGCTTTACCCATCAACTTGCGTTTCATTTTGTTTTGGTTTTTTCTCTGTTTCACAGTCTTGTGACCACAGAATGTGTATCTCTCTAGGATTGGGAATCAGAACAGGCACTGGGTGTGTGTACTGACGTGGTTGAGTAGAAAGAACGGGTTTTAATGTGAAGACAACAACACAACAACAACAACTCCAAAGTTCGACCCGCGTCAGGTTCGAACCCCGTAAACAAACTCTTAGAAGCATTCGGGGGTACCACTTTATTGTTTTTTTTTGTCCATCCTCTTCATTATCTTCGCACTTCCGTCTTTCTCCCTCCCTAGTCGTAACTCAGATCCGGGGTCCCAAAGTAGGCTCCTCTCCCTCCTCCCCCACTACGGTTCTTGCCTTGCATTTTCATCGTGAGAAGATTTCAGCACTCTCTTCCCTCGTCAACTCTCGTCGAATTTTGCTTACCCACTTTCTTGCTTTTTTGCCTTGTTTCTCCCTTTGTTTCCACCCTATGCCGGTGTCTCTCTCTTTTTTCGTGTTGCCTCGCTCGTGCAGCAGTTATATGTTCCTCTTGGGCACGTGTGCTTTTCGTCTAAGGGCGCTTCTGTCTCCCTGCGTCATTTGTATTCTGTTTCATTTCAGAAGTTGTTTTTTATTTTGTCTTTTTTTGTTCTTATTTTTTGGTTCGGCTCGTGTCGCTGTGTTCTCGTACCCGGTACGTTACGCATCTCACTTGCTTTACCCATTAATTCGCGTTTATTTTGTTTTGGTTTTTATCTGTTTCACAGTCTGTGACCACATAATAATTTGTATCTCTCTAGGATTGGGAATCAGGACAGGCACTGGGTGTACTGATGTGGTTGAGTAGAAAGAACGGGTTTAATGTGAAGAAAACAACAACAACGCTATAATATGCGCTCTCGACAGACGGTGTCATTTGAGAATAAAAACCTCCATGATGGGGAGAATCGAACCCTCGGCATCCGGGCCCACGGGCTTCGTGGCTACCAGTTAGACCACCGGGGCGACCGGTCACGTAGTAAGAAAGTGTTTATTTATATCATATATAGCTTTTCCAGCATTTTCATAATATGTTGGCGTTCCTTGTTGCCTACCTTTTTTTTTTTTTTTTTTTTCCCATCCCATTTATTATCTTCGCCCTTCCTTTCTCTCTCCTCCCTAGTCGTAACTCAGATCCGGGGTCACAAAGTAGGCTCCTCTCCCTCCTCCCCCACTACGGTTCTTGCCTTGCATTTTTATCGCGAGAAGACTTCAGCCTTTCCTTCCCTCGTCGACTCGCATCGAATTGTGCCTACCCACGCTACTATTAACTGGCGCTCTCAGCAGGTGATTCCGTTTTTTTTTTTTTTTTTTGCAAATAAACTCAAAAGTCCGACCCACGTGAGATTCGAACTCCAGACATCAACGTTCAGAAGCGTTCGAGGTTACCTCTAGACCATCGGGGCGACCGGCTACCTGGTACCTATTAATCGTAGGCGTTTATTCAATCGATATAGCTGAACGCCACGGCCCACAAACGGGACGCGTCTAGGGATTCATGTGATATCAACAGCATTTTGGGCGAGCATGGTGCGAGGCTCGGACAAGAGACAATACGAAAACGATCTGACCATCATGCTTTGGGGGGAGACAATCACCCGCCTTCGATCACGGTGTCAAACAAGAAAGGTCTGCTGATAGATAAGGTGGCACGATATCCTCGGCTGTAAAGAGTCAGGAGACGGGGTATCCGCGTCTGAAGGGACTGTGTGTGGTCTTCACGTACTGCTGTAGTGATAAAGAGACAACGCAAACCTCGGGGCCCTCGCCTCTAGTTGGGTATGGGTGTCGATATGACGTAAGGTGCCCAAGACCCTTGACGATGAGGCTACCAGTACGTCATCCGAGCGGTGGGTTAATCAATTTTTGGGTTTTCAGCCCGAGGGGCGGACGCAACGCCTGAAGCCTCCCCTCCGACCCGAACCTTATCCTTAGCCCCAAACCGAACCCTATTCCAGTGTTCAGTGCTAGGATGCTGAGCTTGTTAAGACTCTACTGTAGGTTGATTCGGCCGGCGTAGAAGCTGATTTTGAGAAGACTCTATTAATAGGTTGAATCGGGAGGCTGTGGCTGGGAATCTGGGAATTAATCCACATATTATATGGAGCCGCGTAACTCATACCCTTAGAACCAGATGTCCTTAGAAACAAAAAGATGGGAACTGACGGCATTTTGGGTGGTGACGTGACCGCAAATGGACAACCGCGTGACGTGACGGAAAGTGACGGCAGACTCCGGGGGCACAACCGAAATGTCCCCGTTTTGTTACAAAAAGCCTCACAATAAAATTCAAAACTGCTATTTTTTTTACAGCAGTGGACAAACACACTGACTGTTAGTTGATCTTCCTAAGGTAGCTAATTAGGCACTCTGATTGGCCAAGCAAGCACTGACTACTGGCATAGGGTTCGGGGTAGGGTTCGGGTTAGGGTTCGATCTGAGGGTCAACATACTACTACCAAGACAAAACCCCCATTTTAAAGATCCACTATCACCCTTTGTCTACCCCTCTTTATTTAACAAAATCATGATTTTTTTTCCGAATCCTCGTATGTTTTTAGTTTTTTTTCGACTTTTTTGTTGCCGTCTTGTGCATCGTTGGTGTGCGTAGTAGGTAAAAAGTAGGACAGAAATGACAAAATGGACGCAGGACGTGATGTGGCGTTCGACACAGCATAGAAATACTATCCAAGGGTTTTCCAGAGAGATGTGGAGCCCTTTTTTCGGGAGGGGATTGGGGTTAGCGGGATCGTGACGGCATAAAACGGTGACGTGACCGACGTGACGTGGTGACGGCGCGTACCGGGAGACGTCATTCCCCATCTTTGAGAAATACGTCGTAGTGTTGGCAAGTTTCGAAGGTTGCTTTTTGCTGCATGCTTTTTTATATGAGCACAATCAAAGCAACAAAGCCGTGCATATTTGTTTATTTTTGCTGTATGGGTTTTCATCCAATAACTTTGAAAAGGTTTTATTTAATAGTGTGCCCATTTAAATATATATACACAACAAGGAGTGTATGTGTTTCAGTGTACCTATAAATCGTATGGTTTGGTTTAACCACACTCAAATTGACTTAATAAAATACATATGGGATTTCGTATTGTATACTATACGCCAAACGAGCCAAAAAAGCAACGAACTTGCTCAACCAAAGCAACTTAAAACCTAATAAAAAAGCAATAAGCACAGCAACTCCTTTTGAGGGTTGCTTACCAACATTCATCTACTACTACGTACTCGTACGCCCCTCACTAGTTACGCATGCGCACGTTCGTCGTCCGACAGTCAACAAGAAAGTGACCCGTTAGAAACTGAAAGCTCACATGCTCGCCAAAACTAAGAAACTATCCTTAGGAAAGAGACCTGGATTTTGCGAAAAAGGTAGGAAATAAATGTCGAAATAAAAAAGAGCAATTTATTGTCCGAAGTTCGATGAGAAACGTGTAGATTAGCAGACCACGGGTCTTCGAAAAACAAAAATCCGATACCACACTCAAAATTTTATTATTAGGAAACCAAATATCGGGGGGGGGGGTCATTTTTATTTTTAGGCACCCTCCGGCGTATAGGGGGGTACATACCGTACTAAATACTATATAATAAACGAAATCAGAGCATCTGTAAACCACAGTACGGTACTATTTCCTAAATATAAACCAAATATATGCTAAACCTATATAAACCAATTGCAGGGGATGTTACTGTAGTGAATCGTCCCCGCATTCCCAAGGGTAGACAAGGCCTTCTAAACAATACAACTCCACCCAAAGTTTCTGCTCATCATAGGGATACGAGTATAAATATATAAACGAAATCAAACCATCCACAAACCGCAATTCCATGCTATTTCTTTTATAAAGTAATAGGGCAATTTTTTAGTAGTGGGGCCTGGGGAAAAAAGAAAAAAAAAGAGAAAGATTTCCAAGTCTTGCGGAGGTTTTTCGATACGGGCTACGGGGTTGCTCAATTTTTCGAGTTTTGGTTTCCATCCGATGCCATGTATGTGCCCTCTGCTGTGAGGCCAGCGCGAGCGCTACAGTTTGAACCTCGGCATGAAAATGGGCTCATTCGAACAATCTTGTATAGGGCTATCGAAGGTGTTGAAATCAACTCAATGCGCGGTAGCATAAAGGATATATGTATCATCTGGCGGAATCTTTCCCTGAAAAAAGCGAGTTGCGGTATGGATGACCCACGGAGGGGTGGTGGGTGGTATCAGACACCCCCGACGCAGAATGCTACGTACGTTCCGCTCTCGTTGCGACGATAACAACAGCAACACGCGGCAGCACCAGCAACAACACAGCAGCAACAGCCTGCCGTTGTACTCGTACGAGTTCCAACAAGCTCTCTCCATCGAGCTTGCTAACCTCTGTGACGCACTTCTGCGTGCTCACCGCCGTGCTTCGTTCGGCGGCGGGATTGACATTTTTTGTTCATTTTTTAGTTCTCGTGATTGGTCTACGTCACGATTTTTACGATTTTTTGGTGCTCGTGATTGGTCTAAATCACGATTTTTCAGGCCCCACCACTGTTAAATTCCCTCTACCAGTAATAGCAGGGGGTGTTGGTGAATCGTCGCCGCATTTCCAAGGGTAGGCAAGGCCTTCTAGACAATACAACACCACCCATCGTTTCTGCTTAGGGTTATAAACGAAATCAAACCATCCATAAACCGCAGTACTATACTATTTCCTAAATAAACCAAACCCATACTACGTAGCATATATAAACAAATAGCAGGGGATGTTGGTGAATCGTCCCCGCATTCTTAAGGGTAGACAAGGCCTTCTAGACAATACAACACCACCCAGCGTTTCTGTTTTTCAATCTTGTCATGAGTGGCTGGTGTGGCGAGTGTTATGGCGATTTCCCAACTCCGACCCTCCCGACAGTATTAGCACATTTGTTGTGCAGTATGTTTGTAAAAACCATTGTGTACACAGAGTAGTGTACACCCAAAGCCAAGCAGTAGAAGACGCTAGATACAAGTACATAGAGCAGCGTCCGGAGGCGTGTGAGACAAACAAAAAACACACGGGAAAACAATTTTTTTTTTTTTT
>MEHQ01003767.1:78789-390073 GCA_008828725.1 Saccharina japonica
GTGCACGGCCGTAGTCATATGACCATAGACCCTCGCATCCCTACAATGCCGAGACGGAGCGCGTTGGGTTTTCACCAACCAGGCAGACATTGCTTGCACCAAGTGCGAAACGCCGTGAGGTATTGGGCGAGTCGCATGGAGGGTGAGCTGCATCCTGCTAAGAACCGCCGCTGAGGCGGACTTGCATATGGACGACAGCTTCAATGAGTTAATTTAATTTCTGGTGTGGCCACTTCCGGAGACAGCAATGGGTTTTACTATGTAACTGCCTCGCGGACGCCTTACCATATTAACACTACGTGATACGACCATTCCCCTTGTGCGGAACAAAGGTTCTCCACCCCGCACAAATGATCTACTCGACCGCCAGCTTTGGTGACCGCCAAAAAAAAAGCCAAAAACAAACGGCACCCTGGTTGTCTAGCTCACGCAGCGAGTGGCGTGTTTTACAGCGTCGTTGCCAACCGACGCCAACCCAACCTATCATATATTTATAGAGTACTTCATATTCATGCATGGCCGTGGTAGTGGGGTCTTTGGGATTCAGATCCGAGTGCCCCCTTGAGTAGCCTGCTGTGTATATAGTGCTGTATTTGTACGGCAGTGAAGTACTGTACTGCTGTACCTCTACTGGTACGTAGATATATATATATACTGCTGTAGTACCTGGTATACTGTACAGCAGTATGGTGAGCAGGGGATATTTTATTTTGTTGGCAGCGCGAACTTAAACGGGACGGTGCGGATCGGGTTCGTGGCCTGCATGGATGAAGTACGTGCCGTATCTCGATTGACTACATTGTGTTTCGTTTCCAAATCATGTTTACCTGGCGTTTCGTTGCTACTAGTAGTGGCTGCAGGTTGCAGTCGTCGTGTGACACTCCCAGCACACACGGGCGCCGAAAATGCGAGGCAAGCGTCACTCTTCCCGATTATCTGGAATTAATAGGGAAAACAAAATATAATAAAAACACGTTTCAGTACCTTGATTAGAAACATGGAATTTCAATTTTCAAATTTAACTGGCCTTGAGCAACACATGATAATCTGAAGCTCACTACAAACATAAGTTTAACAATTGGAGGGCCTATACTGTACTCTTACCAGGGGGGACTGATGTCGAGGGAAATCCGCCGGCAACGGGGTTGTAACGTTTCCGCTTGCATCCCTTTCCCTTGCGCGCATCATGAGTCCCGGTAAGCTCGTCATACATATATTCCCCGCCTTCAACCTCTTCCTCGCTTTTACTACCTTTGGGAAAGCTGCCCTCTTTGAGATCAATACGAGAATAGCTGTTGACATCTACACCGCGCACACCCGACTTACAGTAATTCTCCCTTCCTCGTCGTCGCTCTCCTACCACTCTTGATCTGCTCCTGCCCCTTCCTCACTCTCACTACCACTGCTGCTTACGCTCGCATCTAAACCACGTTGTTCGCTGTAACCATCTCCACCCCCCCCCTATCACTTCCTGTCTACCTTCATCGCTGCCATTCCCCCCCCTCGTCGTTGTCCTCCTTGCCACGACCAGTGCGACCTAGCCGGTTGATGTCACTGATGATGCTCACCCCCTGCGGTGGCACCAGTAGCCCAAGTTGAGGCATATTCTCTACGCGAAGAAGCCTCACCCAGTAACACCCACGAACCATCTACTGCGGCCTTGCCAACAGCAGTGTGCTTCCCGAGTGGAAGCCTCCTACTGAGCGTAGTGCCTTTTCGCCCGATTAACACCCTACATCCATTCGTAATCTTGGCGCGTCCGTGCCTGTGCCCATCGTGAGATGAAACCTTTAACCCATTCCAACCTCCGGCGCAGCATGACTTGCCGCCTCACCAGTGATACATCGAGGGCCGGAAGAGGTAAGGGGATAAACGCATAACGCGATGGGCATTCCGGGGGCAGAGTGGTTTCAAAAGCAAGCGTGGAGATCATCATCATGGTCAGGCAAAGCTACGTTGTCCCGTCCACAAAGTCACCCGCCTCCGTTTCGTCTTCGCCATCCTCGTCGCTCGACCCGTCGGGATTCTATTCGCCCACTTCAGCAAAGGGCTGCACGTCAGCCGGGGCTTCCTCTCCATCGTCGACGCCCATGAGCGTGTGCGGCCCCGTCCAGGCCTTCGAGGTTGATGAGGTCACCGTCGGTACCGTCTAATTTCATCGCAAGTCCAGTATTTTCAAACAGGCGTCTGCGTACAGCTGGTCCGAATAAACTGTTTCGACGGCCTCACCCACCCAGTGCGTCAACAAGACCCTACCGTCGGATGCAAACAGCTCGTTGGTGTCCCACTTTTCAACCTTGTCACCCTTCTCCAACCGTGCCTCGAAAGCCTTCCCCACGCCCAACTTGCCAAGCCGCCCGTATCTTGCATCGACCGGCTGCACCTCATTCGTGCCCCCTGATGGTAGCAGCCAAAGCAGAGTGCTGCATCCCTCCTTGGGTTTGTTTTCGACCTCTTCCGTCGTCTGCCCGTGTGGATTGTAGGCTAAAGGGGTGGACTGGTCCGTGGGCTTCACACCAGTATCACCTACGGCGGCCTTGAAAGTTGTTTTAACCCACCGGCTGCAGCAGTCGCACGTGTTTTGGCTCTGCCCACTTTCGACGGTATGAGACTCGCCGAAGGCTGCGGTCCTTGTATGGGTGCAGTTGTCGAACCACTCGCGTCTGGTCTTAACTCCTTCGTCGTCTGCCCGTCTAGATTGTCGGCAAAAAGGATGGAATGCTCCGTGGGCGTCAGACCAGAAGCGCATGTGACGGCGGCTATGAAGGTTGTGTCAACCGACCGGTTTCAGCAGTCGCACGTGCTTTGGCTCTGCCTACTTTGGACGGTGTGGGATTCCCCGAAGGCTACGGCCCTGGCATGGGTGCAGTTGTGGAGCCACTAGCGTCCGATCGCAATGGTCGAAATACGAAGAAGACGCATGCTACGATAGAGGTGCACCATGTTGCCTCACATAAGGAGCGTCATACTTCACCGAAAAAATGATTTTGGAGGAAAATAAAAGTCCTGGCGGGTGCGAAATCTCATGACCGAAGTATGCTCTGAAATATAATTCGTAACAAAAATGAAAGTCCGACGAATTTGGGTTAAGGAGCCCGATAATTCAGAAAACGATTCAGCCAAAAAGTGCTACCTCTACCGTAGCACGTGTCAGAAGCTCTCAGAGCTCGCTGTTGTATTCTTCTTCGTTGAGGGAGCCGTCACATCGTAGCCCCCGCAGCGTGTCAAGGTTGGATTTGCTTCGGTAGAAACACCGCCTTCGCGCGCGGCGCTCTTTAGCTCATCGAACTGCTGCGTATTGAAGGTTCCCGTGTATCTCAATTCTCCCAAAGCGGATAGCGAGTTTCGTCTAACCGTGAACGACATTTTAGCAGAATAAGGGCCGCAAGATATGTGTTCTGGGTCTGCTACAGTATACTACTACAGTCTGCTCTTCCCCTCGCTTCTCTTTCTCCTCCTCGTGTGGGTGGGTGTTTAAAAACATGTACATATACCCAGCAGTACCAAAGATGTCGGGAGACGGCACTTTCATCCCTTGACAGACAGAGTCAAGGCAAATGCCTTGACAGACAGCCTTGACAGCAAAAAACAGGGGACACTACCGAAAAATCCCCGCTTTTTGAAAAACGCCTGACAATAATGTACGGTATAAATTAATATGTTTTCCTGTATTTTGTTTTTTTTCGGCATTTTGCTATGTTTCCGAGTCCGATCTAAAGAAAATATTGGAATTGAACTGTAGAATATCGATGATATTAAATTCGCTTTATCAAACGAGTAAAATAGCCTCGCAGCATAAAACAAAAAATAGGGTTTTCCACACATATTGGGAGGTTTTTCTGCCAGGGGGGTTGGGGACATATGTCTAGACAGCTGGATTTGCCTTGACAGACAGCCTTGACACAGACAGATTGACATTGACATGTCTCCCGACATCTTTGAGCAATACTCTGTCTTCGGATTTCCGCATCGATAAAAGGCGTTTTTGTTAGGGAGGGGGAAAATGGAAAATATTAAACGGCAAAGAAAATGCGGTCGGCCAAAAACTAATCTACGACTACTCACAATGCTGTAGTGTTGGTAAGCAACTAAAAAAAGGGGCTGCTTTGATTGGTGCTTCTTTTGTTGTTGTGGCGTGGTTAATAATGCTTACAAATTTATTTTTACGCAAGTTCCATTCAGAACAAAAACCCTACAGTAATTTCAACAGTAGTTTGTCCCCAAATACGTGGGACCAGTTCCTAAGGGGTTGAAGCAACTTTCTTAAAATTGCCTCCAGTAGTGGACAAAGCATGGTAGACGATCTTCCTAAGGTAGCTATTTAGGCACTCTGGTTGGCCAAGGGTATGTTTTACGCGGCGCAATCAACTTGGGGACTTTTCCAGCCACAGCATCCCGAGGAAACCAAGAGTCTTTCCAAGCTTACCATCCACGCCGGCCGAGTCAACCTAGAGTCTTACCAAGCACAGCATCCCAGCACTGACCACTCGCATAGGGTTCGAGTTAAGGTTAGGGTTAGGGTTCGGGTCGGAGGGTCGGCTTTAGGCGTCAAGCCCAACACCCCCGTAAATATCTACTATCAAGGTCTGTCCACCCCTTTAAAATTGTGTTTGTTTTGTTGCATATTGTCGCCTATTTGTAGAGAAATAGGAGGCGTTTCCATGCCGAGAGTGGTTTGGAGTCTACGATTAGCTATCCACCACATCTTAAGCAGTACATTAGCACGTAGCACGCAGCACACACACCACACAACAGCGACGACACCGCGCAGTATAGTACCTTCAGCGTTCGGGTTTCCTCATTGTGGATGGTGCTGGGGGTGGCCATTTAGCGATGCCGAGTACTCCACTCGAGTCCGGAGTTCATTGTAAGGGGTTACCTCTCTAATATGGATTGTACTTCGAGCATAACTGCTAGGAGAGTTATGATAGGTATGCCCAGCTGTCGTTGTGTGGCAGGAACCCGTCTGTGTCGACATTTTGTCCCCTTCCCCCTGGTTAAAAAAACATGTATGATGTGTGGAGGCCCCTTTTGTTCATTTATGCTTGTGTGTTTGTGGATTGCTGGTTGCTCGTTTACTTGGTTAGGTTTATTCATTTTCGAGTATGTTGATGCCTATGCTGATGATATGTAACGTACTGCCGCCGTGTGCGGCAGCTGTACCTTGCGCAATAACTTGGATATATAGCAGGTGGTATGGAATACTGCAGATACAGGTATACATATACACATATATACAAGGTTCCCAGTGACGCAAGGACGAATCGAAAACCTACTACAACAACATGCCATATCATATCACACGCATATCATATTGTATAGTACGTAAATACTGCATATTACTTGTTTGTGGTATGCGGTTGCTCGATACTGGTTTGCCGATATGTGGCGGTTTCATATATTGGTCTACGGAGATTGGGGTTTATATGATGTGGCGAGGCATTACGATGGATGCCTCGCGTGATGAAGCTGCTGCCTCCTGGGAGCAGTGTGCGATAACGATGATGAGACCCGGGCTTTGATAGAATGATACTGCTCGTATATGTGTGAGGGGTGCAGCCGGTGACAGACCTGGTGCGGCTTACCTCCTGTGTGTGATGTTTATGATGGGCCTTTGACAAGAACGGTATTGGCTCACCTGGTGTGTATTTGGTACGTGGTGATACGAGTGTACTTTATCTACTACTACTTCTTGACGACTCACGGTATAGGCACGCGGGTACAAAGAACGCGTTTGACAGCGGTTATACTAACACGATTATCGTTATGGGTTTCCGGGCCCGGAGCTTGCTGAAGGGTTGTTGTTATGCCAGAGGAGGCCGACCTGCTTCGACAGCAGCTTGCGGAAGTGTCGCTTAATTTGGCCGAGCGAGACGCGACGCTGGCGGCAACGTTGGCTGAGCGAGACGTCACGTTGACGGCAACGTTGGCTGAGCGAGACGCGCGGGACGCGACGTTGGATGAGCGAGACGCGGCGTTGTCGGTGGAGAGAGCGTTAAGGATATCCGCCGAGGCAGCGGCTCAGGGGGGTACCGCTGGGCGGAGCGGGCTGCCCGCACAGCAGGCAGGTGTTGGGCAGCCTGTGCCGGAGCCAGGCTACCGTCACCAAACCCCCCCGTCGCTCATCTTGTCCTCGCAAAATAGCATGCGGGTACCCAAGTTTGATGGGCGAAGCCAGCTGCACCTGTGGTCAGACAGGTTCCAAACCTATTTGTCGGCGCGGGGTCTGATCGGGGCGCTCGAGCCCACGAGCGACCCCATTCGGATAGCCCGAGGTTTTGGAGGAATGGAGGAGCGAAACCGGTCCATATATCTTCATGGGCAGCAGAAAGTCGAGAAATGCGAGAAGGCGTGGGAGTTTCTCATGGAAGCTATGCAAGGACAGCCTGTTGAGGAACGTATGCATGCCGCTGGCTCGGTGGAGGGAGCGTGGAAGGCGGTGATGGCTTGGTATCAGCCGCAGGGTGATGCCGAGAGGGATCATCTCGAAAAAGAGTTCGAGAACATTGGAATGCAGGGGGATGAGGATCCCAAGCTCTTCTTCGCCCGTGCCGAGGGGAAACTCAATGTGCTGTCCGCATTGGGTATTCGCAAGTCGGACCGCGAGATTAATAGCATACTCATCCGTCGTCGTCCGTCCGAGTTTTACGACGTGGAGCAGCGCACCAGTCTGCTTCGGCCCGGTATCACGCGATCGGAGATGGAGGAAATCGTCCGCACCTCTCACGCTAACCGCAAGACGAAGGAGTTGGAGGAGCGGAAGTTAGCGGCGGTCGTGCCGGATGGCTGCAGCGCCGTTGGTGGATCCCCATGCCCTCGCCGTTGGTGGGGGTTTCCAGGGCAGATTTGGAGGCGCCGGGCAGCAGCAGCAGCAGCAGCAGCAGCAGCAGCAGCAGCAGCAGCAGCAGCAGCAGCAGCAGCAGCAGCAGCAGCAACAGCAGCAGCGGCCGTATGGAGGCGGGCCACAGCAGCAGCAGCAGCGGCAGTATGAAGGCGCCGGGCCACAGCAGCAGATGCTCAACCCCCGTCTCCTGCTCCCTACCCCACGGACTCGACGCTTGTCTTCCGCCGCGGCTCAACGTCACCGCGGCATGGACGAAATCTCATAAATCCGCAGGGTTAGGGTGCATTTTGACTCGTTGAGCAAAGGGTGCATCGGGTGGTTGCTTTCAGTGCCAGGAACCAAGTCAAATCGTTAGATAACGAAACACATCATTATGTACTATGTCTGTGGGTAGAATCATGCCGTCACACCCCCCCTCGTGATTCTTCCCAGTACAACAGTGGTGACAAAAACATTCCGTGTGCAAGGGCCTGATGAGGAAATGAGCATTGATTTTCACACCAATATTATGTATCAGGTACTGCTGTAGAATCAAGCTTAAATCAGCAGTAATTCTTTAACACATTGATCATGCATTGGAGCAAAATTAGCAGTAATTTCCCTACATTGTATATAATGCGCTGTAAAATCAAGTAATTTTCCAGCACATGAATATCAGGCATTGCAGAATCAAGGCAAAATCAGCAATAATTCTCCGACACATCCTTCCATCCGAAAATATAATACGACAAAATAACTTGTACCTGGTACCATTTCAACGCATCAGCACCACACTGCCCAAAACCAAGACCCCTCATACCACGTACCAAGTGATGGTGCCATTGCCGCGACGCCTGCTTCAAGCCATACAAGCTGCGACACACCTTGACCACCTTCCCGGACATCGACCCGTACCCCTTGGGGAGGCGCATGTAGACGTCCTCACTTAGCTCTGACTGGACAAACGCCTGCTCGGCATCAAAATGGCATAAATCAAATCCCAACTCTCACGCGATGGCAGCCAGCAAACGAATACTCGCAACGGATGGACACGGAAAATAGGTCTCGAAATAGTCAACTCCTGCACGCTGCCCAAATCCTCTCGCTACCAAACTGGCTTTTGCCCGCACTACTCTGCCAAATTCGTTAACCTTCCAAGAATAGACCCACTTAGCAGAGATCACGTTGATACCGTTTCGTTGCTACGTGCCTCTATCCTTCTCGTCGATCACAGCACCGAACGTCTTCGCGCGGTACAGGCCGTCAAACTCAGTGTCCATAGCGTGAAACCACACGTCTCCGTGTTCATCCTCGCATGCTTCGCGATACGAGTCGGGCGTTACCAACTCACTCGCAGGGCATGAAGGCAGTTCAGGGGCGGGCATGTGCGGCGGAGACTGGTCGGCAATGACCATGGCGATATTCTCCCGAGAAGCTGGCAACGAAACGAAGCCATGCTGGGTACCCATGCCCCCCTGCTGCCGCGACGCCGACCGCGTCACCGCCAGCGTCACCCGCGGTTGCTGCTGCTGCTGCACCGGCACCTCCGACACAGAGGGCGGAGGTGCGGGCGAGGAGTCTGGCGATGCAACGGTTGCGGGCGGCGCAGGGGGAAGAGACACGGGCAAAGACTCCGGCGGTGTAACGGTCGCAGGCGTCGGCTCCTGCTGCGGCGGTACGGACGACGCAGCAGGCAGGGGCGTAGGCGAAGACTCTGACGTTACACCAGTCGATGGCGTCGACGGCTGGTACCACACCTCGAAGTCCCGCGGCTCTTGCGGTGGCTGAGCTGGGTCACAGACAGGCCCCCCCTTGGCCGGCGGCGGTGGCTGAGCTGGGTCACCGACAGCCCCTCCCTTGGCCGGCGACGGAGATCTGGCTATCGCGGTAGGACCCCAGGCACATACGCCACATTCCTTAGAGTCACTGCTACGTCCTCAGCGCAGTGCTTTACTAGATCGACACAACCGAAAACTCTACCTCAATTCTCTTCCCATCACCTATGATCAAAAACTTCTCGTCGGGGGTAGGGGGTCTCGTGTTGTAAAAAAATGCACAATCACCAGTGCAATGGATTGAAGCAGCGCTATCTCCAATCAGGATCTTACTCCCAGCCCTTGTTGGCCTGACAAGACCACCACCAACAGAAAGAGCATGCCACTTGCCTAAAGACGTCAAATGCGCCACGAAGAGGGTCGGCCACTCGACCTGTGCTCATTCAACGTGATCCAAGAGGAGCACGTCATTACCCTTGACCACAGAGGGGCTCACATGCTTAACGGACGCGTGTTTTTCCGCAAGGAGAAGTTCGGCAACTACGTTCGTCTTCCGAGCAGGGGGGAGATAGTAGTTGTACTCGGTAACACGACGAAGACTTTCCATCGCAGATAGTCGAGTCCAGTTGGGGTTTTATCGTACGTGGGTGCGGACTATGCACGCAAGGCTACTGACCGGACGTCTGTCTCTGGTGGAGCAGTTATGCGCGCTGGTATCTGTGTATGGTTTGATTCTAGGACGTAGATGTCCAGAGCATGTGTCTAACGGATAGTTTGAGATTAACACGTACAGTCGGCAGAGCAGCATGCCGACATTCTCATCAAACCGTTGCATGCTGAGACATTTCGCTTTGACCGTGACTCTGTGATGAACTTGTTGTGATTTCATCCACTGGTTTGTTTGTTTGTTTTTCCGGGGGTTTTGGGGCATTTGGTTTTGGGGGATAATAGTAGGGGTTTTCGATGTGCATGGGATGTTTTTGGAAGTACTTGAAGAATTAACGTGCAACTTCAGGAGTTCTTGAGAAAATGGAGAAAGTGTTGGGAGGTACCCATACGTTGAATAAGGTTAATACGCCAATAGAGTATGCCGATGGTCTTGATGAATCGTGCCGTACGCTTTGGCTATTGGTTAACTGCGCACAACGTACAGGGGAACCAATTACTGATACCTATGGTACTTTTGGATTCAGATGCGGATTGTTGTCTTCTTGTATACTTCCGAGGGGAGTGTCAAGCAGGGGGGCTGCTATGATTCGATTTGAGGTGTTATATATCAGAGATGTTCTGTTGTTGTGCTCTTACAGAGTACACAACAGGGGGGGCGATGTTATCGGGCGGTACGGTATTTATGTGAAGACGGTGTTATTGATTTTATTTGAAGGTTTTACCAGCATACTCACGTTTGTTGGATTTTCCCCTTCCCGTAATTATTACTGTCTCGCTATAGTTTAGGAGATATATACTGGAATTGAGATTGAGAGATTTGGTATCGGGATTGCCGTTTTACGTTGGCCATTCTTGAGGATGGAATTTGGGGTTGCCGTTTTACCTTGGCAATGATGAAGGATGGAATTTGGGGTTGCCGTTTTACCTTGACAGTGATTTATTATGGTATTTGGGACTTGCCGTTTTACCTGGCAATTGGTTATAAGTTATTCGGGACCTATCGTATCGCGCACCGAATAGGGGGGCTGTTTGTGGTATGCGGTTGCTCGATACTGGTTTCCCGATATGTGGCGGTTTCATATATTGGTCTACGGAGATTGGGGTTTATATGATGTGGCGAGGCATTATGATTGATGCCTCGCGTGATGAACCTGCCCCCTCCTGGGAGCAGTCTGCGATAACGATGATGAGACCCGGGCTTTGATAGAATGGTACTGCTCGTATATGTGTGAGGGGTGCAGCCGGTGACAAACCTGGTGCGGCTTACCTCCTGTGTGTGATGTTTATGATGGGCCTTTGACAAGAACGGTATTGGCTCACCTGGTGTGTATTTGGTACGTGGTGATACGAGTGTACTTTATCTACTACTACTACTTGACGACTCACGGTATAGGCACTCGGGTACAAAGAACGCGTTTAACAGCGGTTATACTAACATTACTGTTCATAAATGTAGACCTTTTAAAAACTGCACCTACATTTTTGGGAATAACACATACTCGGAATTATGGTGAAACCGATATTATTGACTCGATCGTCCTTAGAGGTCCCACCTAAAATATTTGTCAATATTTAATTGTTGTGGAGCTCAAGGTAAGGAAGGTCTATCTCGCACAAAGTCGAGGACTCCTGACAACAAAATGTTTGAAACTTCTCCAAGCGTGAAACGGTGCACACATACGCATACATGACACACAGCACACACCGCAAACGCACGCACACGAGACAGTTGTGCTCGTACAGTAGCAGTGGGATAATATTTGCAAAATATGCAGGAAAATATGCACCGAAGAAGGAGCTGCAACTCTCGACCACACCTGCCAAAGGAATCCACGTGGCTTTTTTGTGCCGTCTGTCTTATATATGTGGGGTCTGGGTTACGTATGAAACAAAACGAAGTAAAAAAACGAAACGTAGGGCATCGCCAAGGATCTAACTCAAGCCTTCAAATCTTAAATCGGGCATGGCGACCGTTTGGCTTTATTTTCAAAGATACATTTTCCATGTACTGGTACAATATTATTTGCCGCGACGCGTGCCGGACGCACGACAGGCCGCATATACATCATGCAAGCACAGCAACAAGCAGGAACAGCAGAAGATAGATACGTGGTGGTGCCTAGAGACGGATGCAAGCCTGCGAAAACGCAACCAGTAATTTATAGCCACAGCAGTATACGGTGGACCCGCCACAGGCACGCCTGCTGCTTGTGCTACTAGCCGGGACTGTAGCGTTGTTTGTATTCGTTGCATGGTGATAGATGTCTCGCGGATTTCGGGAGTGAGCTTCAAGGAACAAACACAAAAAGAGAAAAATGGGCAGTTGAGGTACTCCTATTTATTCATAGCGGCCAATGCATTCCCGGTCACAGTGAGCGTGGGTCTGTCACACACAGCAGCACAACAGAAAAACGGTAGATATATGGTGTGTATTATGGACCGCAGGCTCCGATAGACACAGCTAGCCACAGTAACAAAGCGCAGATGGGAGTGTCACACACGCACGGTGTTACCTGCTGGTGCTTATGCAAAGTTGTAACGCTGTGCTCTCTGCATGTTCTGTTGTCAATCTGTGGTATACTGGTATGTCCGTGGGCTCCCCTGTGTGCTCACGATGAGCTCGTCAAAGGGCAAAAAACACGGCAAGACACAAGAAACGGAACAATATTATTTACTTGCACGTACGTACAAAATGAGGCCTCGTGCAGAGTAATGGGTCAACTCGTGCACCGGGTGCGTTTTGGTGATGAGAGGGTGGGGCTTGCCATGAGGCGATGGAGAAGAAGAAGAAACCAGGTATCAAGCATTGTTGTAATGAAGAGGGCCTCTTAAGCACTTCCCTCCGGACCCAGAAACATAATGCAAATATAACATTATGCAACCCCTCGGGGAAACATAAATCCCGCCGCAATCTCCGTAGATATAATACCGTTACAAGAATCACACAATTTAGTACAATCTCGTAATCAGACTTTGGTACGAGCAAACCCCACATTCCACCTGCTCTTTTCACGGTCCTGATAACTATCGTCCAGTTAAAATATCAAAAACAAAACCTACGAATCAAAAGACTTTTATGATAACACCCTGAAATCTCAAAGTAAAACAACACAGTCGGAAGGAAGGTCACTAAAGTGCCGATCATGGCCAACGATCATCAGCACCCGTTGTAAACAATATGAATGTTTAAGTACCGATCATGGCTAGCGATCAGCGGCACCCGTTGAAAACAATACGAAAATCAAGACTCAATGCCGAAAAAACAATAATCAATCTCGGAAAACCAATCAAAATCAAGACAACAACTCCCGAATAACACAAAATCATCACAAAATCAGTCACCATTGTTCTCATCATAATTCCTTAACAATAAAGTCACCACAAATTCATCGCAAGGCTACGGTGGAACTCGAAGGATTCCCGCGAAAAGGCCTTGGTAAGTAAATCCGCATGCTGATAAGGGGACGGTACGTGGATACCGTATTCATGCGAAGGTTCGCACCCATCGGAAGGTTGGCACCCATCGGAGAGATAGCACCGGGGTGCGATAAAAAACACAAGGTAGAATCATTTAATCGTGTTTTCGCACCAGATCGCACCCCGGTGCGATCTCTCCGACATACATAGAAATTTGAGGGCCACCGCAGCGGGTCTGTAGTAGGTTATATTCTCAGTTAGTTCATACTCCGATGAGATATCAGCAGCGCGCCACTCCTCTCAAACGTACTTTACCAACGCATGGTAGGTCAAGTCGTTTTAGGTAGCTTTGAGTCATTTAAGCAGCACCGTTGCCCCAGTACGGCCCGGTGTATTTCGATTCAGCAGCGCATCCATCGGAGAGATCGCACCGGGGGTGCGCCAAAATAGAAGAACGGCATGATTTAATTGTGTTTCCGCACCCCCATCGGAGAAAACGCCCCCATCGGAGAGATAGCACCGGGGTGCGATAAAAAACACAACGTAGAAACATTTAAAAACGCGATCGCACCCGGTGCGAACCTTCGCATGATTTCGGTAATCGATATATCTTTCCATCAAACCAGTTCCCTGAGGAAGTGGTGTCGCACGTCGATGTGCTTGGAGTTTGAGTTGGTGATAGGGTTCTGCGCAAGCTGCACCGCACCCTGATTATACTCGAACAACAGAATCATGGCTCGCCACTCTCTACCATAAAGGCGACTGGGGCGGCACTCGGCCCTAGCCGTGATCAGAAGCAGCGGACCGGAGCTCCGACGGGACGGATGGCCGCGTACCCGTCGAAGAAACAAGCAGGTACATTGATTTTTCGCCGTAACCGGCAGGTGCCTTACTATGCGCCAAATCAGCGAAAGCATTCCACATGGAATCCAACGAGGGGCACGGCCTCGGACCCGCCGTCATAGAACCAGGGTATAGTATGGGCATCAAAGTGGGAAACTGCTCGGTAACCGCCATCCGAACTACATCCAACACCACTTCCACCCCTGAAACCAGTATACGCTCGCTCCCCGCTACTGTCGACACGAGCACCCGAAACTACTGGCCCCGCTTACATCGGTGTTGATCCATTCGCTAGTGAACTATACCGCGAAAATTAGAGGAGGCTAGAAACCGAAAGACCCAACACATGATGTTCGGACCAGGGTTTTATTATTCATCCGCGTTAGCCTGCAATGAGGTTAGTATCTCCAATATGCGATCGCCGGTATCCCTGTCGTGGTACGCCAGCTGACGCAAACATATACCCCTTTGACATATCTCATATCCCGTAAACCTTGCCGCCCATCACCAAGGTTCAGCTTCTTTGGCGCTGGCTGTGTATAGTGGTTAAATTGGGTCGGCAGCACATGTACCTCCTCGGATAGCCATGTAGTTCTACGATGAATGGTTAGACAACGCATGAGACTGGCCCCTGAGAAGACCAACAAGCCGGGACATGGTTCAAGAGATATAAACAGGTACTCGTACCCCGTGACAATCATTCAGCGAGGCAGTAGTGGGGCCGACGAAGCGGCAACTTACTTTCCGAAGGAACAGTAGGGAGTAGTATCTACGATTCGGCATTAATACATCGATATACCTGACAATTCGTCAGACCTGTCTGCAGAAAGCGGAATACATTTTTCGCACAATCGTGTTCGTCTGGTTGCAGCAAGTAACACCATTTTGTTTAATACGACTTTCCAGAGTATTGGCAGCAATCCTATCCCTGTCGCTCATGAAGTGTGGGGGAAAATAAGTACACCAATGCAAGTGTTTACTGCAGTGGATACACACGGGACCGCAATACGTAAAGGAATACAGACCAAATGGTGGATTGTTTTTCATTTCGACGTAGGGGAGTGTGCGGTGTTGTTATATTGTGGATCGTCTTTCCCTGGCCTCAGCAAAAACTAATATGAGCACCTATGAGGCACTGCTGTGAAGACGCATGCATTTCGGGCATGTGCCATGTAGGCTTGTGATAGTCAAAGAGAAGTAGGATTAGGTGTTTTGTATCACGGACTCCGCACGGCTCCAGACACACATGCACGAGCCATATACTTGGCCCCAGACATATAGAAAGTACATGAGCCGTGTTCTCAGCATTAAGCGCTCCATAAACACACATGAGTGATACCATTACGTCACAGACTTAACTATACATACTGGAACACACCAGTCTCGTATTAATACATCCCGAACGTACCCGGGAAGGCGAGTCACCGAGTTGATGCGGCATCCGGGACAGGACCCCAACGCCGATAACCTCGCGCACACTCTATCAAACCTCCCGTACATCAGTATCAACCACCGCAGCATCACAACAGCAGCAGTCGCCCTCGGTGAGAGATAGGGTAAGGATCACGCAAACAATCGCCACATGCAAGGTAAAACGGCACATCACAAAAGCCATCACAAATAACTGCCATCAATCTTCAATTTCTTCCCAAACCGTTGCCAACGTGAAACGACAATCCTGCGTATTACGAAATATCTTAAAATCTCATGTTCAGTTTGGTCTCCCAAAATATAAAGACAGTACATATGATAAGATAATGCAAAACGTCAACGCACTACGTAGAGCATGTTGATAAAACCTTCAAACAAAATCTGCAACAACGTCTTTCCAAAATGATCGTACTGTCCAATGACATCGCACCCTCCGTTGTGTACTCTGTAAGAGCAGAACAACAGCTCCGCTCTGATGGGAAATACATAGAGTACAACATAAAGCATACCCCACGCTAGGTACTCTGCACGGGAGTGTGCAGAATACAAGCTATTGCACCTGCGGGATGTTTATAGACTCTACGGTAGTGGGTATTGACTTATTCCACGGTATTTTGTGCGCATTGCACCAGTATTAAGCCAAAGCGTAGGACACGAGTTATTGAGACCATCTGCATACCCTACTGGTGTATTAGCCTTACTAGAAGCATGGCTACCATCCAACGTTTTCTCCGGTCACAACTAGTCCTGTTCCAGCCAATGAAACACCCAAAATCAAACTATGAATACAAACATGGTATATCGAAATGTGCAACAGTCTGGTGAATAAAGCACACTCCTGCTCGGAGAACCTTACGCGGGCATCTCAAATTATACCGTCAGCATCACTCTCCCGACGTCCGTAATGACTGACATGCATGTGCTTACTGTGGCTGTTGCTGGGGGTACTGTATAGTAGTCTCCCAGACAATCAAACTGGTAACCCATGATAGGACTGCTGCCGTTTTTGGTGGAGTGTTCAATCTCCGCCTTGCTTCAAACCTAGATCAGGCCAGATTACCAGACTTCTAAACTCTATTGCACGCAACGACACCCCCCCCCCCCTCTTCCCCTCAACACACAAAACTCCCGTTGCTGTCGTGGCATCAACGAGGCACACTCAATTCACACGCTGTGACACATATCCAGACGCACTGTGCTTTATTGCCCGGCGTGTCGTAGGCCACTAACGGCACCAATACCAATGGCCACTGTGGGAGATGTGCAACTCGGCGGGGGTGCAGTTGCAGACCCCTGAATGGCGCTGATGGGGATCGGTGGTGTCTAAGCGGACCCTGTCAAAGATTGAAGGGGGCGGGCGAACACGCCCACGATTGGGGGGTCAGAATATGAAAATTAAACCGAAGCCGTGCATGTTTCGAGCATATATAACAGTTGGACGTTTTCCTGTTTACATGCTTCTTTCATCTTGTTGTGTTTGTCGTTCAACGCTCTCGTTTACGTCGTTTCTGGTTCGTAAATGTTCACGTCGCCGGCCTCGCACCAGCCCATCGATCACTCGCTGTGGCAAAAAAAAATCATTGTGAAACATGGACGCATCAGCTATGTTCGAATCGTGTTTCTCCATTCGTGATTCGAATCAATACAAGATAGCAGGTATACTGTTTCGCCTCCGACTCCTTTCATTGGTGCAGCTCTCGGATGGCAGCGCACGCATGTCATGTAACCTTAAGTCTGCGACCATTCAGCTTTTCAGACCGCAACGTGACAAGAGCTGAAACGCTCGTGATCCGCATTGCATCGCCAACACTCCCTGTAGCCCCCGCGTGAAATATAATTACCTATTATTGACGTGTTATTTGTTATAATGGGAAACCTTTAACAACTGTCGTACACTCGTTTAGGGTAAAGTAAGTGGAGGAGAGCACAGCCTAAGGTGCATATACACGTTGCGGATACAACAATTCTACGCGTCACCGGTGCCTCAACACCCGTATTCCGGCAACTTTCCTCGCACTACCACCACCTGTAGGTAAAGACAGACATACTTGTCTCCCCCGAACTATATGCCGTCTTTGGCGTGTTCCTTGACCGCGACCACGAGGCATCGAGGGACGGTGCCTCATACAACCAAGAGCTGTGAAAACGTAATGCCGAAACAGCGCACATCTTGAACAGTCAGAACAATCGCAAAACGAATCAATAAGGTAATACGAGAAAGCGTTGGAGGGTTTGCTGGATATTTACACGACGCACCTTAAACGTCGATGATGCACGGCGCTGCCAACGCGATGCTGCATGCCTCGCCCTGGCTAGTGATGACGCCTGAGCAGCAGCTAGCCTGTAGATCGGGAAATAAGCGAGCAACGACATGGCCAGGAAGTCAAGATGTTGTGAATGAGTCATATTTTGCAGAACACATAGGTTGTCGTTGCTAATGGTGATTGTTCACATAAGGCAAGTTCCCTTAAGGCTACGTTGTGGTTCCGAACAAGGCCATGAAACAAACCTACACCTAAAGCTCCATAAACACTCAATTCCTAGTACCATGGTTGGGAACTTACTTATTCGTCTGGTATATAACACCCGACAACCGAAGCGTCGAATGCTTGGTACACTCTACATTAATACTGCTCGACACAACTTCCAATGAAGGGGAGTTGAGCAGGATAGACCGTCTAGCCAAACAAACACCGAGATAACCATTGATGTCTTCGTGCCATTCCCGCGCTATTGAGGTAGAGGACATGTTTCCCTAAGAGCGCGTGGAAACGTAGGGATAGCGGCAAAAATAAAACAGACACCAACGAACCGATCCGCCAGGTAGCCTGCCGCAATCGTGTCCTCCGCATGTTCCGCACGACGTCTCGCAGCAGACACCAACATTTTCGAAACCGGGGATACCGTTGCTGCAAGTAGGTACTGGCGCATCTGTCGGCGGTTCCGTGGGCGGTGTCGTGGGCGTCGATGTAGGTGGTGCCGTGGGTGTTTCTGTGGGAGCTGCCGTGGGAGCTGCAGTCGTTGGCGCTGGGGTTGGCGTTGCCGTCGTTGGCGTTGCCGTCGTTGGTGTTGCCGTCGTTGGCGTTGCCGTCGTTGGCGTTGCCGTGGTTGGCGTTGCCGTGGTTGGCGTTGCCGTGGTTGGCGTTGCCGTCGTTGGCGTTGCCGTGGTTGGCGTTGCCGTCGTTGGCGTTGCCGTCGTTGGCATTGCCGTCGTGGGCATTGCCGTCGTTGGCGTTGCCGTCGTTGGAGCTGCCGTCGTTGGCGCTGGCGTTGGCGCTGCCGTCGTTGGCGTTGCCGTCGTTGGCGTTGCCGTCGTTGGCGTTGCCGTTGGCGCTGCCGTTGGCGATGCCGTTGGCGCTTCCGTTGGCGCTGCCGTTGGCGCTACCGTTGGTCCTGTTGGGGCATAAAGAGGGGGAAGGATGTATAAACCATCGCGGAAATTCCGAGACGCGGTATCAGGCCGTGCAAATAACTACCTCGTCCAGAATTGACGCGCACTACAGGAGCGAACATTTACTGTTCTATGGGGCTTCTCACTACTATTTTCCACCACAACCGGCTCTCAGCAATCTGTCAAGCGTAACCCGATACACAACATCATTGGCCGATTACGCGTCAAACAGGTCTGAATGTATACCGAAAAGGGGATCGCAAACAAGCTCGTACGGGCCCCTGTTTGGAAGCATCGTGTGTCAACAAAATATTTCAGCCTTCTACTTTGGTACCCCTAACTGTTGCAGCATGCGGTATCGTGCCACTTCAACCTCAAGCAAAAGGGTGCAGAGACTCCAAACAGATGGAGACACAGTTTCGAACGTTGCAGCTCCGCGATATGCACCGCTTGGAAAACGTTTGTTACGAAGTGTAAAAACAGAAGGTTTACATACATTGTTTCGTGACGGTACAGGGCCACCCTTGCGAGTGGTCAGAAGTCGGCGGTGCAAATTGGGGTACACCCACTACCGAATAATAATTCACAAACAGTGCGAAGGTGATACTCGCAAGCATGGTCGTGAAAACACGCGCCACATATGACGTGAAACTTGTTTTCACTCACGGGTCATTTTGGTAAGCCGCTACACACGGAAGAGAGGGCTGTTAATAACGACTAGCTATAATTGTACAAGCTGTAAAATACCGCAAACCCCACTGCACGGGTAGTCACTGGTCTGAGTATACTTTTGCGAGACACACCATTGATGATGCACGGCGCTGCCATGGTGGTGTCGCACATCGTGGCACTGTCCCTAATCCGGCTGGTGCAGCAGGAGGACTGTCAACGGAAAAAGAGGCAAGGCCTGTTGTGTAAGATTGGTTGGTGTTGGGGCTGAGCAGTGTACGTCTGACTGGCATACGCCGATTGGTCTACTGATACATATACCCCATCACCATTCCCCCAAGACGTGCTATAGCGTAGGCCGTCTACTTTCAAGCCTGAACAAAAGCAAGAGATAGGGCTGCTCAACGAACAGGAGACTACAACAAACATTTTCATGATGCTTATACTACGACATACTGCTGCATTGTGGATACTTATATTGCTTTTCTATCTGCCTTCCAACAATGTGCAGGGCTTCACTCATTCAGGATCAAAAGGCTTACACAATTCGTCGAATACCATCAATCCTATCCACTTAATGATTGTTTCTCTGTACATGCATGTGGATAAGCACTACCACCCTTGACCTATTCGTTGTACGTGCTATGACAATACCATTGGGTTACACGTTCCTATGTATCCGCCGTGCGTCCTGCTCAGCATCTACATACCACCCTCACGCCATGGATACTGTACACCGGGCTAGCTTACATTTTTTATTGTATATCGATAGTTGGGTGAAGTCACGAACTCCGTAAATGAGGAGCCGAATACTGTTTAGGCGATTTGTATTCATCAACAGCACGCGCTGGCAACGTACATCAACTTACCGGACCGCCATCTCGTCTGGCACAACCGAATCCACCGCATGTTCCGCAGGAAGAATCGCAGCAGATGTCGCCATCCTGTACTCCGGGAAGGCCGTTGTCGCACATGGCTGCAGCAGAACAGGACCACACATCAAAACATGGGTGGGTTTATCAGGTTACACTCAATATTCGTCGTTCCGGTTGTTGTCACGTACAGAGCATTCGCGCACAGTGCCATAGTTTAAACAGCAGCGATCTGCGCAAACTACACAGACAGGCGAGAAAGCACAAGCCGTACGCATGAAACAATTGCTCCAGACGTACGTTCCGGGACGACGACGTCGACGATGCACGGTGCCGCCAGTGTGGTGTCGCACATCATGCCAGTGTCCCTGATCCGGCTGGTGCAGCAGGAGGACTGCCGTCAGTGGGAAGAGGCAAGGCTTGTGTTCGTGAGATGAGCCGATGTTGGGGGGCTAAACAGGTTAACGTCTGCCTGCCATACGCTGATACTTTTGTTTCTGATATATGATGTATGTCACATGCCCCCCCTCGACATTGGGCTACGGCACTCTCGCGCTCAATCAAAGTAAGCGAGAGGCCTACTTGATAGGCGGGAGTCCACAACCAATATGTGTATTGTATGCGTGTAAATATACAGCCTTGGATAGATACCTATGTAAATCACGATGTTGTGTATTGGTCTACTGTAGCTTAACATTATCATTGTGCGTCGATTGTTGGGTGGGGTATAGCTCTCCGTTAATGAGGAGCCGCACAATGTTTAGGCTACACACTTTGTATCCGTACAGCAGCACGGGTCGACAACAGGTACCAACTAACCGAACCACCCGGTAGTTTGGAGCAACCGCTCCCTCCGCATGTTCCGCAGGCTGAATCGCAGCAGATGTTGCCAAACTGTACTCCCGGAAGGCCGTTGTCGCACATGGCTTCAGCACAACAAGAGAATACATCGCAGCGAGCATGGGTTCGTTAAACTACAAGTAACGTTTGACGCTCCGCTTGTCAGATCAAACACATATATTTCGCGCACATTGACGCAGTATACACAGCAGAGCTCTGCGCACAATACACAGCCTAAAACGCACAAGCAGTGGGTATGGAAGCTGCATACCCAGCTATATAGGGGTGCAGTCACTGCTCTAGGCAAAGCTCTGCAAGGCGCACATTCGCTCTCGATGATGCACGGCGCGGCCTCGGTGTCGCTGCAAATCACGCCATTGTCCCTGATAACGCTGGTGCAGCAGTTAGCCTGGTGACGAAAGAAGGGGGAGAGGCAAAACGTTAGTTACTGTAGACCGCCGATGTTGGGTGTTGAGCAGTACACCCTACCCAGCGCTAAACCTAGGCGATCTACTGATGCATACGATCACCCCCTCCCGGAGTTGTGCTACAGTAGGGTGCCCGCTTTAGAGCTCAAAACTAATTATGTGATTGAGCTCCTTAACGGAGGAGAGGGTGAAACATATTCTGCATCATACGCGCATACCACAACAGCCCTTGTTCGATACCTACAGTTCTTGATATTTTATCTCCGGTTTACTGTAGCCTAACGTTATCACTACAACAGCCGATTGTTGCGTGAGGCATAAAAACTGCTCGAATGAATAGCCTCATACTCGTTCGAGAAACATGTATCCCTACAGCAGCAAGCGTTTTCAACAAACACCAACTGACCGAACCTCCCGGTAGACTACCGCAACCGCCTCCCCCGCATGTCCCGCAGTCAGCACTGCAGCAGATTCCACCGTTCTGGACTCCCGCAAGGCCGTTGCTGCATTGACCTTCAACACACCAGGAGGACGCACCACAGCGAGCGAGAAGGAGGCCGACGACGTTAGTTGACAGCGTCAGCGGGCTTGTATCTACACTCAAGCTACGTAATGCGCATGCATAGTGTGTATCGTCAAACCCTATTTGGCTATACAAATGAATTGGTCAGGTGCTCAATTGACAAGTACCGTCAGTCAAACATACTACAAATGCTGTACCACATGCTATGTGTCGTAGCACGCGTATTGCTTGCAGGATCAGTGTTGGAGTGTTTATCGATCTTCTACTATCGGCAAAGGCAAGCACCAAATATGTATCTCATTTTGTTTGGTACCACCATTCACGAGAGTGGGTATTGACCAAGTCGTTCGGCAAGATTCTTCGCCGTGTAAAACACTATCGGTTGTTCTATTTAAATTATATTATATTTGCAGTACAGTACAGTACAGTACAGTATAGTACAGTGCGGTGCAGAAATAACGAAAAGTACCACCCTCAACGCAGAAAGGACGAAAACAACACCTCTGCTTGCTCTTAAGGGGCCCCTTCAGGCAAACAGTGTAAGGAAATTATTATTCGGGATCGGGAACCGATATAAGGATAATCTGCAGTTTGTTGTTCTAGAGAGAATAAGGCGTTATGGCTCATATTCTTTGGCTGAGCACGTACGTAGCTCAGTTGCAGCAGCAACGGGCATTGTTTGGTTGATCGCGCTTGTGGGAATACCAAGTCGGTACCTCACGAAACGGTGCAGCTAGACTGGTAGACCACGCGAACAGGCAGGGTTGGTTCTTGCAACTGGACAGCGGTCGTTCGCTGGGCCAGGTATTTCGTGATTTCTAGAGTTTATCGCTAGGCGGCGAATCGGGGAATTGGTGAGAGCAAGAAGCAACATCGGAGGTGGGTGGAGCGCTTCATACGATGCACAGGCAGCAAGCGCGGAAGCGTCGACACCTACATCGTGAGATATGTTGATTAATGGGGAGGAGCTCATACCTTCCTGGGTTTCTGGGGGTAGAGTGATGAGGCTATGTTTGGGCTTAAGCTATTTTTGTTCGCTAGATCAGATGGGGTATTTGCGAATGGCTCAGGTGAGGTGCACAGAGCACATGTCTCGAGCGAAGTGATGTTATCTTAGTTTCTGGCGACAGTCAGTTAAGGCGTCTTCAGTGCATTGATGACGTCTGGGTTGAAGTGCGACTCCGCGGCCATAACGGCGACCAGGCTCAAGTTGGTAGCGTCGTACGTACGCGGAGCGAGGTTCGGGGCCCGTGTTCTGAGCTTGGTGAGGGAGGCGGAACCGTTTCTCTTATGGTGACACTACTGTCATGCCATGCAGCGCTACCTGAACACGCGCCACTTTCATCATTCCGTTCAGGGAAGCAAGTAAGAGCGTGGGGATATGGACAAGCGTTGTGAGCGCTGAGAAGTGCAGATGGAAAGTCGGAGCGTAGCCCCAAAGAGTCGTTAGGAAGTGCCTCGACGCTTGTGGCTGAAAGTGACATGTTGGGACGAGTCATACAGCGAGAACGAAAGTGGAAGTCCGATGCACTTATGGTGTACACCCGGAATAATGCGGACCATGCGCGACATGGATCTCGTAAACTAGTAGCTGGCAAAAGTTTGCTAAAACAGCTAGGTCAATATACTCTATGGGTAAACTGTAGAAGTCTCGGAGTAACCTCGGTTGTGGAGGAGTACAATGGTGTTAGACCATTGGGTGTCTCAGTCATCCGAGAATTCGTACAGTATAACCCCGACGGTGAAGGGAGGGAGAATCGTTTATGGGAAAATACATGTGAGCATGAAACATAGATTGATTATGCGGTAGACATGTCAGCCAGCTGCTCTTCGTCCCATGCCACAGAAAATGATAATATACTACTGTACGCAGTTCGAAATATATATACTTCAACAAAGAGCAAATATAACACAAATCCGTTTTTTTTTCAGTTGCAATACTATTTCTGGTATAATTTCAACATTTTCATGACTCCCCAAGGAAAATGACAGTTATCCAGTTCTAACGCTCATAATGGCGACCGATGAGTATCTTCAGAGAGCCTAGGTCGTGGTAAACATTTGTGTATCAGGAGGCGTATCGATCAGACGCCTTGTTCATCACGAAACGTGCCTCTTACTCGAAAACGACTCGCCATGCCCCTGGTACCCAAGACGAAATTGAAAAATGACAGCTTCTCCGGCTGCTGATACTGTTTTAACTCATATTTTCGATGAGCACGCCGAGCACTAGTAGGTGAACCTACCTGGGCCTCTAGTTCGACCGTCCGTAGCGTCCTACGTGGCCACAGCAGAGTTTAGATACCAAAGAGGAGCTCCGAAACGACCATAATCTTGCTGCGGAGCACTTTCGTTTCGAGATGCAAAAACAGCAAATATTGCCCTCCCTTGCAGATCCAAGAGCAATAACACCTCCTAGAGACTATGCCGAACAAGCTATACGTTGGTCGGTCACAGATCTGAGCATTAGGACTGGAGCTATGCCGGTTTCCGTAAGGAGTACTGATATGGTGTTATTATACAAGAAATAGTACCCCTGCTGTGAAAAAAACAAAAAATATATACATATACTATATACCTGGTATCTTTTTTTCAAGACTCAAGCAAGGATGTGCGCAGATCTGAATCCCAGACACCCCACTACCCCCCCCCCCTGTATTGGAGGGAAAACCCGGACTGCTGTGATCCCAGGAAACAATAAGTCAACCTTTATTTCAATGACTTCTCCCCCGCCCCAATCAGCGAAAACAAAATAGGGGGGCTCTCTGAAACCAAGTGAAAAATAAACGAAAAAAACGTTAAAAAAAATGGTTTTCGCTCATTTCGTCCTGTGATCACAGCGATCCGGTTTGTTTTTCATTCTGACCTTCCTAGGAGTGTGGTGTCGTTTTCTCTTTTTTTTTGTGCGCCCTTGAACAGGTATACCTACTTTTGGCTTTTGCCCATTTTTGTTTGTCTTTGCCCATTCCTCTGGAAACCACTCTGGAACCCAGTGCACTATGGTGTATAATATAATGAGCCATTTGTACGCCCCCCAAACTTTCCCCCTGCCCCACCCAACACCCCTCACTGCCTTCCCCCGCGCTCCGCTCGATCTCCTTCAAAATATTCCTCAATGTCACTTTTTATCAAATATATTTTAGGACGGAGCTTACGTCGGGCCATTCATAACGAGGTCGGCAGGTCGGCATCCATGGGTAACAACATCCCGGCCCTGGTGAGTAACATCGGCGAGTCTCACCAGGCCGTTCGCGACTACACGCTCGACATGCTGAGGGAGAGGGTGGGTGTCACGCAGACCTCTCTCACGCACGCCTGCGACGCGTTCTACAAGGACCTCAAGGAGAACGGTGAGGGAGGCAGCAGCTAGAGAAGGAGGCGGAACAGGGAGGGTGGGGGACGCGTGCTACGGTAGATGTAGCACTTTTCGACTGAATCGTTTGCTAAACGATCGAGCTCCTTAACCCAAATTCGTCGGACTTTCTTTTTTTTGTGACGAATAATGTTTCAGAATATACTTCGGTCCTGAGATTTATCATCCGGCAGCACTTTTATTTTCCTCCAAAACCAGTTTTTTCGGGGAGATATGACGCTCCTCAAGTGACGAGCTCAGAAATAACATGGTGCAAGTCTATCGTAGCATGCGTCGGGGGTGCAGTCATGTCGATCGTGGCGGTGGTCAGGTATAACCATCGACCACGAATCACTTTCGAGACCGAGGGGGGCGGGGGCGTGACGCATGCTATGGTCTATATAGAGGCAGACCGTGTTTTTGCCTTATAAGGGTGGTNGTCTTCTCGCGATAAAAATGCAAGGCAAGAACCGTAGTGGGGGAGGAGGGAGAGGAGCCTACTTTGTGACCCCGGATCTGAGTTACGACTAGGGAGGAGAGAGAAAGGAAGGGCGAAGATAATAAATGGGATGGACAAAAAAACAAAAAAACAAAAAAAAAAAAACCTAGTTGCACAACTTTTTCAAACAGTACTTGTCTACAGACAACTAGTTGCACAACTTTTTCAAACAGCAGTAGTTGTCTACAGACAACTAGTAGCACAACATTTTCAAACAGTAGTTGTCTGCAGACAACTAGTTGCACAACTCTTTCACACAGTAGTTGTCTACAGACCACTAGTTGCACAATATTTTCAAACAGTAGTTGTCTACAGACCACTAGTTGCACAACTTTTTCAAACAATAGTTTTCTACAGACAACTAGTTGCACAACTTTTTCAAACAGTACCAGGTAGTTGTCTACAGACGACTAGTAGCACAACATTTTCAAACAGTAGTTGTCTGCAGACAACTAGTTGCAAAACTCTTTCAAACAGTAGTTGTCTACAGACCACTAGTTGCACAATATTTTCAAACAGTAGTTGTCTACAGACCACTAGTTGCACAACATTTTCAAACAGTAGTTGTCTACAGACAACTAGTTGCACAACAATTTCAAACAGGAGTTGTCTGGCAGACAACTACAAATATTTGTAGTTGTACAGGGTGTGGAATATTGGCCTCTTCCTAATACATACGTTTCATAGTTGCCCCATCTTTATCCAACCCTCCGGAGGGCTTGGTCTATGAACACAAAGCGTTGTTGATCCATTGGCGTCTCTATCAATACCAAGTCACTGGCCAAACACCCGATTGTTGGACCTTCCAATGAGATCGGCAACGATTTTCAAACGCCGCCCCCCCTGGAGATTTGCAGTTAGGCGGATTTATTTTGAGGTTCATAAATTGAACCCTTTTGACTCATCTGTTTGTGACTTATTTTTTGGAGGTCTTGTACGTAGCCAGTGTAGTTTCTGATGGGAGCGTATGACAAAAACAAAACAAGATTAAACTTGTTGCGTATGAGACGGAGACCGCAGAAGACGACAGACCACACATAAACCACGTACTGCTCTACCAGGTACCAGGATATATTATCGTTATACAGCAGCAGTGCTATGATGCTGCCACCGACCGTACGAAGCAGGTACCACCCAGGTCGTACTCGTTCAAAGCTAAGGTTATCATCGAGCCACCCCAACATCGCCCAGCACGTGCCCCCTCTGCTTGCGCAGCTCTTTCGACCCCAAGAGAGGGGTTTCGGCACCTAGATGCCGAGCGTGCTCATCGAGTCGAGATCCTCGTGTCGGCTCTGTATAGGGGCAAAACACACTCCCACAGCAAGATGCTGCAGCAGTGGTAGGATACGAGCTGCTCAGCGAAAGCTGGTTCGTCGATAACTCCTCAAGACGATCGATGGCTCACATCCACCTCATCGTCCCTCCCCGATGCCGTAGTGAAGAGTTCCTGGCTGAGGGCCGGGCGAGTGCGGGCTTGCACACGACCGCTTCTACAGTCCGTATATACAGAAATTCGACACTGGTGTGCCGGGTAGATGTATAATGCGAGTATACACTGCTGTTATACTCAACATGGTATGCGTATATGAACACCAGTTTGTAACCTCTGACCCTGATCAATCTGGGACGCAGATTGATCGAGGTGGTCTGATCAAACTGATGTCCATATTTTGTTGTGATGAAACTGCTTCGTTCTGGGTTCCATGATATATATGCTGTTTTTTTTTCCCTCGATCAAAACTGGTCCATTTATGAACCTCAAAAAGAACCCCATAAAAAACGGCCTTAGACCTAGCGGGCGCGTCTGTCTTTCAAATCCATCAAAATAAGTGCTCACCGCTGGAAGTGTGAATAGACGTCAGCGTCACCAGCCCGAGAAGCGCATACCCGAGTCGCATCGTTGCGTCTTAGCACCTAGTACGCACCCACAGGTTTGGTTGAGAGAAATAAAGAACCTGCGCCGCAGCAGAGAGCAAGGGGCATGTCGGGTAGATACGTCGGTAAATATCGAAGTGTGCTTCGTCAGATTCATGATACCACACTGCCCGCAGCGTACCTAGCCCGAAAGGGCTCTGTGGCGTAGGCGCCGTCCACGCTTCAGCAGGAGCACGCGGAACAAGGAAAGCGTATACAACACGGCGCACAACAAAGAAGTCCGCGTGTGTTTCTGTTGTAAGTTCCACATGAGAGACCAAGTCCCATACTGTATCGAGGCCGGGCATAATAATCGCGCCCATTAGACGTGTTTGCGGCTATGACAGTACTGTAATCATCTGCGAAAACGAACCGAGTGTAATTCTCACATAGTTGTCCCTAAAGCTTGAGTCCAGCTCTAACTCAAGTCAAACAAATCGAACCCCCGCCTTTCACGCCCATGTCGGACCGCCATGAGGGGGCGCGTTAACGCAACACAAACTACGTAGTAATGCGCGAAGGCTCTCCGTACAGTGTCGCTACGCCAGATAGCCGCGAGCTCAAAACGTGCCCTTACCTCTTGCCAGGCTGTGCCTTTGCCGATGGCGTCTGTGTGGCTACTGCTGTGTGTGGTTTCCGCCTTCGCTCGTTATGCTGCCAGTCGCAAAGAAACTGGAGGATGTATTGTTGTGTTGTGCGTGGGGCCTGGAAAAAGTGCCACAGTTATGTGCGGCTGCTTTGTACTGGTGGATAAATGCCAAACTGACGCAGAACCTACTCAGATGATAGACGGTGTCAAACATCGTGGAAACGGGTGTACTACTCTGTCTGCTGTCTGTTCGGCTTGTTTGGTCGTCAGTAGTCGTCGTTCGTCGAGCTGTTGTGACTGACCGAGTTTTAAACCGCGGGTGTGAAACAACGACTCCAAGTACTGATATTGCTCATGTGATGGATAGGATTATTATACGTATGTACGAGTATCCATCTGAATGTCGTAGATCTCGCACCACGCATGCCTGAAAGGATTCATCCCGAAGGGAGGCAGTAATCATCAGGCTAGACCGGATCTGGGGACGTTGGAGATCCGCTGCATGGACAACGTTGAGCTCTCCCCTCAACCCGACTAAATATGCTTCCTCCGGCTTAACCCCTTAAGGACTGGTCTCACGAATGTGTGGACAAACTACTTGGAATTAGTGTGGGACATTTTTTCAGGTTCAGACAAGGGCGCACAAAAGAAAAAGTTATCGACACCACACCCCCCCCCCCCCCCCCCCCTATATTGGAGGGAAGAAACCGGACCGTTGTGATCCCAGAAAACAATAAGTCAAGTTTTTTTTTAATTACACCCCCCCCCGACCAGCGAAAAAAAAATAGGGGGGTCTCTAAAACCAAGTTAAAAAAGGGAACAAAAAACGAAAAAAAAATGTTTTTGCTCATTTCGTCCTGTGATCACAGCGATCCGGTTTGTTTTTCATTCTGACCTTCCTTCGTGTGTGGTGTCGTTTTCTTGTTTTTTTTTGTGCGCCCTTGGTTCAGAATGGGTTAATACCCGCGCCGGACGAAACGTGTAAACAATTACGAAAGTGTCCAGAAATTAGTTTATGTAGATTTATCGAAACGTTGCTATCCAACACTGCCGCAATACGTGTACGTATATTAATATAATATTAGGAGTACGCAAAACCCATACGTACAAAACCACATGTTGTTGTTGTTGTTGTTGTTATTGTTATTGTTGTTCTTGTTCTTGTTGTTCTTGTTCTTATTTTGTTGTTGTTCTTTCATTATAGGCCCTTCATTATACTTTTGCTCCTGCAACAATAAAGTCCGTGGTCACACAAAGGTGCTGGAGCCCAACGAAGACCCGAGAAACCATTAAGAAGGAAAACATTTTTCGACTGTACTCGCGTATAGGTTACGTGGGTTCCCAGTCTCACGGGATTCTGCAGACGGAATCACGCGGTCAGTTTACAAGTAGCAATTTAACCGACCCCGGAAATGGTATCGGTATATGTATGGAACCTCAAAATAATCGTATCGAACTTCCCCCCCTGGCATCCCCATGTATGTACTGTTATGCTGGCAATGAAAACGAAAGCTCCGATTTTTGCAATAAATACCGAAATCGCACTGTTCATTGTTGTGTTGGTTATCGGTATCATGCCGAACTCGATTCAGCAAACACTAACTAATGAACACCCACCACCACAACTGCCAAAACAAATGTCCCGTTTATAACGGCCCGTGCGCAAGGAAAATCCCCTGCTAACTGAAAACGAAAGCTCCGATGCATCATATATGTATCGAAATCGTACTTTTTAGAGTATCGTTTATAGGTATCATGCCGAACTCGATTAACCAAACACTACTGTAACAACTTAACGTTAAACGAACACTCACAACGACCCCCAAACCAAAATATCACGTTTCTAACGGCCCGAGCGCACCGGAAAAGCATCGCTGACCACCATTTGAGCGTGCATGCGGGTTGGCCAACGAGAACCGAATACGATGCGATACCGATAAACCAATCAAATAATAGATACGATCTCGATATTTGATGCGTCATGTTCAGTACTTCCGAGAGAAGATAACTCGGGTACTTCTTGTATTCGCAGTATTTCGAGTTTAAATACGCATTGCTATTGTGTTGTGGAATACTTCTGTATGTCAAGCGTTTCAGGGTTGTGAGTTTGGGGTTCTGCCAAATACTGGCAGTATTTCGTACGTTGGCACTGCGAGTACTCAGAGAACCAAAGTTCGCTCATTATGCGCAGTATGCTTGGGCTATATGCACTGCGGATTCTTCATACGAGTACTCGCAGTACTTCAGAGTGTAATACTACTGCTGTGGAATACTTAGGTACTCGAAGTCTTTCAGGGTTCTTGACTGCTTGACTTGGTGAGCTGCTGCCAGTTACTGGTAGTGTGTTGTACGTTGATACTGCGAGTACTTTGTGACAAAGTACGCTGACGCTGAGTATGCGCAGTATACTCGGTGTGCGAAGGATACCTCGGCCATCAGTTCACCATTCCTCCAAAATGTATACAAGTATTGCTCATACCCCCAGTACTTGCAGTATTTGTGAGTCGCCAGTTTTGCAATATTATAAGTACATACTCGGCGTACAAAATGTATTCGATACTCAGAGTATACTCGGAGTGTATACACACAGCTTAGTACAGAGTTTACGGGGAGCATCGGTGGAAAATATCGTTTCCTTCAGTTTTTGCATAAAAACACGGGGATGCCAGGGGGTAGAGGGCAGCCACGTTCGGTATGATGTATCAAAATATCATATTTTGATATATCGAAGACATAACTCGTACGGCGTACGTGTGTACGTATCCATCCCTATTTCGGGTGGTTTGGTTGTGACCTCTACCAAAAATGCTTTATATTAATTGAAGAAGCCGAAATGTTGGCATGGGGGGGCGTACTCATTTGTTGCTTGCCTTAGTCATTTGACCATTGACTACGCATCCCTTTCGAGACGGGTGGGGGGGGGGCGGGGCTGCACTGGCCCTCGTCCCCCCGCATGCGTATGCTTCCCCTACTCGTATATAACATAGCAGGAGGGAGGAGGAGAAAAGGGGGAGGGCGCTGCCACTCTTTCCCCGCTTGCGAACGCCGTCCCCACCCACACATAGGAAACGTGGTCGACCTTCCTATCGGTCGCGCTCCGCTAGTGGAGCGCCTCCCCTCACTACTTGCGCGTGCTTGCGAGGGGGATTTCAGATTATAACGGCCCGCTCATATCGGGAGCCCTCCCCGATTGCCAAACGATTAATACTACCATGATTCTGTTTCTAACGGCCCGTGCACTCGGGAAATTCCCCGCTAATCGACGACTACATTGCGTGTGTTTTTGGGTGATTTTTCCGTTTCTAACGACCCCTGCCAAACGATTATAAATGTGGTGTTCCGTTTCAAAACGGCCCGCGCGATCGGGATAAAGCCACCATTAACCGACCACTCTGTGCTTGTGCTTTCTGGTGGTCCCGTTTCTAACGGCCCGTTCGCACCGGGAACCCACCTCGATTGCTAAACGATTATTGAGTGTGACGATTTCGTTTCTAACGGCCCGTGCGATCGGGATTATGCCATCACTAATAGACCACCACCTACGTGTGCTTTCAGATGGTTCCGTTTCAAATAGCCCGCTTCTACCGGGCACCCACCACGAAAGCTAAACGATTACTACATGCAATGATTCCAATTGAATGATTCCGTTTTAAACGGCTTGTGCGATCGGGAATAAGCCATGACTAATCGGCCACTGCGTCTTCTTTCCCTCCGTTTGCCCATCCGCCGTGGAAATTTGCGGGACGGTGGGTGGGAAACAAACTATAGTGACCACACCCTGACGTCCCTAGCTCGATGCCCGGTTTTCTTCAGTTCGTGCAGGGCCTCGCCCGTTAGCTATCTCCCCTGGTTACTATACCGCCCGACGACTCCCTTCCTCCCCCGACTCTACGGTTGCTGTCCTTGCAATTGATTTCCGTTGTTCCCTCTCGTCTACCAAACATCCCTTTCCCATATATAGAGCCCCCCGAAACTCTCGTTCTTTAACTGGTTTTATCTTTCTATCCGTTTCCCCCCAAAAACCAGGTTGCCCGTACGACAACCTTCCTCCTTGGTTGTCACTTCCACGAAAAATGCTTTACATAAATTGAAGAAGCCGAAACGGTGGTCGAGGGGGGGGGAGGGGAGGCTGCACTGCCCCTCGTCCCCCGCATTCTTATGCCTCCCCTACTCGTATATAACATAAAAGGAGGGAGGAGCAGAAAGGGGGGGGTGCTCCTGCTATTTTCTCGCTTGCTTAAGCCTTCCCCACCCACATATAGGAAATGCGGTCGACCTCCCTACTGGTCGCGCTCCGCCAGTCGGACGCCTCCCCTCACGAGACCGCCGTTTCCTCACCCCACATCCGGTTATGTAAGATCCGTTTTGCAGCTTAAAGCTGTTCCGAGCCGTCTTTACATTATTGGGCCCGGTATCTATTGTATTCCGCCGCATCTGGTACCTTGTCCCGGCTGTCACTCGAACTCCCCTGCCCCTTGCTCCGACACGTCTGACACCCAGACCGCGTCCTCCGTAATAGCCCTAACGTACATCATAAACGAGTCCGATGAGCACCTCCCTTTCTTCTTAATCCCCGCCACTTGAACTCTTCTCGCGGCCAGTCTAGCTGCCCCCCCTATTCTCCCCGAATGCCACGCGAATCCTTCCGGAATCAGTCTCGCCCCCGCTCTCCTCCCCTCCCCCCTCCACCTTTCCCCTACGCTTGCAATACCCTCCCACAAGCATTGGGTTGCTCGTCCCCTGGACCATACCTTCCAATCTTTCGTTCCTTTGTATGACATCAAAGGGGCTTCCCCCGTCAACTCTCCGACATTATATATCCTAAAAGGCTCCACTGATGGACACAATACCCCCCTTTCGTTCTCTCCCTCCCCGTCCCTTCCTTGTCCTCACCAAGACTGCCCCCTTTCTCCTTTGGTCTCCTTTGATCTTTAAAATCTCACCTCTACCTTGTTTCGTTCTTGTATCCTACCTTTTGCCAACTGCTCGTCATATCTGAAAAAGCCACATCCACCCTCCGCAAACAGTATACTTTATGGTACACCCCCTTCCCCTTGGCGAACAACTCTGCCGCCCGCAACATTAAAAAAGGACAATGCCAGACCTATCCATAACACCCTTCCCCTCACTTCTCATGGCGAAGTTATCCCCTGCATCCTCGTCAACATCCCCCATGTCAATAGCCTTCGCATCTTCTGCTGCCTCCCCATCTCTACGTGTGCCCTCTTGATACTTTGCGTCACCGACCTGATCAACGGGTTGTCCATGGGCACCGACAGCCCTACGAATTATTCATGGTAGAAATTGATCGCCACCAACTTGCCTACTATATTCGGCTCCTTGTTTCCCTGTTCTCCGCAACAGTACCCCATGAACTCGACCAATTCCCCTACTGCTGTATCTCCCTCATGCCTTTCTGCAGCCAGAACCCCTTCCCGATTCACGACCTCCACCCCACTTACATCCTCCAGTTCGCCCCGTAAGCTTTTCGAGTCGATACTGCAACTCTTCCAAACGCGTACCCTCTCGCAATATATCCTAACCCATGAGCTGCTCCCTCTTTCCCAACTCCTGCACCTGCCAAGCGATTCCGGGACATTCTACGTTTAGTTTCTCGAGAATCGGCTCTTCTTGCCACCTAGTGAGGCCGTCTGCCAACCTATTATCGACCCCCCGCACGTGCCTTGCCTGAAAACACCACACCCCCTTCGCCTTCAATGCCCCCATCACCCTCATCAACGCCCCCACCCTCGCGTGCTTCTTCCCCCCCCACGCCACCTCTTTAACCAGGTTACCGCCGATTCATTGCCCGCCCTCATCAAAACTGCTTCTCCTTTTCTACCCGGTCTCTCCCCCCTCATGTTCACCATCACGAACGCCGTCATTACCATCGCCATGACCTCTAACAAGTTGATGGAAATAAAGTCAGCTACGGCCCACCCCCCCTTTATCGTCCGTTTTTGCACCTCGTCTGGCAGGTCGAACCCCCAGTAAACCCCTGGCTCAATGCAGAGCCCGCCTATCGCTGACAGAGGTGCATCCGAAAACCAAGTTATTTTCGGTCGCTGCTTAACGAAGCTAAAAGACGGTGTTGTTATCCCCTCTCCCCCGTACCCCCCCCCCCCCCCCCCCCCCACCCCGGTTTTTTTTTTTTTTTTTTTTACATTACCAAAAGCCATCTTCACCGCCGTATGTCTGCCACGAATTCACGCGACAACCGTGAGGCCCCTCGCGATTATGTCTGCTTTCTGTGCCTGCTCCATGCCCGCCCCGCCCCGGCCCGCTTCGCCCCATCAAGATGCAGACTAGATATCTGCAGAAGCCGGCGGACGAAGTACCGTCCGGGACCGATCACAAAAGAGGCGTGGTGCAACTTCCCTGCCAACACTAACACCTCCTTGACCGTTGCTATCTGCCGCCCCGCTGGCCACTCTGCCAGACGCGCGCGCAACTCGTCTACTTTCCGCGTCGGTAGTTCAATGGGCATACTCTCTGTGTCTATATCTCACCCCAGCACCTCCTGTTGCGTCGCCCAGCCCGTCACCTTTTTGTGCGATATCAATAGACCCTCCCCCTCGCACCTCTCTCCCATACCCTGATCATGGATTAACGCTAGCGATCGTGATAAATCCAGACACCGCGCCCTTTCCGGATCCCACTGAAACTCTACTGAGATAGCATCATCTAAAATAAAACACAAAAGCTGGGTCTTCCGCCCCCCCCCGTTCGTCGGCCGCACCACGCACTGTGCTGGCCAACGTACTACTGGACGCCCTGTTTTCTGCGCCACCGACAAATGCGCTACCGCCCTGTCCGCCGCCCAATCACCCCAGGCTGCCCCGCCACCCAAACTGCAAGCGCAAATCGACGAAAAGGTACTCTCCCAAAATGTACACGAAACCGCTGACCCTTCAGGGGCTACTGGGATCTGTCTGAACGCGTCCCTGACATCTATTTTCTGAATGAAAATTCGCGCTGGATCCCCGAACTTGACTCTCAACCCGAGGACCCTCTGTATAACTTCATGCATTAACCCCGTTACCGCACACGCTGGAATCTCGTCCCAGTCCGTCGTCGAGTTTACCGACCCCCCCCCCTCGCCCCCCTCCTTGTAGTCGAAAGTCATGTCATGGATTATTCTTATCTTATCGCCCTCTTCTACTACCCCTACAGGCGACACACGTAGCCCCGGTACCTGCCCCGCTTGCTCTTTTGGGAAAACGATCGCCCTGCCGCCCGCCACGTCCGCCACGGCATTCTCCCAGACTGCGGTTTCAAATTTCTGCACGCTTGAATGCTTTTCGTGTGTGAGCTCCTTCACCAGGTCCCCGCCTGGCCGAACGTCTACTGGAACCCCCACGAGCGCTATCTGCCGCAAATGATCGATTCCCGACAACTGGTTCGTGTCTCCGAAGAACGCTTGCACGCGCTCCGGGTCCATGTGGGGTGCCGTCAGCGACCCCCCCAACCACCGCACTACATGCCCTATCTCCCGCACCTCTCCCCTCCATCTCCCCCCTCCCTTGCCCCCCCCCGACTGCTCGCGACAAAACCGCCGCTGCGGTTGCGGCCAAAGCTCGCACTACGCTTGCAGCCTTCGATAAACTCCCCGACACCTTCCCCAACAACCCCTGAGCCACCCGCCAACGATTCTGCTCTGCTACACGCCGGCGAGATATCGCACCTTTTTCTGACCGAACCACCGACCCTGGAGTCGCTCCCCCCCCCCTTCGTGCCCAGACCCCAACCCCGAACCTCCCGCCGTTTCCCTCGTCGTGGTAGCCTCTGGGCTGCGCCGCGGAGCCCCGTGTCTGCATTTCCTTTCGCCTGCCGTCCCTTCCCCCCCCCACCCCATCCCCGGTCCCCCTTCCTCACCCCCCCCCGCGCCCACCCACCGCCCCCCCTCTGGCGCTACTCCGACGCTCCTGCTTCTTCCAGCGGCAGAACGCGCCCTTCTTGGTGTTGTAAACTTGCCGCGTGGCTATGTATCTGCACGCCAGCCTATTTCTTAGCGCTCGTGGAGGCCACGCCACCGAGCTCACTTGTATCGCGCGGCTCGGTTATATTGCCCGCCCCTCCCCCGGCTCTCGCCGCCCCACCCCGCCCCCCCCCCCCCCCCCCCCTTCCCGCCTTCTCCCCCCCCTTCCTCCGCCTCCCCCCCCTCCCCCCGCCCCAATCACCTCCCCATCCGCCTCACTCTCCCGCCCCCGCCCCAACCACCACCAAACCCCCTTCCTCCGATCCTTGTTCCGACCTTCCCTGCCCCACAGCCACCCCCCGCGCTGCCCCTCCTCTGCTTGCCCCGTCCTCTCCTCCCCCCGCTCCCCGTCCCTTCTTGTACCCTCCCGTGGTGGGATCTTCCCTGTCCTTTGTGCGCCCAAGGTGGATGGGTGCTATTGTCATCCACGTATAGACCCGCTTGAACGGCGGTAGGGGCATCGGGTATACGTCGATCGGACCCGGGAACGTCTCGACTTCCTGCCTCAACATATGCGCTTGCCGGTAAACATCTTCATCCAGTCCTGGAAATCTTCGTTGAAGCACTGCACGAATTGCCTTTTGAACGTCTCCTATAGCGCCACCTCCGTGTTATGTGCGTGAAAGGTCCTTACCCCCTTGGCGATCGCGCGGAACCCCTCGGCTAGCATGCCCGTCCGGCGCAGCGAAGCGCGTCCGTAGGTTTTATTGCGGTCCACCACGTACTGCATGAGGTGCGACAGCAAAACGAAGAGGGCCTCCACCGTGTAGTCCAGATAAACCTCCGCACTCCCTGCCCCGAAGCCAAAATGGCGAACTTGTTGACATCGATATTGCTCAACCCTGCTACCTGCTGCTCACCTCCCGTCTGAGTCAGGAAACCGCCCGTTAGCGTACTCATGCTCTCCACCGAGTTCAACGGTGGAACCTTCCCGTCTCCGCCCAGTGACGCCCAGACCACTACGGTGCGGTTCCCCTTCCGCCACATGGTCTCCGACAGAGATGACATGCTACATCCTGCCCCCCCCCCCCCCCCCCTCCCCTTCCCCCCGTCTCTCCCCAACTTTGCGGCCCCGCCAAAACATTCGATGCCCCTCCTTCCCCACTGCGGCCTTGTGCTGTATGAGACTCCAGATCCGCCCCCCTCCCCCGGAACAGGTTCCTGCTGCAGTTGCAGATGCGGCCTCAGTGCTTCCGTCTTACACGGGCTTGTCTCCCCCTCCCCCTGCCCCCACAGCCCTTCGGGTGCCCCCATCTGCTGCTGCCGCTGTCCTGCCTCTTCTACCTCCCACGTTCTTATTTCCCCGAACCACCGCGGGTCTGACTCCTGCTGCTGCTGTATGGTTGGCTTCTGTTGCTGCTGCTGCAGGCGTGACTGATGTTGCTGCTGCTGCATTCTTGACTGCTGTTGCTGCTGCTGCATGCCCGGTTGCTGTTGCTGCTGGTGCAGGCCTATTGCTCCACCTCCCCAACGTCCCCCCCCGTCTTGTTGGATCATTTGTGCGGGGTGGAGAACCTTTGCCCCGCACAAGGAGAGTGGTTGTATCACGTAGTTTGTATATGGTAAAGTACCTGCGAGGTAGTTACATAGTGCTCCCATTGCTATCTCAGGAAGTGGCCACACCAGAAATAAAATCAACTCATTGAAGCTGTCATCCATATGCAAGTCCGCCTCAGAGGCGGTTCTTAGCAGGATGCAGCTCACCCTCCATGCGACTCGCCCAAATCCTCACGGCGCTTCGCGCTTGGTGCAAGCAATGCCTGTCTGGTTGGTGAAACCCCAACGTGCTCCGTCCCGACATTGTAGGGATGCGAGGGTCTATGTCATACGACTACGGCCGTGCACGACATGAGTACACCCCACCACCACCATCACCACCACCGAGAGCGACCCAGGCACTACAGAAGCTCCGGTATATTGCGACATTCGTCCTCCAGACCACTTCTTTCTCGGGGAGTTTAACTGAAAGGACCGGTTCCGTCGAGGCCACCGGCCCTATCGTGTCCGCCTTAGCCATGTCTGGCAATCTACGCCCCACGTTTTCGATTGCAAAGCCAACTACGAGCCGCATCACCAGCCGCACGCGCCGACAAACCGCAACATAACCAGGCAATGTACCACGAGCTGTTGACTATGTCGTTGGGCCCAGCGTGACTCCTCGACTATCCCAGCGTGATATCGGCCGGCCGCCAGTCTCGTGACCACGGCTGGCCCTGGCCACACTCGTCGCCTCTGCCCACGCCACCTCGCCTCTCCCGACGGGACCTATCGCGTCCGACCGCCACGGCGCCGAGCCCGTGGTAACTCGCCTGGAGACGTGGAAGTCAACCCATCTGAATTTTGTTGGGGTCCAAGCCCGTCGCAGGATGACCGAATTTTTTATTGCGAATCCGACGCGAGGGACGTATAAATCCCAGTCGCGGTGGTTTTCGTCGGCGGGCATGGTCAGCATGTGGGCCATAGTTTGGTTCACACGTTAAACGCTTCCGTTAGCGTTTGCCTGGTAGGAGATTGTAGCAAACTTGCGCGCTCCCAAAAACCTGATAGACAGCTTGTGAAAACTCGCACCGACCTGGGGGCCATTGTCTTAGAGTATGGTGAGTTGCCACTGCCAGAGGACGATCCATTTGATGACCAAGATGTTGGTCGTGCCTTCCGCGGCGAACTCTGGCGCAGGGACGGCAAAAGTGTCTGCTCGACGACTGAAACGCTCTTTGATGAGCAAGATGTAGGAACTTGCTTGACCAAACGAGGCACAAAATAATCGACGCTGAATAGCGATACCTGGACCTTGTGGCACAGGTATGAAGATGACCTGACAGCAGACAGCCAGCCGTGGGGCATACCGTGCTTGGCACATGAGGCAGTGGTGGAGCTACGACCGGGTGCATACGTTTATGCCGATCCACCAGCATATGTTTTCGAGCATGAGCAGAGTCCCCGTGGTGCTAAGATGGCTAGAAGGCGTTGAATGATAAGCTTGAAGGGGCCCTCGTCGTTTTATAGATAAGTGCACTGCAAATATTGGTAGTGTTCGATGCCAAGGGTGTCGACCAAAACAAATCCAGTGATCCTTGACACAACAAACAAGGATCGTGGAGCAGAATGGTTTTGCACCTCAATACAATAAGCAGCAATTGCCCGTAAGGACCGCCGTCGAAACGTAAGGCCCCATAGCGCTCAGTCTAAATTCAAATTTACTGCAAATAGTGGCAGTTTTCGATGCCAAGGGCGCGGAGCAAAATACATCCAGTGATCCCTGACGCAACAAAGAATTATCGTGATGCAGAAGGGTTTTGGAACTCAATAAGCAGCAGTTGCTATGCCATGGCAACGGCCCGTTCGGTGCCTGCTGATGGACTCAACGTCGATATATTCTCATAAATAGGTAATCCTTCACGCAAGTTCAATAGCATCCTAAATGAATAAATCACGGTTCGTTATTCAACCCGGCACGCTCTAACACAACGAACGCCCTCCTGATTCGGGCCGGGACAGTATTCGGCCCGGTCAAATAACATACCACCAATAGTAGTGTTGCGGGTCACGTACAGATCTGAGTAAACGTATGATATGCCTGAGCACCAACGAAGTGTGTTTATTGTTCGCGACACCGGTGGGAAAGCATATGAGAAATCGTCCCAACCGCCTCCCAGCGAGGATAGAAAAAAAAAGAACAAAGCCATGAACAAACTCATCAACCCGATGAGTACACCGAAACGCTCCTCCTCCTGGTGTGTCTTCCCAACCAAACACACGCCTAGAATACTAAGCGAGGAACAATGGTTCATACCTGGAACCGACCTAACCCGTTGTTGCCAATAATCGGCAAAATATCTTAACGACTACAAGGCTCATGTTTCAGAGGCTTTCGTACTCCGAGTATACTGAGAGTACTAAAACATTGTCGAGCTAAACACTGCGGTTAATGGAAGCATACCGGAAGCCCAAAATGTGCGAGTACTGCCTGGGTGTATGAGCAGCGCAGAACCCCGAGCACAGGAAGTACCCTCACTGTCGAACCCCGAAACACCTCGAGTTTAGGCACGGCAGTGTCCACAGTACAACGAACAACTGCGAGTACTCGTACGAGTAGTTAATTATTTTCAAGTTGACTCATCGCCACCATGCAAGTCTGTGGTCACAGGACAGGCCCCAATAACTCTTGAGCGGAATATTACCTTCAGGGGGAAACAAAATAAGAAAGGGTACGTAAATAGTACGCGTTCTGAAATAACCACATCCAACAAACCGTACAATACAATACAGAAATACTGAAAGTAAATACATACTCTAAGGGCTGTTATTATAGGGTTGTAATTTTTCACATTCTCCACATCAGCTCATTTTGAAAAGGTACTATTCAAGTAACGGAGGCGTTCCGTCACAATTTGTGAAATTAAACTTTAACAGAAGCGAAAAATGTGGAATGTTGTAGCATTCACACACATATATACAATAATATGTGTATATTATCTAGTGTAAAACACCCAGAAAACCTGGATTCAGTTTGGGACAAAACCTGTACTACTACTACTACTACTACTACTACTGCTGTTGCCCCCTTGCCCTCTCCGAAAGTAATTAGCTCCAACTTTTAATCGTCGTGGGACCAATGATGTTCTGCAAGAAAAATACAAAACATTATCGATACGGTATTAGTCTATACGTCGTACGCCGAAAACACTGGCCATTGCCCGCGCATCGAATTCGAGACGCGGCTCCAGTTGGGCGTTTACTACGTTGTCTTTTCAATATGTATATATCATACCTGGTCTAAAGTAATTAGTGGGGGGGGGGGGGCGTTACTTCATTTTCATGCATGGCCGTAGTCGTATGACCGTAGGCCCTCGCATCCCTACAATGCCGGGACGGAGCATGTCGGGTTTTTGCCGACCACGCAGACATTTCTGGCACCAAGTGCGAAGCGCCGCGAGGTGTTGGGTGAGTCGCATGAAGGGTGAGCTGCATCATACTGTTAACAAGAACTACTGGTGAGGCGGACTTGCATATGGATGACAGCTTCAACGAGTTAATTTAATTTTGGGTGTGGCCACTTCCCGAGACAGCGATGGGAGCACTATGTAACTGCCTCGTGAGTGCCTTACCATATACACAACCGTGATAAGATCATTCATCTTGTGCGAAGCAAAGGTTCTCCACCCCGCACAATTTATATATTAATATTTTGACCGCCAGCCTTGGTGACCGCCAATAAAAAAAGTAAAAGGGCATCCTGGTTGTCTAGCTCGTGCAGCCTGAGGTGTGTTGTATAGCGTCATCGTCAACCGACGCCAACCGGGGGGCTGTACGTAGAGAGGGGGGGGGGTATACTTGACAGATGATATCTTCTTCAGGGGAAAATGTATCAGCATCATAAATCGGCAGACATCACTACTATTAATATGAATACTATACCAAGTAAAATATTGATATGAGTATGTGTATGTACGTACATATATATAAAATATCAAAGATGAGCTTCGACGAAATCCTCGAGCTCACAGCTGTTGTTTTTTTTTAATTTTTTAAATATATATATAAAAATTAATCCAGGTGCTTTTAAGTTTTACTCCATAACCTGTCCTCACACACCTCTTCTTATATACCATACATGGCTACACATAGTAGAACCACTCTATGACGTAAACTCGTCGGAACACTATAGTATACCTGGTACGTTTATTTCAGACTGTTTAATTTTAATTTTAATTTAATTTAAATTATTTCTTCCCCCACAAATAGACACACATCCCCCACAAATAGACACACACTTCCTGAATTCTACAGCCTCAGATTGTGTCCCCCTCATACGGGATGTACATCCTACATGAGGAGATATAAAACCCGTAAGTACGCGCGATCGAAGTATTACACTCAGCTAGGAAAGATGAGATTCGACGAAATCCTCGAGCTCACAGCTGTTGTTGTTTTTTTAATTTTTTAATATATATAAAATCGCTTTTGGATGAGTCAACTCAACTTCTAATTTCGAACATGCAAACGAAACTCCGCACATGCAACACGCGTAGGGTACGATCGTAGTGTTTTTATTGTACTGATATCGAATACACGTGTATGATATGACATCACTATAATATGAAGCACGGAAATCTTCTCGCGATAAAAATGCAAGGTAAGAACCCGTAGTGGGGGAGGAGGGGGAAGAGCCTACTTTGTGGCCCCAGATCTGAGTTACGACTATTATTATACTCGTAGGAAGGAGCGAGAAAGGGAGGGCGGAGATAATAAATAGGAGGTGAAAAAAAAACAAAAAGAAACATTAATGTTACGTAGTGCCGGTATTATTTTATGATACAATACACATAGAACAAAATTTCTACGCAGCTAGCAAAGTTGAGTATCTACTATTCAATCGGTTGAACTCACAGCTGACGTATTTATAATAATTTTATTTGATATATACACGATATATATTACCTTTGAATGCGATGGCCTCGTGGTAACCTCGAACGCTTCTAAACGTTGATGTCTGGAGTTCGAATCTCACGTGGGTCGTACTTTGGAGTTTATTTGCAAAACAAAATAAAAAACGGAATCCACTGCTGAGAGCGCCTATTGATAGTAGCGTGGGTAGGCACAATTCGATGCGAGTCGACGAGGGAAGGAAAGGCTGAAGTCTTCTCGCGATAAAAATGAAAGGCAAGAACCGTAGTGGGGGAGGAGGGAGAGGAGCCTACTTTGAGACCCCGGATTTGAGTTACTACTACTCGTAGGGAGAAGAGAGAAAGGAAGGGCGAAGACAATAAATAGGATATGAAACAAAAAAAATGCTTCCATGGGTTGATTTCCGCAGTTCAAACCCCACGTGGCTCGGACTTTATTTGCAAAAATACCTAGAAAACAGAATCAACTGCTGAGAGCGCCTAGTAGCGTGGGTAGCCACCATTCGATGCGAATCGACGAAGGAAGAAAGGGCTGAGGTCTTCTCGCGATATAAATGCAAGGCACGAACCGTAGTGGGGGGGGGGGGGGGGGGAGAGGAGGCCACTTTGTGGCCCAAAATGTGTGAGTTAGGACTATTAATAAGAAGTAGAGAGAAAGGTAGGGCGAAGATAATACCCGGTAAATGGGATGAACAAACAAAAATAAGCATGAATATGATACGTACCGGTGCCACGCACATCGTACGTATTACGTATATATGTATGTATGTTGTTTCTAGATGAATCAACTCGAACTTCTAGTTTATAATTCCTCAATGAAATACAAAAACGAAACTCCGCACATGCATTACGCGTATTGCTTTCTTCATGATACTGCTGTATATTACGTGCATGTACAAAATATGACCTAACTATCATACGAGTATTATCACTCCCAGGTACGCACTACTTTTTATTGTATCATACATACAGTATCCTGTACTGGACACCTAACAAATAAACAGGAATCTGGCTTCAGCCTGGATTTCCTATATTTATCATTCTATGAGCCTCTTTTTATTTGAGCCTCTTTCTTATTGAGCCTCTTTATTATTTTGCCGGGCAGAAATCGAAAATCGAGCTGGATTATTATTTTGTATACCTCATAGTATTACCGCCATTGACCGTACGCCCCTAACTGATTGGACATGCGCACGTTCGGCGTTCGAACTCTGCGGCGTGTACTCTTCTTACTGGTGGGCATTGACGCCGACGAAACGTGCTCGGCAACGGTGTTAGAACGTTTCCGGTTTCGTTTTCGTATCTTCCCCTTGTTGCGTGAGTCATTAATCCCGGTAAGGTCGACATTAATCTCTTCCCCGCCTTCACCCTCTTCCTCGCTTTCGGAAAGATTCCCTCTACGAGATCAATTTCATCGCTGTCGACATCTACAACGCGCATACCCGATTACTCTTTCCCTTCCTCGTCGTCACTCCCCTGACGCTCTTTAACTGTTCCTGCCCCTTCCTCACTCTCACTGCCACTGCTGCTGCCGGTCTCTTCCAAACCGCGTGTTTTCGCTGTAACCACCCCCTCCCCCACCCTCTACCTTCCTGTCTCCCCTCCTCGCTGCCATTCCCTCATCATTGTCCCCCTTGCCACGTCCAGGGCGACCGTCCCGGTCGATATCTCTGTTGCTCACTGCCTGCGGTGGCGCCAGTAGCTCACGTTGAAGCATTCTTGAAAGCGAAGTAGACCCACCCAGTAGCACCCACAAAACCTATGCTGCGGCCTCGCCAACAACAACATACTTCCCGAGTGGAAGCCTCATACTGAGCGTCGTGCCAGTTTGATCGACTAACACCCTGCAGCTGTAATCTTGGCGCGTCCGTACCTGTGCCCGTCGTGTGATGAAACGCTTCATCAATTCCAACACCCCGGCACATCATGATGTTCTGCTTCACGATTGATGCATCGAGAGCCGGAGGAGGTGAGCAGATAAAAGCACAACCCGGTGGGTCTTCCAGAAGCAGTGTTGTTTAATCAGCGCCGAGGTCATAATCATCGTCAAGCCTGGCTACGTCGTCCGATCCACGAAGTCGCTCGGTGTTGTCACCCTCCGTGTCGTCCTCGCCACCCTCGCCGCTCGACCCTTCGGGATGGTCTTCGTCCGCTGAAGTAATCGACTGCAAGTCATCGGCGCCAGTGAACGTGTACGGCCCGTCCAGGCCTTCGAGGTTCATGAGGGTATCGTCGGTACCGTCTGCTGTCATCACAAGCCCAGCCTTTTCAAGCAGGCGTATACGTTGCGGCTGATCCGAACCAACGTTGTCGACGGCCTCGTCCACCCAGTGCGTCAGCAAAACCCCACGGTCGGAGGCAGACCGCTTGTTGGTGTCCCACGTGTCCACGTTGTCATCCTTCTCGAACCATGCCTCGAGAGCCTTACCCACACCCAACTGGACCAGCCGCCCATTTCCTGCATCGAACGGCTGCACCTCATCCGTGTACCCCAAAGGCAGCAACCAAAGCAGAGTGTTGCATCCCTCTCGGAGTTTTCTCCAGAACGTTTCTGTCGTCTACCCGTGCAGACTGTCCGCAAAAAGGATGGACTTCTCCGTGGGCTTCACGCCAGAACCGCCTGTGGTGGCGGCCTTGATCGTTTTGGTCAACCAACCGGTTGCAGTAGTCGCACGTGCTTGGGTTCTGCCAACTTCCGACGGTGTGGGACTCGCCGAAGGCTGCGGCCCTGGCATGGATGCAGTTGTCGAGCGCTCGCGTCCGAGCGCAATGGTCGAATTAAACGAAGAAGCTCCCCGGGCTCGCTGTTGTACTCCTCTTCGTTGAGGGGGCAGTCACATCGTAGACCCAACAGCGTGTCAAGGAGGGAAAACGTTTCTGCAGAAACACCGCCTTCGCGCGCGGCTCTCTTTAGCTCATCGAACAGCTGCGTATTCAAGGCTCTCCTTGTGCCTCATTTCACCCAATGTGGAGAGCGATATTAGTCTGACCGCGAACGCCATTTGCAAACTGAGGGCCGCACGATCTGTGTGATGGGTCTGCTGGAGTACTACCGGCTGCTCTTCCCCTCTCTCCTCTCTCTCCCCCCTGCGGGGATGGTTTAGAACATGTACCCAGTGCACTTGTTTCAGGTGTCCGCGTCGACAAAAACGTTTGTGTGGGGTGAAACAACTTGGAAAATATGAAACGGCCAAGAACAAAATGCGTTAAACAAACGACAAAATCTACGAGTACACACTGCTGGAACGGGTCAAAATTGACTAGACACTAGACTATGTTCGCTGAAAACCTGAAAGATGTTACTTGCGAACACCAGGGGCCATGGGCAGGCGGCAGGGTTCCCCGAAGGCGTCGGGGATTCGCCCCAGGGGGGTAATAGGCCTTTCTTATTTTGCAGCGGAAACCCAGCCTCGGGTCTTTCTTATTATTTGGAAAATGTCAGCCTGGCTTGCTTATTAGCCTGTTTCTTGTTAGGTGTCCTGTACTGTATATACGTGAATGTGATCGTAGTCAATTGTTCTGTGACTAGAGATGGGCACCGGTGAAATAGTAATAAATAGTTTCACTTTACTTAAAAAAAAAGTGATTGTAGTCTGAAAACGAAACACACTGAACTTAGTGTTGAATTTTTTATATTGAAACTAGTGTGGATATTTCGACTTGCCTTTAGTTTAGTTAGATCGGGCGCAGGAAAGCTCTCCGAAATACGCTGATCTGCAAGGCATAAGAAAAAAAGACAGGAAGCAAGTATTCGCGAAGAAAGCCATATGAATAGTATATAGTACCTGTGAACCGGCAATGTCTTCTTCACAATATTGTTTTTACCCTTGAAACCACGTCACCCCGTTCGCTGTGGTTGTGGCTCAAAATCCGCATATAAACAGCACGTTTTTCACCCAATCAAGGCGTCCGGTTCATTCAATGGTTTAGAGGCGTTTCACGTTTCCATCCGGTTTAAATCGATTTTCCGAAAACCGGATATAACCGGTTGAAACAAAACGGTTTTTTCCGTTTTTTTTGTTTTGATAGTAACGCCTCGTTATCCGTTCTTTTTGTTTGCCTCCCGTTGCCCACCTCTATTCGGTACCTTATCTCCGTCCTTCGGTTATTACCCTCCGCACACTGCTCGTATGTGTTGTTATTAATAGTATCACAGGAGAAAATTGGTCAACATTGCTATTCACAGCAGTCACTAGGTATTCAATGAGACGGGACGAAGTACACATATAGTCCGGACAGCGAGGGGTGACGTACCAAAAATACAAACATATACTGTTGATTCAACCTCGGGCGCATGACGGGCCCTTACACAGGCGAAAAGGGTCGAGGTGCTGGAGCGCTCCTCAATGTAGGCATACACCACGTAGTTCAGTATATACAAATTACCGGACCTCGAAGCAGAAGCGGCGCGAAGTCAAGTAAACACGGGACCTTACGGACAGTAGAAGGTGTTTGTATATGCTTGCTGCATAACGTGTTCTGCATAACCACGCGGCGTGCCCCTATGACGTGGGTCGAGGAGGAAATAAAAAATACTCGTACACCAAATACCAAACACACACCAGATGAGTCAATACCGTTCTTGTCAGAGGTCACACCACATAAACCACGCACAAGAGGGAAGCCGCACCAACGTTGTCACCGGCTGCACCACTCACATATAGACAGGCAGTATCGTTGTATCAAAGCCCGGGTCGTATATTAATATCGGCGACTGATCCCGTAGGACCAGCTTCATCCCTCCAGGCACGAGGCATATTAGAAATGCCCCGACACATAATACAAAACCCCACAATACATGAAACCCCCAAATATATCCGCCGACCGTATCAAGCTACCGCATACCACGAACAGCCCCCCTATTCGGTGTGCGATACGATAGGCCCCGAATATCTTATCACCAATTGCCAGGTAAAACGGCAAATCCCAAATTCCACAAATGAATCATTGTTAAGGTAAAACGGCAAGTCCCAAATTCCACAAAAGAATCATTGCCAAGGCAAAACGGCAACCCCAAATTCCATCCTCCATCGTTGCCAAGGACGGCAATCCCGATACCGAATCCCTCAGTCTCGATTCCAGTATATACCTCCTAAAATATATCAAGACAGTAACTACGAGAAGGGGAAAATCCAACAAACGTGAGTATGCTGGTAAAACCTTCAAACAAAATCAATAGCACCGTATTCACATAGATACTGTACCACCCGATAACATCGGCCCCCCTGTTGTGTACTCTGTAAGAGCACAACAACAGAACATCTCTGATATAAAACATCTCAAATCAAATCATAGCAGCCCCCCTGCTATCAATAGGTGTTCACCCCAGGAGTATGCAAAAGTCAACAACGTACGTACTGCATCTGAATTTAAAGTACTATGGACACTAGAAATTTTGGGTACTAGAAATTTTGGATCCCCTGTACTTTGTGCATCCTTAACCAATAGCGAACGGGTACGGCTCGATTCATCAAGACCATCGGCATACCCTATTTGCGTGTTAACATTACTCGACGCATGAGTGCATCCCAATACTTTCTCCAATTCCCTATAAATAACTTTTCTCCGTTCTCATCTCACCCAATACCCCAAAATACCCGAACGTCTTCGCGCGGTACAGGCCGTCAAACTCAGTGTCCATAGCGTGAAACCACACGTCTCCGTGTCCATCCTCGCACGCTTCGCGATACGAGTCGGGCGTTACCAACTCACTCGCAGGGCATGAAGGCAGTTCAGGGGCGGGTATGTGCGGCGGAGCCTGGTCGGCAATGAATATGGCGATATTCTCCCGAGCAGCTAGCATCGAAACGAAGCCATGCTGCGTACCCATGCCCCGCTGCTGCCGCGACGCCGACCGCGTCACCGCCGGCGTCACCGTGGTTGCTGCTGCTGTTGCACCGGCACCTCCGACACAGGGGGCGAAGGTGCGGACGAGGAGTCTGGCGATGCAACGGTTGCGGGCGGCGCAGGGGAAAGAGACACGGGCAAAGACTCCGGCGATGTAACAGTCGCTGGTGTCGGCTCCTGCTGTTGCGGTACGACGCAGCAGGCAGGGGCGTAGGCGAAAGCTCTGGCGTTACACGAGTCGATGACGTCGACGGCTGGTACCACACATCGAAGCCCCACGGCGCTTGCGGTGGCTGAGCTGGGTCACCGACAGCCCCCCCCTTGGCCGGCGACGGAGACCCGGCTATCGCGGTCCCTCCATCGAACGGCGCGCGCCGAAAGCCCCACGTCACATCGGTCGAGTAGCTCGCGATGCCGGATGGCGACAACATGATCTTGCTGCAATCCGAGGCGTGGTCGTTGCCGGAGTTCAGGTAGAAGCATCGCTCGCCCTTCGGCTCTGACTTAGCCACCCGCTTGGCCTTGTGGCGTCCCGGCATCATGAACGGAAGCACCGGGCCCAATTAAGGCCTCCCGTGGAACTTCTCGAACGAGCACATCATGTCGGGCTTTTCATCCACCCGCGCCATGAGGTTGAGCGCGTCGCACATCCACGTCCACGCTTCCGGCCACGTGCGATCGTAGTTGAGCACCTTGGCCGGAAACTCCACACCATCGAACATGGTCTGGAACTCCAAGAATGCGGCCTGACCTCCTTCGGCAACAAGACCTAGCTTCCGCTCCACCCGCCCGTTGGGCTTCGGACCGTCGACGGACGTTAACTCGCGGCGGATGTTGTTCTCGGCCATCAGCCTTTGGAACTCAGTGTTAGTGAATTCGGTGACGTTGTCCGCGCGAAAGCATTGAGGTTTCCCGTAGGCATTTACGGCCGCCAGGAAAGTGCGGAAACCGAGGGTGACGGTTGCCGCACTCTTGTCCGGCAGAAATACCGGCCAGCCCATGGTGGTGGCGTCGTCGACGATGATCAAACAGATCCGATGACGTCGGCATAGGTCCTGCGAGGTCGGCGACAGGCACTGCATCCGCTTCTCAGCACGGCACGATGTAGATTTTGCAATGGCTTTGCGGATCCCCTTCCCCCCCGCGCATCCATCGTAATACCCCAACCGTCCCGTCACCTTGATGCCCACTTGACGAGCAGTCTCACGTAAGACGGCATCGTGGGCGTGGCCAAGAGAACAGTCCAGGTCATTGACGTCGATCCATCTTAGCCCACCAGGCCTCAGCACTGCAGCAGCAAGAGAGGGGGGGTCTGGTGCCGCTCTACACGAGTGGCCTCGTCGTAGTTGCCGAACTTCTCCTTGCGGAAAAACACGCGTCCGTTGAGCATGTGCGCCCCTTTGTGGTCAAGGGTAATTACGTGCTCCTCTTGGATCACGTTGAAAGAGCACAGGTCGAAACGGACCCCAGGCACATACGCCACATTCCTAAGAGTCACGCCTACGTCCTCAGCACAGTGCATCACTAGATCGACACAACCGGAAAACTCTACCTCCATCCTCTTTCTATCACCTATGATCAGAAACTTCTCATCGGGGGTGGAGGGTCTTTTGTTGTAAACCAATGCACTATCACCAGTGCAGTGGATTGACGCAGCACCATCTCCAATCATAATCGTACTCCCAGGCCGTGTTGGCCTCACAAGACCACCACCAACAGAAAGAGCATGCCACTTGCCTAAAGACATCAAATGCGCCACGAAGAGGGTGGGCCACTTGACCTGCTTCTTGCCGCTGGACGTCGCTTGACTTTCTATAGTCGTGGAAAGTGGTCCGCCCTCGTAACCTCACCCGGCTCCTCCACTTCCCGGCTCTGGTTGACCTTGAACTCCGCCGCCCACACCGCTCCCGTTCCAGTATGATGCGCCCCCGCCCATACCGCCCCCGTCCCAGTACGGTTCGCCGCCGCTCACACCGCCCCCGCCCCATTGTGGTTCGCCGCCGCCCACACCGCCCCCGCCCCATTTTGGTTCGCCGCCGCCCACACCGCCCCCGCCCCATTTCGGTTCGCCGCCGCCCACACCGCCCCCGTCCCATTGCTGTACGCCTCCGCTCACATCGCCCCCGTCCAATTCGTCGCCGTGAATTACGAAGCCAGTTTGTTGCTGAGGCCAAGCTCCCGGTGGGGGTGGGGCACTGCTGCAGTGCTCCTGAGGGGCCGGAAGGTCATAAGGAGGGGCGGCGACAATGTTTGCATGCATACGGGTGGGCGGGGCAGTACGACACTGCCTGGCCATGTGAATGTAGGCTCCACAAGTACCGCACGTTCCTGCGAAAGCATTCGGCGCTGTGCAAATCGCGGACTTGTACCCGAGGGCACCACACTTATCGCACTTTTACACGTCCCCCATGGACGCTCCTGGAGGCGGAGACGACTCCGGCTGATACCACCCACTTCCGGTGTTGCCAACCCAACCAGTGCCCCCCGGCCCCCGCTGTTGCTGGCGGTGCTGCTGCGGCTGGGGTGAGTACTGCTGCTGTTGCGCACCCCCCAACTTCCGCTGCTGCTGCTGCTGCTGCTGCTGTTTTTGCTGCGGCTGCGCGGTGCCACCGTGCTGCCGCTGCTGCTGCTGCTGCTGTGGCCCGGCGCCTCCATACTGCCGCTGCTTCTGCTGCTGCTGTTGTCCATACGACCGCTGCTGCTGCTGCTGTGGCCCGCCTCCATACGGCCGCTGCTGCTGCTGCTGCTGCTGTGGCCCTGCACCTCCATACTGCCGCTGCTGCTGCTGCTGCTGCTATGGCCCTGCGCCTCCATACGGCTGCTGCTGCTGCTGCTGCTGTGGCCCGGCGCCTCCAAATCTGCCCTGGAAACCCCCACCAACGGCGAGGGCGTGGGGATCCACCAACGGCGCTGCAGCCATCGGCACGACCACCGCTAACTTCCGCTCCTCCAACTCCTTCGTCTTGCGGTTAGCGTGGGAGGTGCGGACGATTTCCTCTATCTCCGATCGCGTGATACCGGGCCGAAGCAGACTGGTGCGCTGCTCCACGTCGTAAAACTCGGACGGAAGACGACGGGCGAGTATGCGAGTAACCTTGCGGTCCGACTTGCGAATGCCCAATGCGGACAGCACATTGAGTTACCCCTCGGCACGGGCGAAGAAGAGCTTGGGGTCCTCATCCCCCTGCATTCCAATATTCTCGAACTCTTTTTCGAGTTGGTCCCTCTCGGCATCACCCTGCGGCTGATACCAAGCCATCACCGCCTTCCACGCTCCCTCCACCGACCCAGCGGCATGCATACGTTCCTCAACAGGCTGTCCTTGCATAGCTTCCATGAGAAACTCCCATGCCTTCTCACATTTCTCGACTTTCTGCTGCCCATGGAGATAGATGGACCGGTTTCGCTCCTCCATTCCTTCCAACCTCCGGCTATACGAATGGGGTCGCTCGTGGGCTCAAGCGCCTCGATCAGACCCCGCGGCGACAAGAAATTTTGGAACCTGTGTGACCACAGGTGCAGCTGGCTACGCCCATCGAACTTGGGTACTCGCATGCTATTTTGTGAAGGCAAGATGAGCACCGGGGGGTCTGGTGACGGTAGCCTGGCTCCGGCACAGGCTGCCCAACACCTGCCTGCTGCATGGGCCGCCCGCTCCGCCAAGCGGTACCTCCCTGAGCCGCTGGCTCGTCGGATATCCTCAACGCTCTCTCCGCCGACAACGCCGCGTCTCGCTCAACCAACGTCGCGTCCCGCGCGTCCCGCTCAGCCAACCTTGCCGTCAACGTTGCGTCTCGCTCAGCCAACGTTGCCGCCAGCGTCGCGTCTCGCTCGGTCAAATTAAGAGACCCTTCCGCAAGCTGCTGTCGAAGCAGCTCGGCCTCCTCTGCCATAACAACAACCCTTCAGCAAGCTCCGGGCCTAGTAACCCACGATAATTGTGTTTGTATATGCTTGCTGTATAACGTGTTCTGTATAATCACGCGGCGTGCCCCTATGACGTGGGTCGAGGAGGAAAGATAAAATACTCGTACACCAAATACCAAACACACACCAGATGAGCCAATACCGTTCTTGTCAGAGGTCACACCACATAAACCACACACAGGAGGGAAGCCGCACCAACGTTGTCACCGGCTGCACCACTCACATATAGACAGGAAGTATCGTTGTATCAAAGCCCGGGTCGAATCATTAAAATCGGCGACTGATCCCGTTGGACCAGCTTCATCCCTCCAGGCACGAGGCATATTAAATAAGGCCCCGACACATAATACAAAACCCCACAATACATGAAACCCCCAAATATATCCGCCGACCGTATCAAGCTACCGCATACCACGAACAGAAGGCAGGCCCGTATTTCCACCTCAATAAAGCCTCATCAAGTATATTAACTTCCTAATATATGTAACGGTATTTGTCCCTCTGTTGTATCTGTTGCAAGCACAGTCAATATCTTCCCTTTTTTGCTATCGATAGTGTGCGACACCACACATCCGCAGTATGCATGCTGAACAGTTGGATAGCCCCATCAACTAATATCATCCCTGCATGGTGAACAATATGACAAAAAAAAGCATCACAATATCATAGCATGGTTACACCTCATAGCCGTCCTGAAAACCACAAATCATCATCTCCAAGCAATATCACACATTCCGAATTCACGTACCGAATTTGGACAACAATGTCCTAAAACCTCAAGCAAATTCAAAGTACCGAATTTCAGAAGTTGAAGCAAACTCATTCAAATTGAAATACTTGAAATCTAAACCATACTGGCTCAAACTTCAACAATCTTCCCAAAACACTCAGCTGCGGTAACAAGGGACATCTGTCTGCGTTAATCAAACAGTCATCTGTTCGGTGTAAATAGGTCCACACAAGTTTACCGCAGTAGTACTAAAAACCTCAAGCAAATTCAAAGTACCGAATTCAATAAATTCGAGCAGTAAACAGTTTTTTGTTTTCAAAACCAAAACTTTACTCACTATTTTAATCAGTAAACAGGCAGAACTTTCGATGATCGGAAACCATCAATAAAAAACCCAATCCAACCTGTACCCCACAAACCCAATCAAAATCCTCCATTCTCAAATCCTCGTCCAATCATTCAATCAACCAAGCAATGTACTACGTGCGTACCAGGGAGCATACCCACTGCGAAGTGTCAAAAGGAAGTCTCAGTAATTTCAAGTCAATCTCGACGAAGTGAGCAACACAATGAGATGCTATTCATGTAACACCTCGGGAATTGTCCAGGAAACGTCCTACTAGCCTTGTACACCCTGTTCCCAGCCTCGGGACATTTTCAATATAATCTCACCATCCCCCTTTCCATACGCAAACGTAATCTATCCGACCGCGTGCCATGGATTCAGGCTTGCAGCAGTAGTTAACCGACCAATAAGTCGAGAGTTCGCGGCAAGACAAATACGCATTGAGGTATTAATAACGACTCGAAAGCCGTGATCAGACAAGTGTCAGAACATTTCATTCTTCGCCAACAAGGAACACAGTCACTGCTGTATGATTACGTGTTTAAAGCACCTACCCCGCTTATACCCCTCCTACGTTAAGTACGTACATAACATGCTTGCTACATAAATAACCCCATTGCTATATATCATTCTTCGTAAACCATCCCGCCGATCACCAAGGCTCAGCTTCTCTGGCGCCGGCTGTGTCTAGTTGTTTGATTAGGTTGGCAGCACGCCTAACACCTCGGAGAGCCATTTCATTCTACGATAAATGTTTTTACAAAATCATGACATTGGCCCCGGGGAAAACAAACACGACAGGTAGTCGGGTACACGGTTCAACGGCTTCAAACAGGTACTCGTATCCCGTACCAACTACCCAGCGAGGCAGCAGTGGGGCTGACGAATTGGCCACTTAAATTCTGGAGCAACAAGTGACAAATAGTATCCACGATTCAGCCTTTGATTACATCGAAGTAGTTGACACGTCGTCAGGCCTGCCTTCAAAAAGCGGAGTACATGTATCGTTCTGTCGTGTTCGCCTGGCCCTAGCAAGTACCACATCATTCTTAATTATGACATTGCATGAGTACTGGCACCAATATTATTTCTTTCACGCATTAATATGGTGTGTACTGCAGTGGATCGTTATCCATTTTGACATAGGGGAGTGAGTGGGGTCGTTTTCATTACGTGTCGTGTTCCCCTGGCATCAGCAAGACATTGTTGAGCATCTATTAAGCACTGCTGTGATGACGCATGAAATTCAGGCATGCGTCATGTCGCTTTGTGAGAGGCAGACATAAGTAGGAGAAGGTCCCTTGTATGGTAGACACCCGCCGATCCAGGCGCACATGAACGGGCAATATCATATTATTTGACCCAGATATATTAACGGTACATGAGCCGTATTCTTAGCATCACATGCTCCATGCACACACGATGAGTGGTACCAGTACGCCACAGGCTCTATCATACGTTCTGGTACACAAGAGTTTCGTATCAATACATCCCGAACTTACCCGGGCAGGCGAGTCACTCAATTGATGCGAAATCTTGGACAGGACACCAAACAAAGCCGGTAACCTCTCGCTGAACTCAATAAAGCCCCAAACCTCCGTACATCAGTATCAACCACCGCAGCATACACCTAACACCCGCCTTTGGCGAAATATATCGCAAATATCCCGATCAAAGTCGCCAAATGCAAGGTAAAAGTGGCACACCACAAAATACCATCATACATATCTGCCAACAATCCCAAATTTCGTCGCAAATCGTTGCCAACGTAAAACGGCGACCTTACGTAACACAAAATGTCTTGATCTCAGTTTCACTCTGGATCTCCTAAATTAGTCGACATATGCAGTAAATACGGGAAGGGCAAAATTCAACACACTACGTAGAGCATGCTGATAAAACCTTCAAACAAAATCTGCAACACTGTCTTTACTTGAATATTGTTCTGTCCAATGACATCGCGCCGCCCACTGTGTACCCTGTAAGAGCAGACCAACAGGACGGCTCTGATAGCAAATACATATAGTTCAACCTGAAGCATCCCCCACGCTAGATTCTCTGCGTGGGAGTGTGCGGAAATACAACATATTGCAATCTGTCTGTGTTCTTCACATGAAACCGTTGGTTCCACCTGTCGACATGCAGCACACCTAGTGTCCGTACCGATTCTCCATTGTCGGGGGATACCGGGTATGTGGTCACAAAACTACGACACGGGATACAAATCTGCAATGCAGTAAACAGTGGAACATTCATAGGCTCTATGGCAGTGCCTAGTGATTCACTGTGCGGTGATTTGTGCGCAATTCAACAGTATATAGCCAAATCGTACGACACGACAGATCAAGACCATCAGCATGCCCCACTCGTGTCTTGACGTTGCTCGACGCATGGCTACCACGAAACCCCATGTTTCGATAAAACGTGCCCCGTTCCAGCCAACCAAACATGCAAAAACAAATTTCGAATACAAATAATGTATATTGCAATGTGCAACGACCCCGTGAAGAAATCACCATGCTGCTCGGAGAACCGTGCATGGACATATCACACCTTACCGCCAGTACCACGCTCCCGACGGCCGTAATGACTGACATAAATGTGCTCCCTGTTAGGAACACTGTATAGTAGTCTCCCACACCATTATTGTCTCATAACCCATGACAGGTCTGATGTCCTTTTTTCTCGAGTGTTCATCGTCCGCCTTGCCCCAAGCCTAGATAAAAACCAGCCATACATTTTCACTCGATTGCCCGCAACGACACCTCCCAAAAACGCCCCCCCCCCGCTCCGTCTCGAAAGGGATGCGTGGTCAATCGTCAAATGACTAAGGCAAGCAACAAATGAGGCCACAAAACAACAAAACGATAGTAAGGCGACACAGCGTGTCTGATTAGTGGCATTCTATTCAAGTGTGTGCCAAAAACGCCCCCCCCCCCCTCTCTCCCTAACAGAAATGACTCCCGTTGCTGTAGTGACATCAGCGGGGTACACTCAATGATTCACTCTGTGACACATACCCAGACGCCTAATGTGATTACTATGGCTTTTTTGCTCGCCGTCTCCTAGGGGTGCTTGTCACCAACGCCACCGATACCAATGACCACAGTACGATGTGCAACTCGGCGTTGGTACAGGGAAAACCCCCGGAGTGACGTAGATGGAGGTCCGTAAGGTCTAAGCGGACCCTGCCAAACAATAAAAGGAAAGGCGAACACGGCCGCGACGTGTGGGGTCAGAATTCAAAAATATCTTAAGTCGTTAATGTTTCGAGCAGAGCGGTTAACTTAGTTCCTGTTTACATGATGTTCTTATTGTGTTTATATCTCTCGTTTGTGTCGTTTCCGTTTCGTAAATGTTCACGCGACAAGCCTCCCACCGCCCGATCGAGCACATGCTGTGGCTAGATCAAACAGTGAGAAACATGACACATCGGCTCTGTTATAATCATGTTCTCCTTTCATGATTCGAAGCAATACCATACGACAGGTATAATGTTTCGGCTTGTATTCCATTCATCGACTCGTCCCAATGACGGCAGAGCGCGCATGTCATGTAACCGCACGTCTGGGACTTCTCAGCTTCCCAGACCGCAATGTTACGGGAGCTGAAAACCTCTAATTGGCACTGTACCTCGGACACTTCCTGGAGCCCCTGCGTGAATTTCCCTAACTATTATTGCCGCATTTTTTGTTGCAATGGGAAACCTTCAACTCCCCCACAGTCTTTCAGAGTACACTAAGGTGAGGAGTGTAAATCCAGAGGTCAGCATAAACACGTTGCGAACTACAACAAAATCTTGGCGTCGCCGGTGGTTTTAACCCGTGCTCTGACGTCCTGCGGTAGCGACATGCAGAAGCGTTTCCCCCGAACTACATGCTGCCTTCGGCGTGTTTCTTCACAGCACCCATGAGGTAAGGAGGTACGCTGCCGCATACAATTGAGATATGTTATCAACTAAATGCTGGAGCAGCGCACCTCTTGAACAGCCAACACAATCGTACGCAACCGGATCAAGGAGGTAGTACGAATAAACGTTGGGGGGTTTGTTAGATATTCACACGGCGCACCTTAATTGTCGATGATGCACGGCGCTGCCAACGAACTGCTGCATACAGTGCCAGTATTATTAATGCGGTTTGAGCAGCAGCTAGCCTGTAAATCGGGAAAAGCACAAGCGAAGAATGCCATCGTCAGAAAGGCAAGAGGTTGTGAATGAGCGATATCGTGCAGAACACACAGGTTGTCGTTGTTAATGATGATTGCTTTTAACATTAGGAAAGTACCCTCAAAACTATCAATCGCTATGAACAAGGCCATCCAACCACCTCAACCCAAACGCAATAAACACCCATTTCCGAATACAATGGTTGGGGATGACCTTCTTCGACGACCGAAGCCCCAAAACGGTCGTACACTACCCTACACATATTCCTCGTCAGACCTTCCAATGGAGGGGAGTTGAGCAGAAAACACCGTCCTACCAGACGCTAGCGAAATTAATTATTGTTTTCTCTGCGCCGTCTTCACGGTATTAACGTCGGGGACATTTGTTCCTCAGAGCGTTTGTAAACGTAGGGCTAGAAGCGCAAACAAAACAACAACGAACCGGTCCGCCGGGTAAGCCGCCGCAGCCGCGTCCTCCGCATTGCCCGCACGCCGTCTCGCAGCAGGCACCGTCGTTTTCCACGCCAGGGAGACCGTTGCTGCAAGTGGGTACTGGCACTTCTGTCGGTGCTGAGGTCGGCGCAGCTGTTGGCGCCGAGGTTGGAGCTGAAGTTGGCGCTGAGGTTGGCGCTGAGGTTGGTGCTGAAGTCGGCGCTGCTGTTGGCGCTGAGGTTGGCGCTGAGGTTGGCGTTGAGGTTGGCGCAGAGGTTGGCGTTGAGGTTGGCGCCGAGGTTGGCGCTGAGGTTGGTGCTGAAGTCGGCGCTGCTGTTGGCGCTGAGGTTGGCGCTGAGGTTGGCGCTGATGTTGGTGCTGAAGTCGGCGCTGAGGTTGGCGCTGAGGTTGGCGCTGAGGTTGTCGCTGAGGTTGGCGCTGCCGTTGGCGCTGACGTTGGCGCTGAGGTTGGCGCTGAGGTTGGTGCTGAAGTCGGCGCTGAAGTCGGCGCAGCCGTCGTTGTAATTGCCGTTGGCATTGACGTTGGCGCTGAGGTTGGCGCTGAGGTCGGCGTTGCGGTTGGCGCTGAGGTTGGCGAAGCCGTCGTTGGCAGTGCCGTTGGCGTGGCCGTCGTTGACATTGTCGTTGGCGCAGAGGTTGGCGCTGCCGTTGGCGCTGAGGTCGGTGCTGAGGTTGGTGCTGATGTTGGCGCTGCCGTCTTTGGCATTTTCGTTGGCGCGGCCGTCGCTGGCATTGCCGTCGGCACCGCCGTCGTTGGCATTGCCGTTGGCATTGCCGTTGGCATTGCCGTTGGCATTGCCGTTGGTGCTGAGGTTGGCGCAGCCGTCGTTGGCATTGCCGTGGACGTAGCCGTGGGCGTCGACGTAGGTGGTGCCGTAGGCGTTGCCGTTGTTGGCGTTGCCGTTGGCGCTGCCGTTGGCGCTACCGTGGGCGCTTCCGTTGGTTCTGTTGGGTTAGTAAGACGGTGGAATAGGTATCAAACGAAGCGGAAACCCGAGATACGGTTTCAGGCCGTTCATCAAACGCATTCTAACCGATTCGACCCGCGGTACAGGGGAGAACATTGAATGTTCTACGAGGCTGCTCACCATACGCGCGCAATATTTACCACCAAACCCGGTGCTGAGTAATCTGTCAAGCTTGACTCGATATACAACATCAATGGCCAATTCGGCGTCAAAGAAGACATAATGTGAACCGAGCAGGGGACCACAAAAAAACGGGGCAGGGCCCTGGTTTGGATGCACAGTGTGTCAACAACATATTTCAGCCAACTCCTATGGTACCCCCAATACTGTAACATGTGGTCACGTGCCACTGTTAACTCAAGCAAAGGGGGTGCAGACCCTTCAAACAGCTGCAGAAGTAGTGTCGTACCTTTCTAGCTGCGCGGTATGCACTGCTTACGAGGTTTTGGTCACGCGGGGCAAAAGCAAAACGTGTGCATACATTGTTTGACGAAGGTAGAGGTCCACCCTCGCGTGTGGTCGAACATCGGTTGTTCAGATTAGGGTACACCCACTACCGGAGATTGCAACATAGGGCTCAAACCTGACACTCACGAGAACGGTCGTCAAAACACCCGCCACGTATGACTTGCAACTTGTTTTCACTCACAGGACATTCAGATAAGTCGCTACAGACAGAAGCAACGGTCGGAATAACGTCTAGCTCTAAACGTACAAGCTGTAAAGACCGCAAACCCCACATTGGGGGTAGTCACTGGTTTAACTTGATGTTTTCGAGACACACCATCGACGATGCACGGCGCCGCCTGGGTGGTGTCGCACATCATGGCACTCTCCCTGATCATCCCGGTGCAGCAGGAAGACTGTCAACAGGAGAAAACGCGAGGCTTTGTTTTGTAAGACCGGTCGGTGTTGGGGCTGAGAAATGCACGTCTGCCTGTCATACGCTGGTCGACCTACCGATATGTATATACCCAACAACCCCTATCCCTCGACGTGCTATACTGTAGGGTGTCTACTTTCGAGCCAAAAAATGTTTAAGTGATGTCCTACTCATCGTACGCGGGGCTACAACAAAGACTTGCAATATGTGTGTATTCGTTAGAGGCAAAATGTAAATCATGATGTACTTATTTTATTTGCCTTCCGACAATTTACAGGGCATTTCTCATTCAGAATGAAAGAGCCGACACAATTCGTCGAGTAGCGTCAATCCCATCAATGTATGCCTTGTTCCTCTGCATACATATACTCTTCACCTACTTGTTGTACCTGCTATCCTGAACTCATTGGCTCACACAATGATATCTATTCGCCGGGCGTCCTATACTGCATCTATATGCCACCCTCACGTCATGGATATTGTACACCGGGCTAGCATGCAATTTCTATTGCATATCGATAGTTTGGTGGCGTAAACAACTCCGTCAACGAGGGGCCGAATAGTGTCTAGGTTAATCATACTCATCAGCCGCACGCGTCGGAAACATGCATTAACTAACCGGACCGCCAGATCGTCTGGCGCAACCGAATCCTCCGCATGTTCCGCAGGAAGAATCGCAGCAGATGTCGCCATCCTGTACTCCGGGAAGGCCGTTGTCGCACATGGCTTCAGCACAGCACGGCCATACATCGCAGCAAGGGGGGATTCGTCAAACTACGCGTGACGTTCGACGTTCCGGTTTGTAGCACGTACAGAGCATTCACGCACATTGCCACAGTTTAAACAGCAGCGATCTGCGCCAAATACACAGCCGAGAAAGCACAAGCCATGCACATGAAAGCCTTGCCCCAACAATATACCTTCCGGAACGACTTCATTCACGATGCACGGCGCCGCCTGGGTGGTGTCGCACATCATGGCACTTTCCCTGATCCGGCTGGTGCAGCAGGAGGACTGTCAACATAATAAGGGGCGAGGTCGTTTCGGGTAAACCGGTCGAAGCTGGGGGCTAAACATGTGGACGTCTGCCTGTCATACGCTGGTCTGCCTACCGATGTATACCCCACTGCCCTCCCCCACGAAGTGCTATACGGCAAGGTGTCAGTTTTTGAGCATAAGCAAAACAAAGTGATAATCCTACTCAAAGCACGGGAGGCTACAACAAAGACTTGTATTATGTGTGTACAGCGGCAGTTTTCGTTAGATACATACTGCTGAACTGTACGTGGATCATATATGAATATCGTTTTTGGGGCAATAAACAAAAACGGGTATACCCGGTCGGTTTTCACTCAAAAACGGGTACATGTTGGAACCAAGTAAAAAACACGCCCAGCGAGCCACGCGATTGGCCAAAAACAAATTGTACCCATTGTTGAGGGAAACTGTCCCGGGTACAACTGTAAATGTCTATTATGCTTGGTTTCAACCGCCTTTGGTTATATAGTTTGGTTAGCCACTTTACTACAGTGTGCCTCGCTCTCCACTGCGTCTGCGGCCGCTCTTTCGTTGTTTCATTTTCTTTCAAGCTTTTTCACAATCCACTTAAACTCTATTCAACCATTTTACGCACCTGGGTACGTAGTACGTACGTCTTCAGAGTCATATATACGACCATCCACCTAATATACTCTTGTATGTGTGCACAGCAGTATCAATAGACCTGGTATCTATATAGGGTGTATTTCAGGTACACGCTGAGACCAAGAAAAACACAAATGCTTGCCGCCAGAACCCTCTGCGTCTAAACACCCCTGACCCTGCTCCCGACCCCACCCGGACCTGAACCCTCCAAACATAATCCGGACACGTCTAAGAGTATAGTTAGGCGCCGACAAGTGTGCCTGGTTATCACTACCCCTCAGAAACGGGCACGATGTGATTTTGGCCAATCTATCCCGTGATGGCTCGTGGGATGTGGTGTTTTGACTCGATTCCATTATGTACCCGTTTTTGACTCAAACCGACGCGGGTGTACCCGTTCTTGGTTATTGCCCTTTATTTTTCCTTCAGACAATTTACAGGGCCGTACTCAATCAGAATGGAAATGCGGACACATTTCGTCGAGTACCGCCAATTACATCCATTTAAGCTTTGTTGGTCTCTATGTTAATATGAATCTACCACCCTTCACCAAATTGTTGTAAGTGCTATGATAACATCACCGGCTTATACATTGTTTTTTATTCGCCGTGCGTCCCACTCAGCATATATATGCCACCCTCACCCCATCGATGTTGTAAACCGGGTTAGCTTGCAATTTCTACGAGTATTGTATCCGATAGTTGGGTGACGTCCAGAATTCCACGAAGGAGGAGCCGAATACTGTTTAGGCGATGTGTATTCATCAGCAACACGCGTTGGCAATACACACCAACGTACCGAACCGCCATCTCGTCTGGCGCAACCGAATCCACCGCATGTTCCGCAGGAAGAATCGCAGCAGATGTCGCCATCCTGTACTCCGGGAAGGCCGTTGTCGCACATGGCTTCAGCACAACACGATAATACATCGAAGCAAGGGTGGATTCATCAGGCTACACGTATCGTTTGTCATTCCGGTTGTTACCACGTATCGAGCATTACCGCACATTGCTGCAGTTAAAACAGCAGCGGTTTGCGCAAAATACACAGCCAAGAAAGCACAAGCCGTACGCCTGAAATATTTGCCCCAGACGTACTTTCCGGGATGGCCTCATCGATGATGCACGGGGCGGCCATGGTGGCGTCGCACATCATGCCACTGTCCCTGATCCGGCTGGTGCAGCAGGAGTACTGTCAAAAATAAGAATAGGTGAGGCTTGTTTTTATTAGACAGGGCGATGTTGGCGGCTGAGCAGGTGAGTGTCTGCCTGCCATACTCTGGAAAATATACTGGTATATGTCACACGACCCCCCTCGACGTGCGCTACGGTAGGGTGTCCACTGAAGAGCCCAAACGATAGAAAGCGACAGGGCCACTTAACCGTCGAGCGGCAGGTTACGAAAACTAGTGTAGTTGAATGATATGCGTATACGAGGTTAGATATCTATGTAAAGCACGATGTTGTATATTGGGCTAAGTTGCAAATGTCGGTGTACGTCGATTGTTGGGTGGGGCATACCTCTCCGTAAATGAGGATCCCCACATTGGTTTTGTCTACATACTTAGTGTTCGTATATCAGCACGCGTCGACAACAGGCACCAACTAACCGAACCGCCCGGTAGTCCGGAGCAACCACTCCCTCCGCATGTTCCGCAGGTAGCGTCGCAGCAGATGTCGCCAAGCTGTACTCCCGGAAGTCCGTTGTCGCACACGGCTTCAGCACAACAAGATAACACATCACAGCGAGCGTGGGTTCGTCAAACTAGGCGTAACATTTGACGATTCCCTTGTATGCAGCCAGAGCGCATTCAAGCACACTGCCCAGGACAAAACAGCAGAGCTCAGCGCAAAGCACACAGTACAAAAAGCACAAGCAGTAGTCAAACAAGTTGTTAATGCACTAGCCAAATCTCTGCATAACGCACATTGGTTTTCCACGATGCACGGCGCGGCCTGGGTGTCGCTGCACACTATTCCACTGTCCCTGATTCGGCTGGTGCAGCAGTTATCCTGTTTAAATAGAACAAAGGAGCGAGGCATGGGGTTTGTTAGACCGGCCGATGTTGCGTGCTGAGCAGTACATCTCTCCCTGCCAACCGCTAAACCGAATCGATCTACACATGCATACGACCCCCCCCGCTCGGAATCGTGCTAGAATAGGGTGCCCACTTCAGAGCCCAAAACTATTAAGTGATAGAGCTCCACAACGGCGGAGAGGCTAAACGATAGTTTGCATCATACGTGTATACCACAACAGCTCTTGTTCGACACATCCAGTTGGTTTACTGTAGCCAAATGTTGCCATTACAGTCGATCGTTGGGTGAGGTATACAACTCCTTGAATAAGCAGCCTCATACTCGTTTGGGGTACGTGTATCCCTACAGCAGCACACGTCGACGACATACAGCCACTAACCGAACCGCCCGGTAGACTGCCGCAGCCACCCCCCCCGCATGTCCCGCAGTCAGCATCGCAGCATATGTCATCTCACTGGACTCCCGCAAGGCCGTTGCTGCATTGGCCTTCAGCACAACAGGAGAAACGCACCGCAGCAAGCGTGGGACAGGCGGACGACGTTAGTTGACAACGCCAGCGGGCTTGAAACTACAGAAATCCACGTAAGGCGCATGCATAATGTGTATTTAGGACGAATATTCTTGATAACTGTTGGGACACGTGCTATGGTAGCACGGCGGCGAACATTCCTGATGTTCCTCGCAAGAGGGATTTTTACTCATCGCCACAACAGCTTAGTTCAGAATCTAAAAACAAAATATTTCCCATTTGTTCTATTATAGGTATTGAAACGAACTGGGTTGATACTCAGTCGACAAGCACCGTCAGTCAGACAAGACTCCTGTGAAAACTATACCAGGTACGTACGTGTCGTCGCACGCGGTCAATATTGGAGTATGTGATGAGGTTATGCTCTTTCCGAAGGTGATAAGTTTTTTTTTCATTTCATATTTGTGGGAGGCGCTGCCATCGTATACGAGTGTCGGCATTGATAAAGTCGTTCGGCAAGACTCTTCGAGCTCGTACCAAACTATCGATTGTTCCATTTATTGAAAAAAACTTTTAGCAGCAAAGTAAAAAACTAAGCAGCCGCTCTCAAACCACCATACATATGTATAACGCCATCTACTGTACGGTTAGGTATTCTTGTAGGTATGTACGACATACCAGGTACACATATGGACATTTCTTTAATACATACAAGGCTTTCCTTTAGAGTGGTTGTAAGATGGGGGTTGACTCTTGCACGAATACAATTTGCTTGTAGTTGGGTTTGGACTAGTCCGCCAAAAATTGCAGGTGTATGGGGATTAGTGTGGCCACAATGAGTTACAATTTTACAGTACATTAAAAGATAGCCTACATCAAACCGTTCAAATGCGGGAGACGCAAGAAAAGCATAGTAGTATGGTTGTGCCCCCCCCGTACGCAGTACCTCAGCAGTAACAGAGCAGCAACAAACAATACAGAGCGGTAACCTTTATACTTTGGTCTATGCCGGTCCATGGACGAGTCGACAATGTGTACCTGTTTTTTCATCAGACTCGAAGACCCAACGAAGATTCTCTGCCCTCGTACATAGGGGCGGCGTACGTTTTGTATGATACTCGTACCCCAGAACATACTTCGTACGGGTACGACTTGTTTACTTCCTTGGAGAAATTCTTGACAGATAATTTCCTGTGAATGTCCTGTAAATAAGTGAAACAAGCGTGCCTCTTGCGCAGACGGGAAGTGCAAAAAACAGCAAGCTGTTCGCCGGGAAAGTAACTACGCTACAGCACTATGAATACCTGATAGACGTGTGCAGCAGCAACACAGTAATAAAAGAGTGTTCCGTGGCCCCGCAGACCGCAGGCGCACTCCTTGCGCCTGAGCTACCGTCGAAGAAGTCGATTGAGTACTGCTGGCTCTGGTGCAGTACAGCAGTACATCATGATGAGCTCTGCCTGATACTGGTAGTCTGTATGTCTGTATGATAGTGTCTCTCCATACGCTCACAAAATGCCGGCTGTACAGCAGCAGTAGATCATGAGCTTTTCCATCTGATAGTCTGTATGCTGGTGTCCCTCCCTGGGGTTGTACAAATGCCGGTCGTCGAGTAACTGCACGAAGAAGAACTGTATTACAACCTATATACCGTGGTCTATGCTGGTCCATGGACGAGGCGACAATGAGTACCTGATTTTTCATCAGACCCGCAGACATAACGAAGACACTCTGCCCTCGTACATAGGGGCGGTGTACGTATTGTATGATACTCGTACCCCAGAAAGTACTTGGTACGGGTACGACTTGTTTACCCCACCAGGAGCAATTCTTGATAGATGATTTCCTGTGAATTTCCTGAAAACAAAACGTGCCTCTTGCGCAGACGGGAAGGGCAAAAAACAGCAAGCTATTCACCGGGCAAGTAACTACGCTAGAGCACTACGATTACATGATAAACCTGTACAGCAACAACACAGTAATACAGGAGTTGTTCCGTGTCCCTGCAGATCACAGACACACTCCTTCTGCATGAGATACCGTCGAAGAAGCCGATTGAGTAGTGCTTGATCTGCTGTGGTAGAGCAGTACATAATGATGAGCTCTGCCTGATACTTGTACTCTGTGTGATGGTGTCTCTCTATACGCTCACAACGTGCCGTTTTTTCAGCAGCAGTACATCATGAGCTCTTCTATCTGATAGTCTGTATGCTGGTGTCTCTCCCTGGAGCTGTACAAATACCAGCCGTCGAGCACCTGCGTTATGGTAGTTAGGCACCAAAAAGCCCGCTGCTTCCGCCCGTTGCTGCTGCTGCATGTAGCTCCACATCACTTACGCATGCGCTATTGCAGCAGTTATCATTAGTTGATCGTGTGCTGCTGATGTACATCTGAATCATCAGCTCTGTCTGATGATCTGTAGTTATGCTGCTGTCAGCATAAAATGAAAAGCTAAAAACTAAGTGGGGACATTTGTCACGAAAATGTTTCTTACGGTCCACTCATAACTAATGACCGACTCACCTTTACGTAACTCTAATGGTATTTATGTGAGTACAAGTACTCAAGGTTCGACTCGAAGCTTGCAACAGTTTCTTCTTTGTATGCGTAGCGTGGAATACACGCCAGGTGTCGGGTTCCAGACTTGACGACAAGTCTGGTCCGTGAGAGTTGTGAGGGATGCGGGCGACGCATCCCATCATACACCAGATGTCTCGGGTCAATATTACCAATCATAGTTCGTCCGTAGACGAAGGATTGTACCGAGATCTTACTGATGAGATCATAGGAGATCTGACGTCACAGTTTGTACGATGAGAGACGGAGATCTCATGACGTGGGAATTGGTGATACCTGCTTGGGAGATCCTTACGGTGATCTCCGGATATATGCAGGTTGGACGAGGCATGGCTCCCACATCGCCCCCCAATGTTTGAACGCCTCATACTGGAAAACCCAGTATGCTTTCGAACATTCTTTGGAAAGAGACAGGTCACGATTTCTCTACCAATTTTAAGTCATTGTACGGCAGTAGTTGATGTATAAACTTACTACTTGTCAATCAAGTAATCATGTCACCCCTTGCGTAGTGAAAACCACGGGCTTGTATGAGCATAATCAAATTTCAACAAAGTGTTTCGGTCATATACAGACGAAGTGTCAACTACTAGTGATATTATATGTATCCTTTCCCACGCACGATTGCGTGGTAGAGGGTGAACATACTCAACGAAAATAAAACGAAACCTTTTTATAACGAGTAATGGTTTCTTAAACCTTTTATACTTAACGGTAGTACACGGAACCTTTGTACAAAAACATGGTTTACGGAACCTTTTGTACTATAACGGTGGTATCCGGGACTTTATATAAAATGTTGGTTTACGAATCCTTTTTATACTAACGGTGGTATATGTAACCTTGTATAAAAATGTTGGTTTACGGACCATTTTATACTCACGATGGTATACATAACCTTGTATAAAAAAATATTGGTTTACGGACCTTCTTACACAAACGATGGTATACGGAACCTTGTATAAAAAATATGTAACCTTTGACAACAGTCAGTACATCACTTACCACTTATGCGATGTGTGTGGTACGGTTTGCTTGCAAGGCTTGATACACACCGTGATAATACCATGAGTACTGGCTGACGGTTTTGCCAGAAAAATATGCATGCAGAATATGCAACTTAAATGAACACGATGATTGTTCGTTGGAAATACCGGGTATCCAAAATAAACGAGTAAGTCTGCATGACTAAACGATGGTGTGGTTGTAACGACAACGGAACAGCACAACGGGCTGTATTTTGCATGGTTAACGACATGGCATGTCTCAACAATCGAAAAAGGCATCATCGACTACACGAATGAGACTATAACCATGATTCAGTCAATTAAGCTGAAATAAAACGATGTATATATCCCATTGATCTTATACGAATCATCTTGACTCAGTAAAAAAAAACTGTAGTAAGACTTTCTGTCAGTCATTCACGTTTGACTTTTGACAGGATCACATGAAATATATCACTATTTGATAGTATACGAACTATTTTATACAGTACCAAACTGTATAATAGACTTTCTGTCAGTCATTAACGATTGACTTGTTGACAGAATAAACACAAGAATTCAGTAGAACAAGCGGAAGACATTAATGTGCTCAATCAGATATTTTACCTCGGAGTGTACGGTTCACGCGCATGACTGCACCTCACCAGCTCTTATCCAATGAAACGATACTGGTACTGGGAAATACATCACAAATGTATTCAGAAATCCCCAGTTCCTCACACAAAAAAAATGATGCTCATTAATTGATTGATTATCACTGCGCCAAATGTATACTTCAAGTATATGCACACTGCACACAGTTACTCCACTCAACTAACCCAACAATGACACCCGAGTGTATACTCTTGGTATATGCACACCCTTGCGTAACCATTGGTTGAACGCTTCCCCCCCCACTACCCACTTTTCCTCTGATCGATGAGGTAGTGGACTACTCTACAGTGTACGTCTATGTGAGTACAAACTCTATAACCCTTACTCTCGAGCAAGTGCTATCTTTTCGTGTGAGGTACTTCCACACGAAGTAAACAACGAAACCACACGGGTATAATAACGATATACCGGGACACTTGCTGTTGGGATGCAGCTCAAATGTATCCAACCATGACTTAACTACAAGGGCACTACTCCTCGTAAAAACAAATCCCAAGCAACCACCATTTGGGGACCCTACATGAAAGTTGCAATTCATAGGTCCAACGATCCACTAATGAACGAACGAAATCCGGCCGGAAAAAAAATAATAGTGGGCGGTGTTGCAACGATTCTGACACACGAAAAATGTATATATATTCTATACTCCCAGTGACTATAGTCAAGGTGAAGGACGGTTCTGGGGGTAGTGTCAATACGAGTGAGCTACGACGATCGTTTGCTCTTTGGAGGATCAAATGCGTGCGGATCTTCAGCTACAGTCCTATTACGATACGCTCTGATCATCTCATGGCATTGGGGCACTATGTTGACGTGCCGCCAAATGCCCAACTTTGATGGTTTATCCTTAACAAGGAAATAGTATTGAAAATTAGTCAGTGAGGCTTTACCAGGCCCACGTTTGTGACTTTCGATAGCTTCAATAGTATACGGACCGATGTGCACGGTGAGCACAGAGCCGTCAAGATCAGGTACCGGCAATGTTGTTCCTAAAAAGAACTCATCGAGTGCCGTAAAATCCGGTACGGAACTAGACGTGTCATTATGGTATGCCTTAATACGACCTAAGTGAACGGACGTTTCCGCAAGTTCGCCATCTCTCGACACACGATAGATTACGGGCGACAACTGTGAACGTACAGTAAACGGACCACGCCAGGGACTAATAAGTTTGGGGTTGGGTCCATCAGCTACGGTATAGGGGCGGTGCACTAATACTTGATCCCCAGGCTGATATTGCGGGATGGACAATTTCTCGTTAGCTTCTGCCTGCTTATCGGTACGTTCCTTTAAATTGCGACGCGCAATTTCGTACGCGAGTTGCAAATTTTCAACGGTACGACGGGAGTATTCCAATCGTGTTCCAGAACCAGACGTAGACGGTACGCCGAGAATAATGTCAACGGGTAACAAAGCTCTACGGCCAAACATCAAAAAGTGAGGAGTTTCCTCGAGCGTCTTATTGTAAGCAGTGTTATGTGCCAGTTGAATCATAGGTAGGAGTTCTGCCCAATTATCATACTTGACATTGACGTACATCGCTAACATACTATGCATTGTACTATGCACACGCTCTAAAATCGAATTGCCTTGCGGGCGATACGCTGACGTGCGTGTCTTTTTAAACCCAAAAACGGATTGCAATTCTTTAACGAGCTCATTTTCGAATTCTGCACCTTGATCAGAGTGAAGAGTTTCGGGGGCAGAGAAGACCGAAAACACGCGTTCTACGAGAACACGGGCGATAGTTGCGGCTGATTTATCACTAATCGCAACTAAAATGAGAAACCGGGTCAAATGGTCTATGACTGACATTACGTATTTCGAGTTATTCGACGACGATTTGTACTCTACCAAGTCAATAGCTACGCATTGAAACGGACGGGAAACGGGACGGTGACCAACAGGTAATTTCGGAGGACGGTGCGACGTCTTGCGATGTTGGCACGACGAACAGCATTTTATGTGCTTGGCTACATCTTTCGACATAGTGTTCCACCAATAACGATCTCGGATTTTATCAAACGTGGCTTTAAAAGCGAGATGACCTCCAGACGCTGGTAAATCATGGCACGAATGAACAACTAATTTCCGTAGAGTGGTGGGCACGACGAGTTGGTCACGGAACGAGCTGCGTTTTCGCAGATACCCCGGCAAGTACGACCGAAATAATACGTTTTCGTTCAAAAAATAGTGACTCATGCTGGATTTACTTTCACCATCGGGAACGGCGACGGTAACCGGTGCTTTCACGTAATCGATGTACGGACCGAATTCAGCACGTTGTTCTTCCAGTAATTTTTCTGGGTCAAGTAACGGAAACAAAGACACTGCACTAGCAAACAATTCGCTATCATTGTATACGATATCTACGTCTTCGAGGTTTTGTGAGGACACTTGGAAGTCGCGTGGGCCAGGTACACGGTACGGTCTATCGCTCGGAACGTTGCGGCAGATAGATGCTAGCGTAGGCTCTTGCGGTAACGGTTCTTCCTCTACTTCCCCAAATAAGCGAGACAATGCGTCGGGTACTACGTTTAATTTTCCCGCGACGTGCTTAACAGTAAAGTCAAAGTTTTGAAGTGCAATAGCCCAACGAGTAAGCATATTGGATGTGTCTTGCATGTAATATAGATGGGTCAATGCTTGATGATCAGTAATCACCGTGAAATGTTTCCCAAATAAATACGGTCGCCAGTGAGCGAGTGCGAGAACGACTCCACAACACTCTTTCATAGACGCGGAATAATGGCGCTGTCCGTGTTTGAATCGTTGACTAAAATACGCGATAATGTCAAGGTCAGACTTTGGATCGTCATTTTTCGACGGTTGGGCAAGAAAAGCGCCAACTCCTAACTCACTAGCATCAACATGCACGACGAACTCACGCTCGTAATCTGGAAAATTCAACACGGGAGCCGACATCAGTAAACGTTTGATGTGGGCGAACGCAGTATCTTGTGCGCTGCCCCAGGCTTTCTTAAAACGAGGCCGCGTTGCAAAATCCTTACGGGTGAGTTCAACGAGTGGTGCGGTTACTTCGGCGAAATTCGGAACGAAACGACGTACGAAATTCATCACACCTAAAACGGAACGGAGATCTTTAATGCAGGTGGGGGTTGGTAGCTTTTGAATAGCTTTGATACGGTCTTCCCCAACTGATACTCCCTCGGCCGTAATTACGTGGCCTAAATATACGACAGATTTAGGACCGAACGCTAATTTGGACGGCTTAAGAGTGAGACCAGCAGCTTGCAGAGCGACGAACATGCTCTCTAAAGATTTCAAATGGTTTTCCCAGGTTGCGGACAATACACAGAGATCATCCATGTAAATAAGCAACTCAGGAATATGGCCCAACGTTTTATGTGCCATTTCTGTAAAAAGCCACGGAGCGTTACAGACACCAAACGGCATACGTTTGTAACAGTACTTGCCGCTGTTGGTGACAAAGGCTGTAGACTCGACATGGTCAGGGTGAACGGGTATCTGCCAGTAGGCGCTTTGTACGTCAGCAACGCTGATGAATTGAGCACCTCCGACCATGTCTATGTTGTCTTCAAGGTTCGCCATCGGCCAGGTTTTACGAATAAGGTGCTTGTTGATCGTACTACGAAAATCAACACAGAATCGAGGTTGACCGTCCTTACGAGCCACAATAGTTACGGGTGAGCCCCACGGACTTGAGCGCTCTTCTATTATGTCGTCATCGAGCATATCTTGAACACACTTATTGATAACGGCTTCAGTGCGTGGATTGGCTCGATACGGACGACGGCTCACGGGTTTCGTATTATCAGGAAGTGGGAACGTTGCTTCGGCAGTGGTACACTTGCCGAGCTCTGCCCGAGATAAAGATAATACAGGACGGTACTTGGCACAGAGATCTAAAATTTCTGACTGCTGTTCAACGGTGAAAGTAGAGTCAACGAAAGCTTTAGATAACGGTGCAACGATTTCTGCACGTGCGGCTGCAATTTCGGTCTGTGTTTTTGGTGTTGCTGCAACAGCGTGCACGTGCAGCTGAGCAGGAGACACTACGGCAACACTCGACAAAAATCCTAGTTCTAATCCTACATGTAGGGCAAGAGACTCGGAAGATGGATTAGCTATTTGTACAGCAACGGAACCATCTATCGCTAGCCACGTGGCTACGGTACGAGCTACTATTACTCGTTCAAATTCAACCGGACAATTTTCGCACGACATCTCTTTTTCAGAGAGTATTCGTGGTTCAATGACTACTTCTGTATCGCGACACGGTTTTTTGTCTGTATATGCAGTAATAACGGCTGCAAAACGAGGACGTAAATTAACACGGTTACGTAATTTTACCGCGTGAGTTTCAGCATCTTTGTGTACTGCTGCTACAAAATTATGCAGTGCAGTGGGTGGGGCCAACCGTGAACGAGTATCAGTTGACTTATGGATAGCTGGGATGGTAACAGTGCTGGACGAAAAATTCAAACGTTGATTTTTCCAGTCAAGAACTGCGCCAAAACGAGACATAACATCATTATCAAGTAATATATAGTCTGGCCCAAGTGATGGTATAACGAGGGCATCAATACGGCGAGAAATATCGCCTAAAGTAATCGACAACTTAATAAATCCCTTGACTTCGAGTGGCAAGCCGTTGGCTGCGCTCAAAGACATACAAGATGGAGGGACAGGCTCAATAATAGCCTTGCATAAAGTTGGATGACGTTTCAAAAATAATAGCGAAACGCACGTAACGTCGCTTGCTGTATCTACAGTCAACTCTGGAACAAAGAGACCGTTGATACTTCCAGGGATACGTATCCTCTGGGATGAAAAAGAGAGAGACAAAGATTTGTTTTTCCTTGACAGCGACGAGCTGAACCAAGAATTTTTTCTTTTATTAATATCAAGATGACCTCCGCTTCCTACTGCTGTACTACGTTGGATCGAAATGTTTTTCCGTCCTTCTGCTGCACTTTTCCGGATCGCACGACGTTTCGATCCTGTGCTCAGTTCAACAACAGTTCTACTAGCGGCATCCCTCTTCTGCCCACTTTGGGGAGCAGAAGCTGAACTCTTACAGGTAATCGGAACACTTAAATCAGACGAATTCACGGCAAGCACGGGCTGCTGTGCTGATGAAACTATGCTACGACCTGGTACCTTACCTACCGACATCTTTCTACGAGTACTCGTACGAAACTCTTTTTCATTCACAAGCGGCGCAAGAAGGAATTTTGACCTTTTTGCGTCCTTTCTACTGTTTTCGACGACAACAGCAGACTTGCAAGTCCCAAGCGCTACGGACAAAGCACCTGGGCACCCCTAATCAGAGTCGTCGTCCGTGGAGGGTGGCTTGCGCTTCTTCTTCTGTTGTTTCGCCTTCGCCTTCTGTGTCGATGGCGAATCTTGCGCTTGTGCAGCCTCCTTCAACTCGCGACGACGCGTGAAGCAGTGATCCAGGGTGTGGTTGTTCTTGGACCTGCAAGAAGGGTGGGTGCACGTCCTCGTCGTACTTTTGCTCGACGACGATTTGCGAGCAGCTGTCTTCGCGGATGATCCGCGTCGTCCGCGCTGGTTGTTGGACTGCGGAGGAGGGCGCGATGCGGAAGGATCGAAGGGGAAACGGTGGGGCACTTGTTGAAACAGAGCGCTTATGTGACCGCCTGCTAAGCTGGAAGCTTCGTGGCGGCGAGCACTGTCGATGGCTTCTTTCAGTGACGTCACTGGTTTATCGTTGAGCATCAGACAGCGTACGTTCGGTTTCAAGCCCTGTTGCCACAAGGCAACAGTCAACGCGTTCCACGGGGCGCGTTTGTCATTGAGACGTTCAACGGCGGCTTTAAATTGTGACAAGATTGTACGAAATCTCATCGCATATGCTGTTACGGTTTCAGCACTGTTCTGCGTAAATGTCGCGATCTCTCTCGCACACTCGTCGACTGAGTTCGCAGGCATGAGAAGGTCAAGCAGAGCACGAGTCATTTCTTGCCACGTTTGGGGAGCGGTGAACGATCCACGGTCCTCTGGTTCGGTGTCAACAGAGGCGGTACGAGTATCTATCTGACCCGTGAGAAGCTGCTGGATCAAAGTCAAGCAGTGGCCCGATCCCAGCAGTGCGATGTGTTCGAGTGCTACGATGTCAGCAAATTTCTCGTCGTTCGGCCGTACACGTTTGGCCTTGAGGCCTACGACAATCCTGAAATGACTTAAAATCTCAGTCACATTCTGGTCGCTTTTACCAGTCAATTTCGGAACGCAACGCAAGTCTGCTGCTGTCACGGTCACAGCAGCTACATCTCGGTACAACGGAGCGGCGACAGCGTCACGGTACGACGTAGACTCTAACGAGGGTTGGGTTGCTGACGGCAGCGACAACGAGGGTTGGGTTGCTGACGGCAGCGACAACGAGGGTTGGGTTGCTGACGGCAGCGACAACGAGGGTTGGGTTGCTGACGGCAGCGACAACGAGGGTTGGGTTGCTGACGGCAGCGACAACGAGGGTTGGGTTGCTGACGGCAGCGACAACGAGGGTTGGGTTGCTGACGGCAGCGACAACGAGGGTTGGGTTGCTGACGGCAGCGACAACGAGGGAGGGGTCACTGACGGCAGTGACGCAGGGGCAGGGTTGGAGGTGGACGCAAACGATTCTTTTGTTTCACCTTGCTCTGCTGGTGTCCCTACATCATCTACATGCGCGGCATACGAACGTGGGTTTTCCGAGATCGTCAACCTTGACAATGCGGATCCTGCTGACTCAACAGGCAACGCTTCACTTACCGTCGACCTCCCTCGCAAGAACTGGATGGTCTCCGCCGACAGCGTTGGCGGGGACTTCTCGTTCTTGTTCAGCCCGCGTATGCGTGCTGCTGCCTCAGCCTTGAACAGCAAAACTTGCAGCTGCTCGACGTTGAGATCCTCGATTGTTTCCAACGCCTTCTCCTCGACGTCAGAGGATGAAGATTGCGAAAGAGACCCCTCTTTCGCCGAGTTTGGAGACGAAACCTCCATGCTCGTAGAGTCAGCGACGGCGCCTTCCTCTGTGTTGTTGAGGTCGGCGACGGCGCCTTCCTCGGTGTTGTTGGGGTCGGCGACGGCGCCTTCCCCTGCGAGCTCCCTCTCTTCATCAGAAGTGGGGGGTTCGTAATCGAGATTGTCCTCCAACGATGGAGGACGTTCGGAATGCTGCTTACGAGCAGCATGTTTTTTTTTTCTGGTCATAATGACCAAGCCACCGCGCAAAAAAAATTGAAGCTGTCACCAGTTTCGAGTCTGTCGTCAACGCCAATGTGAGTACAAGTACTCAAGGTTCGACTCGAAGCTTGCAACAGTTTCTTCTTTGTATGCGTAGCGTGGAATACACGCCAGGTGTCGGGTTCCAGACTTGACGACAAGTCTGGTCCGTGAGAGTTGTGAGGGATGCGGGCGACGCATCCCATCATACACCAGATGTCTCGGGTCAATATTACCAATCATAGTTCGTCCGTAGACGAAGGATTGTACCGAGATCTTACTGATGAGATCATAGGAGATCTGACGTCACAGTTTGTACGATGAGAGACGGAGATCTCATGACGTGGGAATTGGTGATACCTGCTTGGGAGATCCTTACGGTGATCTCCGGATATATGCAGGTTGGACGAGGCATGGCTCCCACATTTACATACGTATCTTAGATACACCACCTTTACAGCGTGTATCCAACCCTGAGTAGTACTTGGTATATTAAGACGAAAACGTTGTTGAGAAAATATTGACAAGCGTCTTTATCAATACCAATTCACCGGCCAAAAGCCCGATAGCGTTGGATTTCCCTATGAGATCAAGGATGATTTTCAAACGCCGCCCCCCCTGGAGCATTGCAGCTAGGCCTAGCTGGTGCGTATTTAAACATCCATCACAAGGAGCCCTCACCGCTGGAGGTGTGAATGGACGTCAGCGTCACCAGCCCCAGAAGCGCATAGCCGAATCGCATGGTTGCGTCTTAGCACTTGCTACGCACCCACAGATTTGGTTGAGAGGAAGAGAACACCTGCGCCACAGCAGAGAGAAAGGGGAATGTCGAGCAGATACGTCGTTAGGTATCCGTCTTGCAACACGGTTTAACAGCGCACACTGTATGTGCTTCATCATATTCATGACAAAGAACTGCCCGCAGCGCCACTACCCCGAAAAAGACGCATGCTACGGTAGAGGTGCACTATAATTTTTCTGAGAGCGATCACTTGAGGCGCTCTATACCTGAACCGATTTGTTTTTGGGACCAAACAAAAAGGGCTACGAGATGAAAAATGCCGTGGCCTTAAGTATAAAAAAAACCTCGTGCGACAAAAAAACTAAATCCGACGATTAGCCCCGTTATCCAGAAAATTATTTTCAGTCGAAATGTGCTACCTCTATCGTAGCACGCGTCAAAGGCTTTATGGTGTGGGCGTCGTCCCCGCTTGAGCATGTGCACGCGGAATAACAAACGCGCACACAACACGGCGGGCAACTAATAGATCCGTGTGTATTTCTGCTGTAAGGTAACAGTTTATCAAAGCGCAGGGAAGAGTACGGCCCATACTCTGTTGACGCCCGGCACAATTGTCTCGGGCAGTATACATATGTGCGGCGATAGACGGACGTCGCTGCTAGCAATCCACAGGCGTTGTCCACCACAACTTTGAGGGCCCACCGTTGCCTGGGAACGTAAATCGTCATGGCCTGTGCCTGGAGAATGTGCTACTGTAGGTGTTTATCGATAGCCATTCATTGCCGAATGCGGTAAAGAGTCGAAGCTATGCATGGATAGTCTTGTTGGCGACGGTGTAGCTCATGGGACTACCGGTGGCTTTTATCCCGAACAATAGGCTGGAGGGTTATCACCGGATATTACCGACAACGGCATGTTGAGAAATTTGCCTATTGATACGTAATTTTCCCGACAAGAGACGCTCCCATAGCATCACATTATACTGATATTATACACTCGTCAGCATACGCTGTCCGGGGTATGCAGCTGATCGTGGAAATATTTGTGATGCGTGAGCTGTTAATAGTACGAAAGCATGAAAATAAAAAACACGAAGGCGAAATTCATACGATATGTGCTCCAGTAACGAGCGCGGAGATCAAGGCGCCATGCAATCTTGTTGGTGCGTTTCAATCCCACAGTGGTCACAAATACAAGAGTGCCTGTTCCCCTGAATCGGCAATTTCGCAGTGGAAAACTCGCGCTCCCTGGTGATCCTGTAGCCTTTGCTACTGCCGACGTAAGCGACCAGTTTACTTCCGAATAACTCAGAGAAAGAGATGCCAGATGATGCAACTGCACCAAAGCGCGCCGTGTGTACCAGACATGCTCGAGATGTCTCCACCCTTCGCAAGTGTTGGAATTCGCGCCAAGAATGGCTGCACACTAATAGTAATATGAAACAATGATCCAGTTGTTTTGTTTGTCGCTACTAATCACGAACTAATAAACGTCATCGCATATCGCGAATATTTGCGAGATACGGGGAAAAGGTGGTGGTGCTCTAGGGGGGAAAAAAAAATAATCGAACGGGCGGAACTGAAAGGTTTAGTTGTCAGAGTCTATTGACTTTACTGTACGGTTTGCGTGTATTTACTGAACTTTGATCAAGTGGAACGATATTGTCCCCATTAAAATTACGGGAGGGGAGACGAACGAGGGAGCTAAATATTGGTAACATTACCCTTGAGTTCTTTACATGGGAGGGCTGTCGGAGGCGCTTTCGCATACCAATATACCGTGATCGCGGGAGCTATGTTCGCGATCTCGATTAATATGACCTGTACCAGGAGCACAGCAGTATCAACTTTAAATAAAAACATAAAAAGCAGCTGTGCGACCGAAGATTGTGAGAGAAGACATATTTGCAAGCATTTTATGAGTTTCGTACGTAGATATGTACTTCTACGGTGCGCGACAGTTCTAAAGGCTCTTTTTGTTTGGTCAGACTGGAATTGTTAAGACTACTAGGTGTGTTCCACACACATTTTAGTGCAAAAGCGTCGCATTGTTTCACACCCTGTACAACTACAACAAATTTTAGTTGTCTGCCATACAACTACTGTTTGAAAAGGTTGTGCAACTATTAATAGTTGTCTGTAGACAACTCCTGTTTGGAAAAGTTGTGCAACTAGTTGTCTGCGGACAACTACTCTTTGAAAAAGCTGTGCAATTAGTTGTCTGTAGAGAACTACTGTTTGAAAAAATTGTGCAACTAGTTGTCTGTAGACAACCACTGTTTGAAAGTGTTGTGCAACTAGTTGCCTGCAGACAATTACTGTTTGGAAATTTTGTGCAATTAGTTGTCTGTAGGCAACTACTGTATAAAAATGTTGTGCAACTAATGGTCTGTAGACAACTACGTTTTGGAAAAGCTGTGCAGCTAATAACAGCTGTCTGCAGACAACTACTGGGTGAAAAACCTTGCAACTAGTTGTCTGTAGACAACTGCTGTTTGAAACACTTGTGCAACTAGTTGTCCGCAGACAACTACTGGGTGAAAACCCTATGCAACTAGTTGTTAAGGGACAACTCTGAGTAGTTGCGGCCGTGCACAACTATTAGTTGTCTGATTAGTTGTCTGCGGACAGCCTGAACGTCTACATAGTTCGACATGTGCTACTCCCAATCGCCGCACCAAAGGAAAACCATTGTTATTGGCCTTTACATCTTCCACGTGATTGCATCTATTCTGTCGTTTTCGTGAGTGTGCGGCTCAGAACGCGTGAAAAACAAAGCATTACCCCGACACCCACCGAAAGCCGCACCTCACCCTCCCCCATTATCATTCCGCCGCGTCATACATATGATGAAAGATTGCGTTAATTCGTGTCGAAAAATATCAGAACCGAGGCGAGCTTCTAAATGCCGCTCGACTTTTAATAGCAAGACATAATCGCAACTCGACCAGGCCGCTATCACGCGCCGCCCCTCCTCCGGATTACTCTACTAGTCTGCTGTTGCAACCTCCGGCTTCATTTCGTCGGTGAGGTCCAACGGACCGAACACGCCGTCGAGCTGCGCCAGCCCCGCCATGGGGTTCGACAACCGCCTGGGGAACTTGGTGTACACCATGTCATGGCCCAGCTTCGGATCTCCGCAGGAATGAGGCCCAGGTTACCGTCCAAAAATAGCACACCCTGTACAACTACAACTACTACGACTGATCGAAAAAGTTGTGCAACTAGTTGTCTGTAGACAACTACTGTTTGGAAAAGTTGTGCAACTAGTTGTCCGTAGGCATCTACTGTTTGAAAAAATTGTGCAACTACTTGTCTGCAGACAACTACATTTTTGATAAAGTTATGCCACTAGTTGTCTGTAGACAACTACTCTTTGAAAAAGTTGTGCAACTAGTTGTCTGTAAACAACTACTTTTTGAAAAAGTTGTGCAACTAGTTGTCTGTAGACAACTACTCTTTGAAAATATTATGCAACTAGTTGTCTGCAGACAACTACTGTTTGGAAAAGTTGTGCAACTAGTGGTCTGTAGACAAATACTGTTTGAAGAAGTTGTGCAACTAGTTTTCTGTAGGCAACTACTGTTTGAAAAAGTTATACAACTAGTTGTCTACATCTTTGAAAAACTTGTGCAAATAGTTGTCTGCAGACAACTACTTGATGACACACCTATGCAACTAGTTGTTTAGGGACAACGACTGAGTAGTTGCGGCCGCGCACAACTATTAGTTGTTAGTTGTAGTTGTACAGCGTGTGCATTGTTTACCCCCCCGAATATCAGTCTCAAGTTCATAAGGATGAGCTTCGACGTAATCCTCGAGCTCACAGTTTTTTTTTTTTAATTTTTAAAATATATATCAAGTGTTTACAATGTTTACAATATCATGTAGTATGTGTGTGATCGATTTTTTTCTCGAATCTTAGGATTGTACACAAGGCATCACCTCGAGTAGATATTACGGGGTGTATCGGTATTACGTACAGCAGTAGTAGTAGTAGTAGTGTGTGATATGTGCGATATTATTACGCACTCGAAACAAATATATTCAGTACGCACCAGTATTTGTTGGGGTTTCGTCTGAAACTTTTCCTTACCGCGGTGAACTTCGAGTCCCGTTCACAGAACTTTGTACGAAGTGGGACATTGATACGTGCTCGGAGTATCAAGTAGACTCGGGGGATATCATAGGTGCAATGTTTTGGCGCACTTTTGACTTTGTGTAAAAAAACGCTACCAACTCCGTTACGTGACGTTGGCATATGGAATACACACATGCGACCTCCAACCTTATATACGGGGTATACTTATCGGAGTAAATACGTGCTGCTGCTGCTGTATTATAGTTGCCTTGCTGAGTTTTCACATCGAAGGAAGGTTAAGGTTATTATGCACGTACAGGATAAACAAACATTCCACACCTCGGAAAACGTAACACTCGGATAACAATTATCTACGTTATGGGGCCTAACACAGGGACTTGGCAACGTACTAACATAGTGTTAACACTTGAGGGGCAATCACGGTAACGCGTTAACACAGTGTTAACTGGAAACCCACGAATGTGCACACGCCTTAACGTTATGTTACATCGTGATCCGTCCTTCATCTAACACTTTAACACATAGTGTTATAGGCTTTGACCCAACACGTACGTTATCACTATAACATTCCCAGATCGATATCTGCAGATTTACTAACACGATAACACAATGTTACTGTCCACGGAGCGTTAGACATGACACACTAACATTGTGTTACCCTTCGAATGAGTGTTAACATTGTGTTACAAATAACACCCTAACATATATAAGACTAACATAGTGTCCCGCACTACTAACACTACGTTATTCGGACCCCCAGTCTGATTGGCTTAAGGTCGGATAGCGTAACATTCAACATGCGTTACAGTCTTAGCCGGCCGATACGTAACACTGTGTTAGGGTGTTACCCTAAATGCCGAGGTCTGCCTAACATTATGTTACGGTGTTACTGTCAGTAAATATCTGATTTTAACATTATGTTACTGTGTTACCATAATAATCAATCCGGGCGTAACATTATGAAACTGAGTTACCGTGGGGGCCGGAGTCAATCCAACGTAATGTTACGACGTTACCCTTTGGATATTCCCATGCACTAACATGTGTTACCTGTGTTAGGGGTAAAGCGGCGTCGCGGAGTCACATAATGTAGCCGGGTTTTCCAATTTTGCTGACATCCCAGTAACACCGTAGTTACTACTGTGTAGTAATTTACTCGTAGTGAATATGAGGCGCGACCTCAGTACCTGCAGTAGTCAAATCTGCAATGCATCACGCTGGGTGAATACTGATTGTGCTGAACCACGCGCATGAAAATCTACGTATACGTGCCGTCTGAGTTATTTATTTTTATTTCAAGCAAAACATATCGTCAGCATACAGTACAGGACAACTAATGAGAAACAGGCTGATAAGAAAGCCAGGCTGAGACTTAGATGAAAATAAGAAATTCGGGAGTCGTTATGTTGAAAGTAGTGTAGAAAGCACCCTCTCTCGAATACGAAATCCAGCCGGGACCATGTTTCCTGTTTCCTATTAGGTGTCCTGTACTGTACAGCAGCAGCAGAACAGCAGCATCAGTATAGATCGCTTTACGCTCGGCTTGTCGGTCTAACCCTTGAACCCTCTGTACAAGTATTCAATTTATTGTGTGTCTCCCGTTTCCCCAAAGCGGTATTGATATATTGATATTCGGCATAATTGAAAGACGAGAACTCTGCACCTGACCTGTGATTCGTACCTGTCCACAACAACAGATATTTTCGTAACATAGGTGCCACCATACTCCTACTGCTGTAGGATATATTTACAGCAGCAGAGCTTCTTCGTCCCCTCATCAGTAGGAGGGTGGGCCTGGCAATACGTCGCTCGATACGGACTGCTGCTGCCGCTGCTACGGTAACATAAAACATATCAACGTTTTATAGACAATATACATACTTACGTTAACCCTCTAATGTGTGTTTGGATATCCGCAAGGAATTCCGCTAACACAATAACATGCAGTACGCGACAGCACTTAATAACTCGGCAGTAAATAATTTAAGGCTGAATTTTCAGACGAAAATGAGAACATGACCTCTTTTGTACTGAAAATGGTGCAGGACACACCCTGCCTTACATAAGAATTCCAGCCTGATCAGAATTAAGAGATTCTTTACAGGTGTCGCGTACTGTAGTGTTACGTGAGTGTTTAATTGTCCATGTGCGTTATCAGTCTGAAGTGTGCCAAGGTAGAAAGTAATAATAAGGTAACACTTGGGTAACATGCAAACATAAAGTTGCTCGCTACGGGCTGGTGTCGCTAACACGGTAACACAATGATAAAACCTAACGTAATATTGGTAATTCCGCTAACACATTAACACATAGTGTTATGTAAACGTTTATTGGACCATGTATGTACGTTATCCGTCTAAAGTCTGTTACGGCAGCAAGTAAGAATTCCGCTAACGCACTAACATAACGTTACTCACTGCGGGCTGATATCGGTAACACGGTAACATAGTTTTAACGCTTCATTGACTATGTACGTTATCCCTATAACGTGTGTTACGATGGCAACAAGGAATTTCGGTAACACACTAACATAGTGTTACTCGCTATGGGCTGCCTACCTTAACACGTAACACTTATACTGCGGTCATCACGGGATCAAGGCACACTCTAACATAATGTTACGCGATCGCCCGCCAATATCGTAACGCACTAACACTATGTTATCACAAAATCCGGAATTTAGATAACGCAGCACGAGCTGGTTCCACGAAAAGGCTAAAATTCCAGGGACTATCATGGTGCCGCAGGCACCGTGTGGGACGGGACGGGAGTGATTAGCCCGCCGCAGGCGGAAATTTTTTGGGCTCCCGTTGTCAACGGGACGGGATCCCATCGTCAGTTTTTCTGCTCCCGTTGTGACGGGATGGGACGGGACTATTTGCGTCTAGACGGGACGGGAACGGGACGGGAAATGTCCCATGCTTTCTAGACGGGACGGGAACGGGACGGGAAATGTCCACATGCTTTCTAGACGGGACGGGAACGGGACGGGAAGCTGGGAATTTTTTATTGATGGGGACGGGACGGGAATCGAATATGGCTCCGATCTTTCAGACGGGATGGGATGGGACTATCACGTTTTATAGTGGGACGGGAAACAATGGGAAAATTGTCATTGTCAATGGGAAAGACAACGGGAAAGGCAATGGGAAAATTGCCAGTGTCGATGGGAAAGACGACGGGAAGCCCACTGGGGATATGTGGGACGTTGTCAACGGGACATAAATGCTCAACGGGACGTACACCCCGCCTCCCCCAAGCCTCGATGCGGGCAGCTTTCGTTTCACCATGCACTTCACGTTCTTCTTGTCCACAGCTGGCTCGAACTCCACACAATACTTCCAAATCCCTGACGTCTGCTTGTTTCTCCCAACGCCTGCACCCATCTTATTCACGGGAGTACCACTGATCGCAAATGACGGACTTGGCTGTGCCGGAGGCTCAGAAGCCGAGCCACCACCGGCCGATTCCGCCATGAAGAACGTGTGTGTGTGGTGCGTGTGTAGTGCGTCTCTCTCCAAAAGTGAAAAAAGAAAAAAAAAATGGGAGAGCTGACAGCGTACCACAACAATAAATAATTAAGTCCAAGATTCACATCTAATATTAATAAATATGAAATACAACTTCTACTGAACCTGAGATAAGTGGGAAGTGCAAATAGGAGATTTGGGAGGTTGAGTGGGAAGCGCAAATGGGAGGAAGATGGGAACTGACAATGGGAGCAGCATGTCCACAATGGTCATGGGAACGGGAGTACGGGGATAGCGGGACGGGAAGCAAGTGGGACGGTATAAGTTATCCTGCCAACGGGATGGGAAGTGATGGGACGGGAGAAAGTATCCTGCCAACGGGATGGGAAGAGATGGGACGGGAGAAAGTATCCGACGATGGGATGGGAAGCAAGGTGGAGACGGGAGGACGGGAGGATACTATTTCGGCCATATGGGACGGAAATGGGTAGGAAAAACATGATGGGATGGGACGGGAGGTCGTGGACGGGAGACATTTCACGATGGGACGGGACGGGAATACCCGTCCCGTCCCGTTCTCTATGGGAATTCCCGTCCCGTTGACTCCCATGATAGTCCTTGTAAAATTCCACCTTCGGCAAATAACAGACGGAATACACTGTGTTTTGCAACACTAAATATATCTACACGACCGCATAAACAAGGAGAACACATCGGTGAAGCGATTTTTGTAGTGCGAGTTGTAGTTCGCGAGATATGGACATTGTCATACTACTTAATTAAGGAGGCGCTATTTCACGTAGGGATGATATTCCTATAGTTAAATCAAGATACTATGAAATCAGGCCATATATCGGTCAGTACGTTGACATATTCGACACTAGACATGTTGACATGATCGCATCCACAAGAGGAAGACGTTCGTGACATTTGTTTATATTGTTTGCAAGCCGTGAGGGGCTGTTATAAGAAACGCCTCCCAAAGTACTAGAACAATGTATGGAGCAATTTTGGAACCTTAGGGGAATATTTACTCCTCCCGGGAATCGTTTTTGCGCTTTGGTTTTTGAGAGTTCGAAAAATCGACACGGTTGTGCGCAACCAAATTACGAAACAACAAGCGCATGGCCGTTTTTGAACAAACAAAAATCATGTGCATGAGGAACGGTCAAAGTTGCCAAACAATTCAGAAAATATGGAAAAGTGTACCTAAAGAACAAAAAAGAAGAAAAAAATGGCCAGTCATACGTTTTGTCTTCGTGTTGTTACGCACATCCCTGCCAAGTTTCGTTTTCCAACTCGCAAAAACCAAAAGCGCAAAGTTGCGAAGGGGTAAAGCTCTGGCTGTCTCTGGAACCAGCTCGTAACGTAATGTTACGATTTTTTTCCGCTGGCGCGTAACATTAACATAAAACGTTAAGTGTCACGTTATCGGAGGTGTGAAACATTCCAACATTACATGGTCATCGTCATCGGGAAACACGTTCATAGAGCTTTGTAGTGGGACATCGATACGCAGAAGTAGCTCCAACAAACGGTGCTCGTGAATCGAGCATAGGTTCACAAACGGATCTATCTGCCGACCAACATGAAATCAGCGGAAAGACTTTCGGCGCTCAACGAAACTGATATATGTATAGTTATGTTTGTGAATTTTTCGCACTTTTCGCAACTTTTCTCTCCGCGCGAGCGCTTTTCGGCAAAACGCTAAGTACCCCGACACGGGAGGCCCGGCCGGACACATTGGTCGAGGTTTGGGCTCGATCCGAGCTCTGTGGCTCGCGTGGCGGGCGCTCGAAGTTTTTTTTCCCGCGGGAGTGGATAAGCCGATTTCCCGGGTTTTCTGCATGAGGCCGTGTTTTGTACGTACGTGCCAGTAAATAATAACGTTCTTTTTGTTTTAGATTTTGTCTGTTTTTTGCTCTCTCACATGCACACGGGCCAGAAACATGTACTCGTACCAGATAGACAACAGACAACATGCACAGGGCACGGCGTTACAGCGTTGCCGCCCACACCAGTAGTAGGGGAACATCGTGCGTGAGTGGCACATCCATCTGCGCTGTATTGCTGTGGCTAGCTGTGTCCATCGGAGGAACCTGCGGTCTAGAATCCTCACCATCTATCTACGTACCTGTTTCTGTTCTGCTGCTATGTGTGACAGACCCACGCTTACTATGACCGGAAATGTAATGACCGCTTTGAAAAAATAGGAGTACCTCAACTACTGCTGTCCTTATATTTTCCGGGGTTTTTTGTTGTTCCCCGAAGCTCACTCCAGAAATCCACGAGACATCAAACACCATGAAAAGAATACGAACAACGCCACAGCCCCGGCTAGAAGCACAAGCAGCACACGTGTCTGTGGCGGGTCCACCGTATACTGCTGTGGTTATTAGGTATATAGTGGTTGCTTTATGCAGGCTTGCATGCGTCATCAGGCTTCTGCTGCTGCTGCTTGCTGCTGTGCCTGCATTATGTATGTGCGGTGTGCGACCTGTCGTGCCTCTGGCGCGCAACGACAAATAATACTGCTGTACCAGTACATACAGGAAAATGTATCTTTAAAAACATAGTCAAACGGTCAATGTGTCCGATTTCAAATTTGAAGGATTGAGTTCGATCCTTGGCGATGCTTACGTATACCCTTTTTTTCTACTTTTTTTTCCTATTTTTTTTGTATTGTACGTAACAAAACCAAGTGGGTTTCTTAGGCAGGTGTTGTCGAGAGTTCCAGCCCTTTCTTCGGTGCATCCTTTTCTACTTCTTCTGCAAATATTATCCCACCACCCCTGTACATACATGTGTCACGTGTGCGTGCGTATACGGTGTGTGCCGTGTGTCATGCGTGCATGTATGTGCAGCGTATCACGCTTGGAGTATTTTCAAACATTTTTTTGCCGGGAGTCCTCGGTTTTGTGCGGGATGGGCCTTCCTTCGCTTGAGCTCCACAACAATTAAATATTGGCAAATACGTTTGGCGGAATCTCTAACAGAGTCAATCGTAGTAACGGTTCCACCATATTTCCGAGTATGTTTTTTATCGCCAAAAATACAGGTGCAGCTCTAAAAAGGTCTACATTTATGAACAGTAGTAGTACCAGATATTTCATAGTGTCGTATTTATGTACTACGAATAGAATACAATATTATATGCGTATGATGCAATATCGCATGCTGTTGTAGTAGGTTTTCGATTCGTCCTTGCGCCACTCCCCTAGGCACGTCCCGGAGGGGAACCTTGTATTTTGTATACATACGGACGATATTTCGGTGCATCTTGGTTGCTGGTGTGGGTGTATGTATGTTCTGCTCGAGATTATATGGAGTGATCGCAAAACGCGGTACAGAAGTATATATGAATATGAATATGTACATACAAACAATTCATAGATCGGAGGAGGGTTTACAGATTGATCTGATGTGACAAGATTGCCGAGGTTCACGTTAGGGAGAAAGCAGTTTCCGGGATTCATGTGTCTTCAAGAGTGACGGCGCATTGTTTAGTGGCACGCTTTGGCTACAAGGCGTTGTACGAAAAGAGTCGTCGTGTGTTGGTAAAGAGCAAAAAGCCACATAGTATGAAGCCTCGTTTTGATGAGAGGGTAGTATACGGGTGACATGCGTTCGTACGAGTGAAGTCACATTATTTGGCGACTCGGTCGGGCGAAGAGGCAACTCACGGCATTTATTTGTTTGTGGGTTGGTAACCGCGACGTAACAAAGTTTGGGGACTCGCGTTGGCGATAAGGCAGTTTACGGCATTCAGTTCGTGTTTTGGTAAAAGCGAGATCGCTATTGTTTGGTGCATGGCATTGGCGACAAGGCCGTTTGCGTAAGTCGTGTGTAGGTAAGAGCGAAGTCCCATTGGTTGGATGCTCGCTTTGGCAAGACGGCCGTCTCCGGGATTAATTCGTGTGTTGGTAAGAGCGACGTCACGTTGTTTGGTAGCTCGCTTCGGCGAGATACCAGCTTCCGGAACTCGTGTGGTGGTAAGAGCGAAGTCACACATATTTCATCGTGTGCTGGCTCGAACCCGCGAGTAGACATTCTACCGGAGTCAGTCGCGTTAGTGTGTGCGAAGTTATATCAGTGTTTGGGTGACTCGCTGTGGCGTTAAATTTGTTGACGGGAGCAGTGTGTTAGCGAGAGCAAACTCATATTAACAGCATGATAGATAGTGGTCACAGTCCTAAAGTGGCTCGCTTTAACGAGAATACGGTTTTCGGGAGTATGGGTTGATGGTTGCAAAGCCACAGTGGACACATTGTTATGATGGCCCGCCTTGGAGACAATGCAGCTTTTGGGAGTGTTTTGCATGTCTCAGCCGTTTGGGCCCTCGCTTTGGTAATTCATGGACCGAAGAGCAAGCCTATCTGAATGGATATGCGCGCAAACGTTCATGATTTTGAGAGTTAACAAAAGTACAGGGACGAAAAATACGCTAACCAAATGAAAGTCAAGACCACCTTACGTAGGGGAACACCTTCTTCGCGGAAGAGCGGGCGTTCGGGCGTTTCGTATTACCTATCTATGTTTTGAATTTTGAGGTTTAACATTTAGGGACCTTTTTGGCCAAAGTCACCCCCCCCCCCCATAAAGCCCAAATGGGACAGTTTCGTCACTGATAAAAATGAACATCAGTTTGATACGGCGACCTCGATCATTCTGCGCCCTAGATTGATCAAGTCTAGAACTAAAAACCGAAGCTCATATTTGAGCCATTGTCAAGGTTTTTGCATGTATCCTATTTTCAGTATTGAGTATACTCGTATTTTCGCATCTAAGCGACACACCAGTGAAGCTGCTGCATATACAGACTGAGACGGTCGCGTGCAAGGCCACGCTCACCCGGTCCTCAAGCCAGGAACAAGCCCGCAATCACCCAGCGTTCAGCCAGGAGCCCTCACGACGGCATCGGGGAGGGACGATGCGGTGGATGTGATTGATCGTCAAGGGTTTGTTTGTAGAGGAGACCTGTCTGGCACAGCTTTTGCAACGCACACCATTATACTCGTATCGTTGTTGTTGCTGTGAGCCGGTGTTTCGTGCAATGAATAGTGGGCACATGCCCACCTGGAGCGCCGATACAATGGTCTTGATCACCGAGAACGATCGGTATCTGGGTACCGTCGCGGCTCGCTTGTGTTGAAAGAGGGGTGGGCGCAGGGGCGGCACGTGCTTGCTGATGTGGTGGGACTAACTTCAATTCTAACTTTCCATTTGTACGAGTAGTAGGTAGTGTGAGTGGATCGGGTCACGATACATCTGCGGGATACCTGGTACATATTGTATAGACGCCGAAGTGTTACACTCGGCTTCGTAGCAAAGATGAGTGTCGACGAGATCCTAGATTTCACAGCTGTTGTTTTTATTTCATTGTTTAAAATATATAGACGCCTACCCTGCTACATAATAATCTACAACGGAATTATACCACTGCTTACAGTTCTTCAAAAATGAATTCACAAACCGATTACGCGTAGTCACAAGGGGGGCTTTTATCAACCAATATTCAAAATTGATTGGAAGTTTGTTTTTTGTTGCAGACGTACGAGTATGTTTGCTGCAAAAATATTCTGATCGGCCATCCCTACGAGGAGACAAATGTACCTTGATGGTGGGGGGAATCAAATGAACATAAACACGTGCACGGGCCCTATCTCCATGAAGATTGAGACCTCGGTAGTCCCAGGGAATATATAGTATTCACGGCGAGTTCCTTCTGTGTTCCAGGAAGCTGGTTCTACAGGAAAACTTGATCTTGAAAAACTACAAGGACGTATTGTATACTCGTACTATTAATAATAGTTGCAAGCTCGACCTCGGGATACGCAGAGGGGTCCCAGCTGACCTGATATCTCTGACCCGCAGAAAGTTCCAGGCACGAGAGAGTCGAGGCATCCATTCGCGTGTCCAATAATTTATACGATATAATTACGTATACGAGTACACTGCTGTACTACTGCAGTACTACCCGTAAATATGATAATATATATACGAAGTATAAGACTTCATTTAGCGGTCGTAGTACCAGATGCGTATCACCAGTATTTACGAAGTCCAAGGTATATCTCGAAACGCGCACATGTCACGCAAGGGAGGAATTACTAGTGCGCCATACGTACGCGCCATGCGCAATTGTCGTGCAGGTCCACGAACAACGTGGGACTAAACCTGTGTTGTCCCGGTGGTCTACTGGTTATACTCGCATACTGTACTTAAATATATATGGAAAATACTCTTATTAATACGAATCTATTACATATATTATATGCATGCACCAGGTAAAGTTTACGGTGGTGGTGGTATTGCATAGTGCAATCGGGCGCCGTTGCGCGAGCAGCGCAACAAGCACGGTAGGGTCCTCCCCCGTAGGCTCATCGCAGGCTATTAAAAATGAGACATTAACAGAGATATTTGCCCGGAAACCACCCGACAAAATGAGTTCAGACCCGTAAGAACTCTGTCTTCGCCTAATACGGAAGACGAACAGAAGTAAAAGGGTTCCTCATCGAAAATTATTCTCTGTCGAAAAATAACCGCGCAACAATGTTTTATCCTGCTGCAAAAAATACTGGGCGCCCCGGCACCTGTCTTACGCTGCGCCACCTATATCGCCTGTTGCGCCATACCGCAACTAACTAGATTATTAGCAGCAAGAGTATATGTGAGTGTTGCTGGACTACTGCTACGGTATCTCCTATCTCTATGAACATTGAAACATCGATAATCGAACGAGAAGATATGATACAGGGACAGCGAAAACGCGGAAGGGTCACGAAAACTATAATTAGAAACAAACAAACAAAACATGATTAACACAGATCGCAGGAAGGAGTTGCTGCCCAAACGAAAAAAAACACGGCCAAGAAAGATGCCCCGAGACAGGAAAACAAAATATGCGAAAGGGAAAAACAAGGTTGTGCACGTTGCGTTTGAACGGTGCTGTGCGGTTTGTGCGGCTCTACAGAACCGTACGTCACCGTGCGACGTTCCCCCCACCATAATATTCGAACCGACCGCCCTGTAAGATCGCTAGAAACAAAGTCCGACACGCAGCGGTTAATTTTTAAACCAAATATATTCTGAACCAACAGGTGGACTCCCACGAACAACAAAAATAACGTGACGTCACCGTCTCGCCTGTGAAACAAAGGTCAGGGCTGGTAGGTGGAGTTTGGTTTTGACCTGTATTTTAACGAACCGCTACCGTACAAAATCCAATGTTTATGTGATCCACGACTGGTGCTACGGTAGGGGGGGTAGCCTGATTTTCACTACCACTTTTACTCCACTCGGGCGAATGGCTCTGTACCTCACTTAAAAATGGACGCAGGAATACGTTGTGGTCGCGCAGTAGCAAGCATACCATGGTGGTCCATATATCGAAAACGTAAAGGGTTGAGACTTAAAAATCGGGAAGAAACATGGTGGTCACTCGGTGGGGTGGCTCTCGTCCGCTGACAATAACGGACTAAAAAGCGACCCCCCTACCGTAGCACGAGTCCCTCGCCGGGGGCAGCGCACTTCGTCGACAGCCGTGGTACCGCACGTACTGCTGTAGTATTGCTGTCGTTGCATCCCCCAGAGGAGGATGGGACATAAGATACGCCACGGCGGGTTCCTTTCGCACATCAGCTGTCCGATTCTGCACACCACTATCCCGAGTGCAAAGCCACGTCTACCTACACGCCGTAACACGGGCGATCGGACTACCGCATCACACGCAGGTCGCAAACAAACGCGGTTCCAGATAGATTCGATACAGGTTAACATTAACAAGTAATACAAAAGTGCCACAAGCGACAAGCAGCGGTCTCGTAACCAAGGCACATAAACACATAATCAGCGACCTTGGTACGAGTCACGATTTGATTATATTTGGGTTTCAACTCCTCGTGCAGAGGGTAAGTGTTCGCTGGTTTTGTCGTATGCGACGAGAACGGCTGTCGAGGAGGTTGATTGATGAGGAGGTGGTCGGTGGTAAGGGCTATGCATTAGTGCAGGGGAGAGACTGGATGTGGCGCCTTGACGAGGACCTCAAGGCGTTCGGCATCAGGTCAGAAAGGTGGTCCAAGACGGAACAGAAGGCCGGCCAGTGGTTTTAAGTTCACGACGACGGGGCGCAGGCTTTTATGCCGAAATGGCATGACGTGGAGAGGAGTAATGCAGCAATCGGCACGCGACGGCCGCGGATGCAATCACGACACGGACCGTTGATACCAATGTGTCCAGGCAGGGGCGGGGGTGGGCGCAGAGCTTGGAGAGAAGGGGTCCCATACACACTGACGACTGGGTATGGCCATCATCGTCGTGAGGCGTGCCTCTCCGGTACTGAAGTAGTAAGCGTAGGGCCGCCCGTACCCATTCGCCTTTTGTATGCCCCCCTTGCCTGTTATGTTCGCTTTCCCCGTTTTTTTGTTTTCCTTTTTTCCCTTTCCTCCTTCTCGTGTGTTCTTTCTGGTTTTGGTTTCTGTTGCTTTCGTTCACTCTTGTTCCTGCTTCGTAGGTCTTTCGCTCTTCAATGTTTGTTTCAAGCATATATCTTGAACGCGCTTGCTATTACTAAACTGATGGTGCCCCGACGACAGATACTCGTAGCCATGACCGTTGCATATACTGCACACACAGTACGAGCAGTCTTCTGCGAAAATGAACAAAATGCGATTCCATTATACTTGTCCCCCAAAATTGGGTCCGGCTCTAACACGAGTGAACACCCAACATTCCCTCTTTCGCGTTCATCTCAGACCCGCAGAGCGAGGGCGCGATACAACAACACAAAACGCGCCACGCGCGAAGGCTCTCCGAACGGCGAGGTCGATACGCGAGATGGCCGCGTGCCCAAAATGCGCCCTTACCTCTTGCCGTGCTGGACTTCTGCCGATGATGTCTGCTCCCAGTGGCAAAGAAACTAGGGGATATCTTGTTGTGTTGTGTTTGCGCGCCTTAAAGGGGTGCTGCGGTCCTGTTCGACTGCTCTATACTGCTGAATAAATGAAAAGACAGGGAAGTACGTACGTATGCATATGATGGATGGCGTCAAACTTCGAGAAAACAGGTGTACTTCTCTGCTGTCTGTTCCTGCTCGGCTGCGTAGATTGAACGTCAAAAATAGTACTTATTGTCGGCTTTCGTTGATCCCTCACGGCTGACAATGTTTTAAACCGGGTATGAAACAACAACTCCAACTACTAATACTGTAGTAATGTCAATATTGTTGCCGCAATGTAACAGTTAGGGTTATACGCGTACGTATCTATACTCGCAGTAGGTTTCGGGACACGCACGCATGCATAGAAGAATGCATCCTATAATGAGGCATTAAGCACCCGGCCAGATCGGATCTGTGGACTGTGTGGACGTTAAAGCTCCTCTGCATGGACAACGTTGACCTCTCCTCTCAAGATGGCTCAATGTGAACCCCGATTGGGATCTGCCTCCAGATATCCCTTTTAGTGTAATATTAATAGTACCACGAAAATCTAGCCAATATGAGTTGCGGCGAATTCCTCGGGCTCAAAGCCGTTTTCCTCGTTTGTTTTTGTCGCACGTAGTAAATAATGAGACCCCTCGTGGTCCCCAGTATAAACTGCTCGGCTCTTTACGTGGGCCGTAACGACCGCTGCAAGGGACTATCGACCCTGGACATGTCCAAGGCGACTTCTGCGCGACTTCTACGCGACTCCAACGACAACGGTCCGCCCCAGCATTTACAATAACTTCGGCATATAGTGCTGCTATTCTGAATTGCAGGATACACAGGGTACGCGGCTTGAATGGGAAACGCCATAAATACATAGCGACGAGCGATGCAGCACTATTCTACGACTTTCTACGCAGTGTACGAGGGTAGCAGTAGTAAACGCTGTCGTTGCCCCTTACGGCATTAGTACTGCAGTAGTACTGTAGTAGACGCCACAATTGCAAGTTATTGTTTTTTTTTACTTTCGTTAATAAATATTGCAGAGCCGGATTGCTGATTGCTGCAACAAACAACAAACAAGGTGTATATAGCAGCTGTACGCTGCTGCCCGTGTTTGCTTCAAAATATGTTTCCGAAAACTGTCATTTAGCTCCGGATGAAATGCGTTTAAATTGCGAAAGAAGGCGTCCAAACAATGGTTTAGTTACTACGTGTTCGTATCGAAACTTTGGCATCCAACACTGCAGCAGTGAGTACAAGTATGTACGTGCGTACGTATAGCAATAGAAGTGCGCAAAGCCCACACAAAGCAACACCATAAAGTTAGTTGTTGTTGTTCTGGTTGGTGGGTTGTTGTGGTGTCTGGTGGTTGCTGTTGTTGTTGTTGTTGTTGTTGTTGTTGTTGTTGTTGTTGTTGTTGTTGTTGTTGTTGTTGTTGTTGCTGTTGTTGTTGTTGTTGTTGTTGTTGTTGTTGTTGTTGTTGTTGTTGTTGTTGTTGTTGTTGTGGTTGTGTTTGTTGTTGCTGTTGCTGTTGGTCCTGTTGGCGCTGTTGTTGTCCCATCGGGTGTTGCAAGTTGCAAGAATATAGTCCGTGGCCATTCAAAGGTGCTGAAACCCTAGGAAGATCCCAACCCCCATACAGAAAAAACAAAAGAAAGCAGGTGTACCTCGTACTCGTAAAAAGCCGTTTTTCTTCATTTATAATGAACTGCCTGTCCGGTTAAAACGACAATTCATTTGAGTACATGTTTGTTCGTTAACCCCTTAACCCCTGACGAAGAGGTCCTGTAATCGTATGGGCTTGACAAACAAATGCGACCTCTATATTAGCGCGCGTCCACTTTTCGATTATACATACGTGGATCCCATTGAACTTAAGCTGGTATTTATATGCTAAGGCCGGTAATAACCTCCTGTATAGGTAATTGGTCCGTTTTCGCGTTTTCGCACAATTTGGATGGCATTTGTATTCGGGGTATTTACAAGATATGAGGGCCATACTTGAAGCCCATCGAGCCAGATGTCATCTCGCTCGGGGAATCTTATTGTATAAAAGCTGCTAGTCTGTCTGTCTGTCTGTAATTGAGTAGCGCTATCCAGAGCGGTTCAGCCCCACCTTGCCCCATGGGTAGGGAGGCTGGGTGCCACAACCCGCAGAACACCGGGTCCCATGCCGCGCCGCGCCGTGGCCGTGGCACAATCCCGACGCACAGTTCTGACAGCCATCTAGCCAGCCTACCTGCTGACTTACGATTTTTGAAGAATACTATTCTGGCAGCTGATTGATTGCCCTAATCCATGCCAGTGGCTGCCGGTTCTTTCTACAACATCGGTGTTGAAAAGAGCCACCGAGGTTCCGCCAAACCCGGGGAGGATAGGCTCTCATCCCCGGATCAGACATTCCTCCATACCTCTACAACTCCGACCAACAGGGGACAAAAACGGTTATTTCCCGGGTCGACACTGCCCCGCACGGTATGGAAACTCCACCCCCACCAGTTGGTCACCGATTGGCTGAGGCTCAGGGGGCCAGCGGCACCCGGGGACGATAAGTTCCCATCCCCGGATCAGAAGTCCTTCCAAATATCTACAACTCCAACGACCCGGGGACGCAAGCGGACATCTCCCGGGTCGACACCGCCCCACAAGGTGTGGAAACCCCAACCCACGGACGAAATCACGGATGCCTGGCCCTCATAAAACCAGCGTGCGGCGAGAGTTGACCCTCGGGGCAACCTCGAAGTCCCATCGCACCCGGGGATGATAACGTCTCATCTCCGGGTCAGAAATCCTTCCATAGATGTACAACTCTAACGACCCGGGGACGCAAACGGACATCCCCCGGGTCGATACCGCCCCACAAGGTGTGGAAACCCCAATCCCACGGGCTAAATTATGGTTGCCTGGCCCACATAGAGCCAGCGTGCGGCGAGAGTTGCCCTTCGGGGCAACGTCAAAGTCCAGCCACATCTGGGGATGATAACCTCCCATCCCCGGGTCAGAAAGTATTCCATACATGTACAACTCCAACGACCCAGGGACGCTAACGGACATCCCCCGGGTCGATACCGGCCCACAAAGTGTGGAAACCCCAACCCCACGGGGTAAACTAGGTTTCCTGGCCCTCATAGAGCCAGCGTACGGCGTGAGTTGCCCCTCGGGGCAACGTCGAAGTCCCACCGCAACCGGGGATGATAACGTCCCATCCCCGGGTCAGAAGTCCTTCCAAACATGTACAACTCCAACGACCCAGGTACAAAAACGGACATCCGCCGGGTCGATACCGCCCCACAAGGTGTGGAAACCCCAACCCCACGGGCTAAATTATGGCTGCCTAGCCCTCATAGAGCCAGCGTGCGGCGAGAGTTGCCCCTCGGGGCAACCTCGAAGTCCAATCGCACCCGGGGATGATAACGTAACATCCCCGGGTCGTAAATCCTTCTATACATCCACAACTTCAAGGACCCGGGGACGAAAACGGACATCCTACGGGTCGATACCGCCGCACAAAGTGTGGAAACCCCAACCCCACGGGGAAGTATACGGTTGTCTGGCCCTTTTAGAGCCAGCGTACGGCGAGAGTTGCCCCTCGGGGGAACGTCGAACTCCGACCGCACCCAGGGATGGTAACCTCCCATCCCCGGGTGAGAAATATTTCCATACATCTACATCTTCAACAACCCGGGGACAAAAACGGACATTCGCCGGGTCGATACCGCCCAGCAATATGTGGAAACCCCAATCCCACAGGCTAATACACGGTTGCCTGGCCCTCATAGAGCCAGCGTGCGGCGCGAGTTGCCCCTCGGGGCAACGGCGAGGTCCCACCGCGCCCGGAGATGATAACGTCTCATCCCCGGGTCAGAAATCATTGCGGACATCTACAACTCCAACAACCCTAGGACGAAAGCAGACACCCCCCCGGTCGATGCCGCCCTCCAAGGTGTGGAAACCCCGACCGCACGGGCTGATTTTCGTTTTGGTTGGGGCACATGGTCGGTGTTTCGCTGTACCCGGTGATGGTAAGGCCCCATCTCCGAATCATATATCCTTCGATGCATGTACACTTCCAACAAACACGGACATCCCCCGGATCGATACCGCCCCGCATGGTGGTTCTAATGTTTCGGCTCAGAGTGGTACCTCACAGCACATTGTTAATACTACGAGTACTATGTTCCACACTTACATACTACTATGGGAAACGCAAAGCTAGCGCCACGGGCGGAGCCGTGGCCGAACCGCTAGTACAATAAAAGCTGCTTATTTTCTACGCTTGATTCTGTCTGCAAGAAATGAGTAACACCAAGGATGCTAAATAGGCAAACCTGCAAGGGAACCCTCTGCGTCTCGCCGAGTCTTACAACAGTCCCACGTTTTTGGGGACACACTACTCGGAATTAGTGTGGGACAGATGTTTCAGTTCTGAATGGGGTAAGAGTTGTATTCCGCTCACAATAAAATGTTCACCTCGAATATATATTGTAAGTATCTATCCAAACAACATATCGAGAGCAGCCTTGACAGGCTAGTAAAACAGAGGATATAAGGCAATTCGTATTGAGGGGCGAGGTATCTCGCCCTTAAATCCCGATCATCTTGGATCATCGACGTCTTGAGACTGCCGAAAATGCCGATTTCGTTTGTTCGTCATCGACGGCTGTCTGTTACAAATGACACTAGTTTTCATAGATGGTCAATTTTGACTGTGAGGGAAGTACATCTCTTACAATACAACAACCCAACATTTTCAAATATCATTCTCACCGGCAAAGCAAATTTGAATAGTAACTTTCGGCTGTATAACTCGTACGGTCACGTCGGTTCCCGGTCTCACGGGCTGATAGAGACGGAACTACGCCGCCGGTTTGAGAGTAACAATTGGCTGACCCCCGAGATGGTATCGATACTTCGTATGTATCGAAATTGCGATGTGTCGTATCGAACTCGTTGCGCCATCCGTCCCCTAGATTTCCCGTGTATTGTTATGCTGAGACCGCAAACGAAAGCTCCGATGCATCACATGAATATCGACATCGAACTGTCTAGTGTTGGACATCGGTAACATACAAACTGCCAAACTCGATTGATCAAACACTAACGAACACCCACCACGACTGCCAAGACAAGATTTTCCGTTTCCAACTGGCCCATGCGCCCCGAAAAAACCAACGCTAACCGACCATCTCTTACGCGTGCATGCGGGTGAGCCAACGATAATGGAATAAGATGCGATACCGGTAAGTCTGCAAAATATCAAGTACGATATCGACATTTGATACGCTAAATTCAATATTTCCGAAAGGGGATAATTCCGGTACTTCGTGTGTTCGTAGTATTCTACGAGTAGAGTACCTTTTAGCAACGTAAGGAGTACTTGGGGTTTGGAGATAAAATTCCTCAGGCACTTTGTGTACTCCACTCGTAGTATTTGGGCTCCATGTACTTCGGAATACTGCTCGTAGTCGGGGTATTTCGATAATTTGTACTGGAGATACGGCCATGCTCGGAGTATTTCAGGGTCCGATAGTGCGGGTACTCCTTGGACTCGCAGTCGTTGGGCCTTCAGGGTACTGCTCATACAGAAAGTACCAAGGTATTCAGGCCGTCAGCACTCTAATACTCTCAGTACTCGGAGTACGAAATGTGCTCGATACTCAGAGTAAACTCAGACGGTGAATTCTATTACGAGAATATTTGCATCATACTCGGCCGTCATTCCTCCCAGGCTCTGTGAGCACGCGACTGGCGTTTATAGCATTTTGAAATTCACAGATGCTCCCATTACCTCGGAGTATACTTAGAGCGTTTTCGAGAAAAAATACTTCCGGTGCTTTGTGTACTCGCAGTATTTCGGTGTACAATACTCTCGATACTCGGTGTACTCCGAGCAAACTAGACACCCCTTGCCGGCAGATCGGAGTGCAGGTTGCCGGCCACAAGGGCTCAAATGACGCCGGCATTGGATAGCGGGGAGCTCCATCTGCTTGTGTTGCTGAGCAGGCCTTCTATGTCGTTATATCGATCGGTGGGGCGAACTACCTTTGGCTTAGATACGTATTTTCATACTGGGATGTTCGGTGTTGTTTTGTGATTATACGACAACAAAAAAAAGGATTACGAATTCTCTTCAATTTTTCCGGTTTTCTCACATGACTATCACTAAAAATGTAGTGTGAATTTTACGAGTACTCGCAGTATTTCGGAATTCAATATTATTGCCGAATACTTCTCCTTCTTTCAGGGTTCTCAACTTGAGGTACTGCCAAGTGTTTGTGGTATGCGGTTGCTTGATACTGGTTTCCCGATATGTGGGGGTGTCATACTGGTCTATGGAGACTGGGGTTTTATATGGTGTGGCGAGGCATTATGATCTGAGATGATGGATGCCTCGCGTGGATGCTGCTTCCTCCTGGAAGCAGTCGCTGATGTTAAGATACGACCCGGACTTGATACGAAGATACTGTCTGTATATATGTAAGGGTGGAGCGTGATGGAAAGGTACGGCTCACTCCTGTGTGGTTTATGTGTGTGGAGCCTTTGACGACAGGCACTGTGCTCCTTTTGTGTGGGTGTGTGTTCGAAAGTCTGCTACAACCAGGTGGGCCCCATGTATAATATCCGGTGCCTCCTTACCTACGACATAGCGGCACACCACGTGGTTGCAGAGAACACGTTATACAGCAAGCGTATTAAAACACGATCATCGGATTGCTTCGGGCCCTGAGGTCGCTGGAGCGCTATACTGTGTTAGAGGGAGAGTGGTACGGGGAGGGCTGACTCTGGAAATGGTCTTTGATTTTGAGGATTTCGGGCAGCAGCATCAGCGGCGGCAGTATCGAGGCACCGGGGCAACAGCAGCAACAGCAGCATCATGGAGGCGCCTGGCCGCATCAGCGGCAACAGCAGCGGCGTTGGGGTGGAGGTCACAGTTGAAAACAGCAGTATGCCTTTGGTGGACAGCAGCACCAGCGGCAGTAAGGTGGCGCCGCGCAGCAGCAGCAACAGCAGCAGCGGCGGCGCCAGCACCAGCAGAACCCGGAGGGCACTGGTTGTGCACGTGTCACCGGACATGGGTGGTACCAGCCGGAGTCCCCTCGACCTCCAGGAGCGTCTACGGGCGGGTTCTACACGTGCGAGCGTTGTGGTGCTCAAGGGCATACGGCCGCGATTTGCTTTGCGCCAAACAGGGTGTGCGATGGGTGTTTGGTATATGGTCACATGACCAGGCAGTGCACTGCCCAGCCCACTATCGTCTACGCGCCGTACTACAGCTACGTGCCGCAGGCTGGAGCATAAGCAACGAACCTCTCTGAGCTCTACAGTTCGCTAGTGACAGGGCTCGTCCCACGTAGGCCTCCCGCCGCTGCTACGACCCCGGCCTGTTCGGCACATAAATAGGGCGTCAATGCCTGGTCGAGAAGACCTGGTAACGCCCGCTTCTTCAACAGTAGTGTCGTGTTCTCGCCACAATCCGTTGTGCATCAGCGCCGGACCTCTCTGAATTCGACAGCGCGCCAATAACAGGCCTCGTGCCACGTAGTGACACCGCTGGTACTACGACTCCGCCTTCTTCGCCGAGCGAACAGCGCGTCAGCACCTGCGACCTGAGGACGCCTCCTTCTTCAATGGCAGTGTTAAGCTCCCGCCACGAGTCGCGGAGCATCAGCGGAGGACCTCGATAAACTCGGCAGCGTGCCAGAGACAGGATTCGTCCCATGTAGGGACCTCGCTGCTAGTACGACCTTGCCTGCTTCGGCTCGTGAACACGGCGTCAACGCAAGACAGAGACGACCTGGCGACGCCCTCTTACTCAATTACAGTGTCGAGCTCCGGCCACGATCCACGGAACATCAGCGGAGGACCTCTCTGAGTTCGTTTGCGCGCCAGGAACAGGAATCGTCCCAGGTAGGGACCCCGCTGCTGCTACGACCCCGCCGTTATTGCCCAGCGAACAAGGCGTCAACTCCTGTTCGAGACGATCTGGGGAGGCCGCCGTCTTAAGTGATAATGTCGAGCTCTCGTCACCATCCGCGCAGCGTCGGCGGCTGATCTTTGCAATCTCGACAGCACGCCACACACGGGACTCGTCCGACGTAGAGATCCCGCTCGTGCTACTTCACCGCCCTCTTCAGAGCGCGAACAGGGCGTCAACGTCTGGTCGAGACGACGAGGTGACGTCCTCTTTTTCCACAACAGACTCGAGCGCTCGCCACCACCCGCGGAGCATTGGCGGCGGATGTCTCTTAGTTGCACAGCGCGCCAGAGACAGGACTCGTCCCAAGTAGAGGCTCCGCTGCTGCTACGACCCCGCCTGCATCGGCTCGTGAAAGGGGCGTCAACACGTGGTCGAGACGACCTGAGGACACACCCTTCTCCAAAGGCAGTGTCGATCTCTCGCCACGATCCGCGGAGCATCAGCAACGGACCTCTTAAATCTCGACAGCGCGCCAGAGACAGGAGTCGTCCCGTAGGGATCCCGCTGTTGCTACCACACAGCCTGCTTCGGCTCGCGAACAAGGCGTCAACGCGTGATCGAAACGATCTGTGGACGCCCACTTCTTCAATTCAAGTGTCGAGCTCTCACCACTATCCGCGGAGCACCAGCGGCAGACCTCTCTGAGGTCGACATTGCGCCAGGGACATGACCTGTCCCCCGTAGGGAGCCCGCTGCTGCTACAGACGCGCCCTCGTCGGGGCACGAACAGGGACGCTGTCTTCTCCAATGGCAGTGTCCTGTGTATAGCCTCTTCGCCACAAGAGGAGTTGTTTTCCCACTTGATGCACTCGGTCGTGGCTAAGGCCTCTGCGCTCGTAGCGTCGATTGGGAAGAGGTCGCAGCAGGTGGCAGACTTGCTTTAAGTGGAAAGGGTCTGGGTCCAGAAGGACACCTCTACATACATGGGCCTAACGAGAGCCGCCCCGATCCTACCCCTCGTCAAAGCTTTCAGCAAGACTTACGACGATGCCCGGGACCCTAGTTTGTGGCCGACCCCGGAAGACCAGGGGAAACGCCACCGGCCAAGAAGCTACGCGGCGACAACCGCGACTTCGGAAAGGACCACCACCGTGAGGGTGGTGGCTTTAGCGGTAACGCAAACCAAGATGGGGGTCGTGGACTCCACCACCGCCGTGGGGGTGACATAAGTAGCAGATGTGGAGGAGGCGCGTCGGGGGTTGGTGGTGGCACCGGACGTCATAAGGTACCTGGCTTTAAAAAAAGCAACCGTGGAGATGGCGGCGGCAGCCCTGGAGGACGGCGAGATCGCACGAGAGGCCGCTAGAACGGGTATGACTCGCCGACTTCTTCTAGATCGTCTGCACGCTCATGCACGGACGACGACGGCGTGACGGTGGCGACAGGAAAGAGGCATATAACCCCCTCCTTAGTAGATGTTTCATCCTCCACCGAGCGGCCGATTGACATAATTGTGACGGATGGCCGCTCTAAGCCTGTTTCTTCTCATATAACCCACGCGTCTACCTCCACGATATACACCGATGATGTCGCCGCAAACGACAAGCATGCCGCTTCTGTTCGCCACGTATTCATTCACGGAGGTCTCTAAGACGTGGCTCGAATTTCCACCCCATTTTTGCCTGCCTCTGTAAGCCAGGTAGACGGACCACAAAAGCTCGTCCGCTCGACTAAGTCAGGGGCATCCGAAATCGTAATGCACTGCGATTACCGCTGTACACAGGTTAAATTACACACGGGTTCGATACCAGATTGGCAACACCCCCTCAAACAAGCGTTCATACGCGCAATTGTTCCTGACAAAGCTACGACCGCCGAAACCACCAGTTTGATCGACGATTCGTTTGGACAGGTATCGCGAGCACTTAAGGCCGAAGCCGCGGGACCCGAATTATTCGACCTGTTGGTATTTCTTTTGACGTGGAACAATGACCTAGTAGACACGGGTAGGGCTGCACGAAGTTGCACACGTTCGGGGTGCCTTAGGCACGCTCTTTTGATAGTTCTATCCGCATTTTCGAGTACTCGTGTTGACAGTGACGGGGAGCGAGCGCGTTCAGGCCCCAGGTGTAGAGGTTGTGTCGGAGGTAGCTCGGAGGGCGGCCGAAGAATTGTTGTTTACATTGATGTATATATTGTACCCTTGTTTATTGCCAACGTACCCGAGGCCTTACTCTTCGTTGCATGTGATGTGGAAAGCATTTGGCGATATGGACACCATCAAGACGCCTGCCGTTAACAGCGAAACATATTCTCTTTTACCTGTTTTTTCGACGGATGGGGACGCATGCTACGGCATGGAGTTTCGGAGGCTCGTCACTTGAAAAGCTCTCTACCTCCGAAACAAACTGTTACTGGATGAGCAATGCCATGGCCTGAGAATACCACAAATATTATTCCAACATACGAATGAAAGTCCGACGCGTAGCACGCGTCAGTCATCCGCAATGTCGGGGGTCCGGCCCGCTAGTTATGGGCGCGGACAGGCCCGAGTGCCGTTCCAGCCGCTTTCATGGCAGACGAGGACGAGCCATAATCTGCTTGTTTTGTCCATTGATGGCCCGTCCGATTCTTGACTTGACATTCTTAAACCTAGTGACCTTTGGAAGAATATCATTACGCAGACGCCCTCGCAGCTTCTTCGTCTTTATAAATCGACGACACTGCTTTCTGGAACGACATCCTCCCGCCCTCCTCCCGTGCCCCAGCTTTGCGAGAAAACGAGGGTCGCAACCTAAACTGCTACGAGGACACGCACTCCTTCTAACACTGTGGACACACGTTTATTGATGACAGTGGCCTTTGAACAGTGACCGTGGTAAAATTGGCGACGATGACGCATACATACGATGGGAAGCACACATGTGCAGTCACCGCCGCGGTGACATACCTTCTCGCTCGAATGCCTACAAGCGCAATCGCCGCCATCGCTAACGTCCGTCGGAACGACACAACCAGGGGCGGGCGTGGTCAGGAAAACAACTGAAACACAAACGTCGACAACCCACACGCGTCAATCTTCCACGGAGGTGTCCCGGCCTCGTATTATTTTTCTGCACCCGCACCTACTCCGGGTAATCATTATGGAGCCTCCCTCAACACGAACGGCAAACCGAACACACGCCAGCCGAACGCCTTTCTCCAGGGAAACATTCGGGTCGATGGCGGAACTGCCCAGCCCACTCGTACGTCACCAGCACTGTCGGGGGGACCGTTTGTTTGCTTCGCAAGATGCTTGTGTACCTAATGGCCGTTCAGCTATTAACACAGATATGCTTGCATCTGCCAACCTCCCACGGACCCCTCAGCCACATGTGCATTGCCCACACGGTTCCGTACCGGTGTCGGGACCATGCGCTTCGCGCGTGATTCTTTTAGGCCGGGGTACATTTTCGACCGCGGTAACACGCACGTCGTGCCCCGCCCCACTAAGCCATGGTCGAAAATTGGTGACGAGGGCACGCGCTTCCAGTGCCGCCCCCCCCACTCATGGCAAAGGATCCTGCGCTTCACGCGCCGCTCCGCCCGGCACGCACCAACAAAGCACTACGACTTCCGCTCAAACGTGACGCTATACCCTGCGAGAGCCTTCGCCCCCTCCTCTACCTGACCATTTGGTGGCGGTTGGCTTGAGGTGTGTGGAAAGGTGGACAAGAAAACATTGAGGTCTTTGGCGAAGCTCTGTGTCGCGACAGCAGAGGGCGCTCAATTATTTTCCCCATCAAGGGGGAGTTGACAAGATCCGCTCCCTCGTCTTCCTTCCGCAAGAGGCCTACAGGGAAAAATCCTACACAGGTGGGATTTATCTTGCCGGCCTCCCGAGCCCTGTTTTCGAAGACGCCAAAAAGGTCTGCAGACATTCCAAGGTCTTCGTGCACGCTAATCCACGTGCATCATGCTCCGTCAGTATGAGTGGAACAGGAAGAAGATCCGAAACTACCCAACGAGCCAGCTGTGACACCATAGCCTTCAATCGGATCACCTGGACGCCTTTCCAGTACAAATACGGAAGGTTCGAGCCTCTAGTCAAGCATAAGCGGTGCAGAGCCCCCTACCCCTCTGGGTGCCGTGAGAGGCGCTTGTGGTGAGTTTATGTACAGATCGCGGGTGGCACGAGACCATGAACCGTTGGTTCAGATTCGATGTATGCACGTTAAGGCCGGTGCTCCCAGGCAGGGGCACCACGTGCAAAACGTGCTGAGGGCCAGTGCCGCCAAACGGGGCCACTGCAGCCCCAAACTGCCGAGGCCCAGCGCCCCTAGACGGGTACATTGCAGCCCCAAACGATACAACCCCCGGCGAATGGGCGCCATCGGTCTTTGAGCCCACTCTCGAATACTCAACATAAAAGGGTATATTGTTCGGGCTTCCCCCTTCCTCGTTTTTGCAGTGGTTTCCGTCGTCGTTTGTCGTCGACGACGTGTTATATGATTGAGCGGAGCAGTATATGATGGCCGAAACGGCCAGGCTGTCAACGGCCAACGTGAAGTTGAAGTTTGGTTTCCTCGCCATGTCCAAGCACGCACAGACGCATCGGCCGAGGAATACGCCGCTTTTACTCATTTGTTTGTGACCGAGAAAGTAAGCTTGCCTTTTGATCTGGCAACTATGCTGCCTTGACGCAGAACCCTCCATGGGGAATAACCTTCTGAGGATGGGCACAAAACTCTTTCCTGGAGCCAGCTCTCTAAACCCGATGATGGGCATTGGTCTCCCGGAAGTCATCCCCGGGGCCAAGCATGTGCTCGATAATGCGTTTGGTGCCGTCTACCATAGTATTCGAGAAAGTGACGCCGGGTTGACTCATTCATCATCTCTGCACTCGCACCGTGAGCACCAAAATTAACGAGATTTCCTCAGCGCCGCCACCGGGCCCGCTAACCACGACCAGCGTTTGCCTATCGAGGCTTGGTATTTTTCTCTAACGCGTCGAATGGACAAAGCCCTGAAAGTCTGACAATAGCTTATGGCGTCGCTCCTGGGCTTGCGTTGTCAGAACACCGCCCCTGCCTCGTCGTGGGTACAGTGACGCTAGCCGATGTTTCATGCCCCACTAAATTCGTCATTCATAGTGGAGGGGTGGCCATTGCAACGTTCAGGTGCGTGGCGTTTGTTGATACAGATCCCCCCAAAATAGTCGTCCACGTCGATAATTTTGATCGTATTCTCCTACAACACGCTGCCCAGGATCATAAGAGCCTGCCAAGATAAGATCATCGAATAATAGCAGGGTGACGAGGACAACAACGCCCTGCCTGGGGGTTATTTCGAATAGCCTGCGGAATCACCCACGCTGGACAGTGTTTCTAGACCCTTCCGGATGTCTTACGTCTATACTTTCAGGTCTTGATGCAAAATATTTTCAACAATTCGGGGTATGTACACCCTGGCAGGGTATTGTCATTCGTACCCTGTCAGTACTACCATCTTGTCTGGGTATCCACAGGGTATAGAAAAGTTGTCAGGGTCTATCGAAATCGTGTACGTTCGGGCAGGGTATGCGGCAGGGTACCCAAGATGGCACTTGTGCAGCTGACGCAAACATCTACGCCATTGTCAGAATTCACAGTTCGTAAACCATCCCGCCCATCACCAAGGTTCATCGTATTTGGCGCCGGTTGTGTCTACTCGTAGTGTTTAACTGGGTCGGCAGCAAACCCAACTCCTCGGAGAGCCATATGGTTCTACGATGGATAGGTAGTAAAGGCACAACACTGGCCCCGGTGAAATCCAATAAGCCGGGTATACGGTTCCACATCTTGAATCAGGTTCTCGTTTCCTGTGCCAACTACCCAGCGAGGCAGTAGTGGGGCCGACAGAGCAGCAACTTCAACATTTCGAACGAACAAGTGGCTGGCGAATAGCATCCATGATTCAGCATGGATACATCGAAATACGTGACAGTTCGTCAGACCTGTCTTCAAGAAGCGGAACTCATTTAGCGTTATTTTTGTCGTGTTCGCCTGACGCGGCAAGTAACACCATATGCTTACCGTGTATGAGTATTGGGATCAATATTATTCCTGTCGCGCATGAGGATGATGTATACTGCAGTGGATTGTTTCTCGTTTTAACGTAGGGGAGTGTGTGGGGCTGTTTTCATTAGGTGCCGTCTTCCCCTGGCATTACCAAGTCCATAATGAGAACATATTATGCACTGCTGTGATGAACTCATGAATTTTTCGAGCATGTGTCATGTCGCCTTGTGAGAGGCAAAATATACGTAGGAGAAGGTGTCTTATATCGTGGACATCACACGCCTACAGACGCACATGCACGAGCAATATCATGTAATTGGTCCATATAAATTAACGGTACATCAGCCGTGTTCTCAGCATCACATGCTCCATACACACATGATGGGTGGTAACAGTACGCCACAGGCTCTATCATACGGCCTGGCACACAAAGGCTCGACTCAACCAAACATACCCGAGCAGGCGAGTCACCCAGTTGAAGCACACCAAACTCGCGAACCTCTTGTCACATTTTAAAAAACCTCATACTTCCGTATATCAGTACCGATCACCGCAAAATCACCAACAGCCACCCTCGTTGGTAGGTACGGCCAAAATCCTATAAAAAATCGCCAAATGCACGATAAAACGGCACATCACAAATACATTCATAACACACTGCCATCAATCCCAAATTTCGTCGCAAATCGTTGACACGGTAAAACGGCAATCCTGCGCAATACAATATATCTCGATGTCAGGTTCAGTCTGGATCTCTCAAAATATATAGACAGTAATTACGAGAAGGGAAAAATTCAACACTCTAACTTAGAGCATGTCGATAAAACCATCGAAAAAATCTGCAACAGTGTCTTCACGTAAATATTGTACTTTTTAATGACATCGCGTCCTCCATCATTGTGTACTCGGAAAGAGCAAAACAACAAGGCGACTCTGGTAGCAAGTACATTTAGAAAACCTAAAACAACCTTCACGCTAGATACTCTGCACGGGAGTGCGCATAAAACCTAGTGCAACCTGTGTTTGTTCTTCATACTAAACAACCGTTTCTATCCGTCGACCCTCACCACACCCAAAGTCCGTACCGATTCTTCATCCACGAGAGAGATACCAATCATGTGGTCACACAACTAGGACACAACAGATACTACGCTGCAATGCAGTATTTACTGTGAAGTTTATAGACTCTACGGCAGTGCGTAGTGATTTATTCTGCTGTGAATTGCGCGCAATTCACCAGTATATTACCATAGTTCACGACACAATCAATCAAAACGATCGACAAACCCTACTCGTGCCTTGACCTTACTCGACGCATGGCTATCACCCAACCCCTTCTCCGGTCGAAACTTGCCCGATTCCAGCCGACCAAACATCCAACAAGCAACTACGAATACATATAATGTGTGTTGAAATGTGCAACTCTCTGGTGAAAATATATCCATGCTGCTCAGAGAGCCGTAAGTAGGTATCTCGAACTCTACCGTCATCGCCACGCTCCGGAAGGCCGTCATGAGTGACATGAATGTGCCTACTGTTGGGAGTACTGTATAGTCGTTTCCCAGACCATCAGCGCCATATAACCCTCGACAGGACTGATGCCGTTTTCTCTGGAGTGTTCAGTGTCCGCCATGCTCCAAACCTAGATCAGTCCAAACCAACCAGACTTCTACACTCGATTGCACGGAACAACACCCCCCGAATATCCCCCCCCCCCCCTCCCCCCAACACACAACATTCTTATTGCTGTAGTGGCATCCCCGGGGTACACTCAATTTCACACCCTGTGACAAATATTCAGACGCCTAATATGGCCACTGTGGTTTACTGCTCCGAGTCTCGGTCACCAACGCCACCAATACCCATGGCCACTGTGGGCGATGTGGGACTCGGCGGAGGTGCATGTATAGACCCCGGAATGACGTAGATGGGGGTCGATGGAGTCTAAGGAGACCCTGCCAAATATTAAAGGGAGAGGGGAACACAGCCGCGACATGCGGGGTGAGATGTTTCTACCTAAAACGAAGTCGTTAATGTTTCGAGCAGAGAGGTTGAGTTAGTTCCTGCTTACATGATTAATTCGTCTTATTGTGTCGACACCCTCCCATGCTACGCCCAGCACACCCTGGCAGAGTAGGTTGACGTCCTTTGACCCCAAGGTACTGGGTTACACACTCTGTACAGTACAACACCCTGCACAGGGTCGTGCTACCCGGGCTAGGTATGGTCCTCTAATACTGGCAGGGTGAATACTGGCAGGGTGATGAGGGCAACGACACCCTGACAGGGTGTTATTCCGAATACCCTGCGGGGTCACCCACCACGCTGATGGACAGGATGTTTGGTTTCTTTCGTATATCGTCGTAGGTGTCTATTATATCGACAACTTGGCCCCAATTAATTCGCGAATTGCCGGGACCCCCGGTCCTCTCCACACCTCGGCCAGATCGCAAATCGTAGTGTAGATCACTTAGTTCCTCACCTACCGTTGTGAGAGGTATGTACACCCTGGCAGGGTCATGACATTCGTACCTTGTCGGGGTATCCACAGGGTATAGACACATTGCCAGGGTCTATTGAAACCCTATACAGGGTGTACTTACTGGCAGGGTGTGCGGCAGGGTACCCAAGAAGGCACTTGTGCAGCTGACGCAAACCTTCACGCCATGGCTATATCTCACCGTTCGTTAACGATCCCGCCCCATCACCAAGGTTCAGCTTTGTTGGCGGCGGTTGTGCCTAGTTGTTTAATTAGCTTGGGCAGCAAGCCTACCTCCTCGGAGAGCCATGTCGTTCTACGATAACTACGTAGTAAAGGCACTACACTGGCTCGAGCGCAAGCCAACCAGCCGGGTATACGGTTCCACAGCTTGAAATAAGTTCCGTTTCCCGTGCCAACTACCCAGCGAGGCAGCAATGGGGCCGACGGAGCGGCAACTTAAACACTTCGAAGGAACAAGTGGCGCATAGAGTCAACGATTCGGCGTAAATACATCGAAATACGTGACAATTCGTCAGACCTGCCTTCAAGAAGTGGAATACATTTATCGTTTTTTTTTTTGTCGTATTCGCCTGACGCCAGCAAGTAACACCATATGCTTACGTACCTTGCATGAGTATTGGAAGCAAACATTATTTCTGTCGCGCACGAGTATGGTGTGTACTGCAGTGGATGGTTTTTCATTTTGACGAATACCAAGGACTGTGTGATGTCGTTTTCATTGTGTGTCGTTTCCTCCTGGCACCAGCAAAAATCCACGATGATCACATATTAGGCACTTCTGTGATGACGAATAATGCATTTCGGGCAGTTGACATGTCGCCTCGTGAGAGGCAAAGAAAAGTAGGAGAAGTTGCCTTGTATGGCGGACGCCACACGGTTCCAGGCCCATACGCACGAGCCATATATTATCATTTGGACCAGATATATCAAAGGTACATGAGCCATGTTTTCAGCATCACATGCTCCATACACACATGCATGATGAGTGGTACCAGTACGCCACAGTCTGCGTCATACATTTTGGAACACAAAGTCTCGACTCAAAACATCCCAAACCCACCCGGGCAGGCGAGTCATACAATTGAAGCGGCATCGGGGACAAGACGCCGACCTCGCGAACCTCTTGCCACACTTCTTTAAAACCTCAAACTTCCGTATATCAGTATTAATCACCGCAGTATCATCAACAGCGTCCCTCGGTGCGAGATACGGCCAAGATCCCAATAGAAATCGCCAAATGCAAGGTAAAACGGCAAATAACAAATACCATCAAAACTCACTGCCAACAGTCCCGAATTTCGTCGCAAATCGTTGTCAAGGTAAAACGGCAATCCTGCGTAATACGAAATATCTCGATCTCAAGTTTCAGTCTGGATCTCTCAAAATATATAGACAGTAACTACGAGAAGGGAAAAATTCAACACACTACGTACAGCATGTTGATAAAACCTTCAAACAAAATCTGTAACACTGTCTTTACGTATACATTGTACTGTCCGATGACATGGCATCCCCCATTGTATACTCTGAAAGAGCAGAACAACAGGGCGGCTCTGGTAGCAAGCACATGTAGTAAAAACCTGAAGCATCTTCCACGCTAGATACTCTGCACGGTAGTGCCCAGAAAACCTATTGCAACCTGTATTTGTTCTTCACATTGAACAGTCTTAGCTACCCGTCGATCCTCATCAAACCCAAAGTCTGTGCCGATTCTTCATCCAAGAGAGATACCAACCATGTGGTCACAAAACTACGACACAAGAGATACTACCCTGCAATACCGTAATTACTGTGAAGTTTTTAGACTCTTGCGGCAGTGCGTAGTGATTAATTCTACAGTGAACTGTGCGCAATTCACCAGTATATGATCAAAGCGCACGACACAATCAATCAAGAAAATCGGCATACCCTACTCGTGTCTTGGCCTGACGCGGCGCATGGCTATCTCCCAACCCCTTCTCCGGTCAAAACTTGCCCGATTCCAGCCACCCAAACATCCAAAAGACAACTATGAATACAAATAATGTATGTTGAAGTGTTCAACGCTCTGACAAAAAAATCACCATGCTGCTCAGACAGCCGTATGTGGGCATATCAAACTCTACCGTCAGCACCACGCTCCCGAAGGCCGTGATGACTGACATGAGTGTGCTTACTGTTAGGAGTACGGTCAAGTAGTCTCCCAGACCATCAGTCTCATAACTCATGACAGGTTTGATGCCGTCGTTTCTCGAGTGTTCGGTGTGCGCTCTGCCACATTCCTAAATCAGGCAAAACCAACCAGAGTACTACACTCAATAGCAAGGAACGACACGGCCTCGATATGACCCCCCCCCCTCCCTGGTTCGTGAAAACCCAACGTGCTCCGTCCCGGCATTGTAGGGATGCGAGGTTCTATGGTCATACGACTACGGCCGTGCACGACATGAGTACACCCCCCCTCCTCCACCCAACACACAAGACTCCTTTTGCTGTAGTGGCATCCCCGGGGTACACTCAATTTCACACCCTGTGACAAACATTCAGACGCCTAATATGCCCACTGTTGTTTATTGCTCGGCGTCTCATAGGTGTACCGGTCACCAACGCCACCAATACCCATGGCCACTCTGGGAGACGTGGAACTCGGCGGAGGTGCATGTATAGACCCCGGAATGGCGTAGATGGGGGTCGATGGAGTCTAAGTAGACCCTGCCAAAGATTAAAGGGGGAGGGGAACACGGCCGCGACATGTGGGGTGAGATGTTTCTATCTAAAACGAAGTCGTTAATGTTTCGAGCAGAGACGGTGAGTTACTGTAGTTCCTGTTTACATGGTTTATTCGTGTTATTAGCGTTGTCGTTCAACCCTCTCGTTTGTGTAGTTTCCGTCTCGTAAATATTCCCGTAACCAGTCTCATACCGGCCGATCGATCACTCGCTGTGGTTAAATCAAGGGAAATATTGTGAAACATAACGTATCGACTTTGTTGAACTCATGTTGCTGCATTCGTGATTCGACTCAGTACAATATAAGAGGTACATTGTTTCGCCTCCGAATACTTTCATTGGTGCATCTCACGGATGACAGGAGGCACATGTCATGTAACCGCAAGTCTGGGAATACTCAGCTTCCCAAACCGCACTGTGACAGGAGCCGAAACCATATCATCGGCATTGTGCCTCGAACACTTCCTGGAGCCCCCACATGAATTCTACCTAACCATCCTCGCTGTTTTGGTTTTGCTATAATGGGAAACCTTCAACAACTTCCCTACACTCTGTTAGAGTACACTAAGGGCAGAAGAGCATATCCGGAGGTCAGCCTGTACACGGTTCGAACTGCGACAATTCGTCGCGTCATAGGTGCCTGAAACCCGTATTCCGGCCACCTTCCAAGCCCTACCACCACCCGGAGCGGTAACGACAGAAAGAAGAGTCCCCCCCCCACTTCATGCCGTATTTGGCGTGTTTCTTCAAACCACTCGTGAGGTATGGAGGTACGCTGCCGCATACAACCGAGAGCTCTCATCAACTAAATGCTGATGTAGAGTACAACTTGAACAGTCAGAAAGCTCGTAAACGGTTCAAGGAGGTAGTGCAAGCAAGAGTTGGACGTTTTGGTAGATATTTACGCGACGCACCTTAAACGACGATGAAGCACGGTGCCGCCAACGCAATGGTGCAGTCTGTGCCAGATCGTGCGATAACGCCTGCGCAGCAGCTAGTCTGTAGATAGAAAACAAGGCGAGGAGCGTCAGGAAGAAAAGAGATTGTGGATGAGCGATATCGTGTAGGACACATAGGCCGTTGTTGTTCATGATTTTTCATATGAGGAGAGGTATCGCCAAGCTACCCATCGTTACGAACAACGCTGTTGAAGAAACACACCCCAAACCCCCAAAAACAACTACGCTCAAGTGTAACCTTTGGGGGTGTACGTCTCCGTCTGGTATATATAGCATTCGACGACCGAAGCGTGGGATGTATGCTATACTCTATAATTTATACTTGTCGTCACGACTTCCAATGCAGGGGATTTGGGCACTATACGCCTTCCTGCCAGACGCTAGCCGACCTAAATATATGTATATATCTGTGCTGTCCCCGCGCTATTGGCGTCGGGAGCATTTTACCCTAAGAGCGCGTGAAAACGTAGGGCTAGGGAAGAAGAAAACAAATCAACAAACGTACCGGTCCGCCGGGCAGCGCGCCGCAACCGGGTCCTCCGCATTGCCCGCACGCCGTATCGCAGCAGGAGCTGTCGCTTTCAATACCGGGGAAACCGTTGCTGCAAGTGGCTACTGTCGGCGCGGCCGTGGTAGGCGCGACCGTGGTAGGAGCGGCCGTGGTAGGCGCGGCCGTGGTAGGCGCGGCCGTGGTAGGCGCGACCGTGGTAGGAGCGGCCGTCGTAGGAGCGGCCGTGGTAGGCGCGACCGTGGTAGGAGCGGCCGTGGTAGGCGCGGCCGTGGTAGGCGCGGCCGTGGTAGGCGCGGCCGTCGTAGGCGCGACCGTGGTAGGAGCGGCCGTGGTAGGCGCGGCCGTCGTAGGCGCGGCCGTCGTAGGAGCGGCCGTGGTAGGCGCGACCGTGGTAGGAGCGGCCGTGGTAGGCGCGGCCGTCGTAGGTGCGACCGTGGTAGGAGCGGCCGTGGTAGGCGCGGCTGTCGTTGGCGCTGCGGTGGGCGCTTCCGTTACATCTGTAGGGGATTTATAACGGGGAAGGAGGTGTCAAACCAAAGACGAACGTCCAGGACACGGTTTCACGCCGTTCAAGGCACGACTTCTCCCAGATATCGACGAGCGGTACAGGCGATAACATTGACTGTTCAACGAGGCTGCTCACTATATGAGTGCTATAATTCCCACCAAAACTGGGGCTGAACTATTTGTCAAGATGAACTCGATTCAAAATATCATTGGCCAATCAGTCGTCAACCAAGTCGGAATGTAAACTGCGCAGGAGACCGCAAACAAGCTGGTGAGGACCCCGGTTTAGAGGCGCCGTGTGTCGACAAAATAATTTAGACAACTACTGTGGTACTGTACCTGGTATGTAGCATGGGATAACCCATGCCACTGAAGCAAAGGGGGTGTAGAGCCTCCAGACAGCTGGAGATTTAGTTTCGTACCTTCCAGCTACGAGATATATGCCTCTTACTATTATTTTGCTACGTGAGGTAAAAATCAGGTTTTACATACATTATTGGGTGAAGGTACAGGGCCACCCTCGTGAGTGTTCGGAAATCGGCGGTGCAAACTGGCGTGCACCCGCTACCGTAGCACGAATCATTCGAATCAGAAAGGTGATAATCACAAGCAAGGTAATCGAAACACGTGTCACGGCTGACATGCAACTTGGTTCCGCTCACGGAGCATTCCAGGAAGTCGCTACAGGCCAAAAAGAGAGCTGCGAGTACCGTCTAGCTATAAACGTACAAGCGGCAAAATACTGCAAATCCCACTGCGCGGGTAGTCACTGGTCTAGATAGACTTTATCGAGACACACCATCGATGATGCACGGCGCTGCCATGGCGATGCTGCACGCCTCTCCCTGGCTGGTGATGACGCCTGTGCAGCAGCTAGCCTGTGGATCGGGAAATAAGTGAGCAATGCCATGGTCAAGAAGGCACTATGTCGTGCTTGAGCCATATCGCGCAGAACACGTAGGTTGTCGTTGTTAACGATGTTTTTACATTAGGTTGGCTCCCTGAAAGCTACCCAGTGGTTACGCAAGGATACTTAACAAACCTGACCCAAACTCAATAAACACCTTCTGAATACAATGGTCGAGAAAGTAATTCTTGTCTGGTATATGACATCCGACGACCGAAGCGTCGAATGATTGGTACACTCTACATTATCAGTGCTCGTCACAATCTCCAATAGAGGGGAGATGATCAGTACACGCCTTCCGGCCAGACAATACCCGAACTAACTATCGATGTATTTGTGCCGTACCCGGGCTATTGAGGTCGGGAAGAAGCATACCTAAGACAGAAACAAACCAGACACCAACGCACCGATCCGCCAGGTAGCCCGCCGCAACCTCCTCCTCCGCATGTCCCGCACGCTACTTCGCAGCAGACACCAGAAGCTTCGAAACCGGGGAAACCGTTGCTGCACGTAGGTACTGGTGCCTCTGTCGGCGGTTCCGTGGGCGAGACCGTGGGAGCTGTCGTGGGGACTGCCGTCGTCGGCGCTGAGGTTGGCGTTGCTGTCGTTGGCGCAGCTGTTGGAGTTGCCGTCGTTGGCGCTACCGTTGGCGCTGCCGTTGGCGCTGCCGTTGGCGCGTCCGTTGGTCCTGTTGGGTTTTGAGGAGGGGGGAGGATGTATTAAACAACGCGGAAATTCCGAGGTACGGTATAAGGCCGTGCGAAGAACGACCTCGTCCGGGATCGACGCGCGGTACAGGAGCGAACATTTACTGTTCTATATTTCGCAACAAAGCCGGAGCTCAGCAAGCCGTCAAGCGTAACCCAAAACACAACATCATTGGCCAATTAGGCGTCCAGGAAGTCAGAATATAAACCAAACAGGGGACCACAACCAAGTTCGTATAGGTTCTGTTCCGGAAGCGTCGTGTGTCAACAAAACAATATAGCCTGCTACGGCGGTACCCCCAATTATTGTAGCATGCGGTAACTTGCCACTTCAACCTCAAGCAAAAGGGTGCAGAGCCTCCAAACAGACGGATAAACAGGTTTCGAAGGTTGCAGCTACGCGATATGCACAACTTGGGAAAGGTTTGTTACGCAGTGTAAAAACAGATGATTTACATACATTATTTGGTGACGGTACAGGGCCACCCTCGCTAGTTGTCAGAAATCGGCGGTGCAAATTGGGGTACACCCACTACCGTAACGTAAAGCATACAAAGCGCGAAGGTGATACTCGGAATCTTGGTCGTTTAACCACGTGGTACGTATGACGTGTAACTTGTTTTCACTCACCGGGCAATTTGGAAAGCCGCTACAGACAGAAGAGAGGGCTGTCAATAACCACTAGCTATAAACGTACAACAAGTGGCCAAATACTGCAAACCCCACTGCGGGGGTAGTCACTGGTCTGGCTTTGCTTTTTCGAAACACACCATTGATGATGCACGGCGCCGTCATGGTGGTATCGCACATCATGGCACTGTCCCTGATCTTCCCTGTGCAGCAGGAATCCTGTCAACAAGATAAAGGGGCGAAGCCGTTTTTATGTGAGGTTGGTCGGTGTTGGGGCTGAGCAGTGCACGTCTGCCTATCACACGTTCATTTATATAGTGACACAAATAAACCCCACTGCGACTCCCCCTCGAAGTTCTGTGCGGTAGGTTGTCGACGTTCGAGCCCAAACAAGCAAGTGATAAGTCTACTCAACGGACAGTAGGCTACAACAAATATTTGCATGATGTGTATTAAGTTTTCCTTCCGATAATTTACAGAGCTTTACTCATTGAATGAAAAGGCCAACAATATTCGTCAAGTACCGGCAATTCCATCCCATTAAGCCTTGTTCCTCTTTGTATGCCTATCGTTCTACCACCCTTGACCTATTCGTTGTACGTGCTATGATAACATCAATGGGTTACACATTGCTACCCATCCGCCTTGCGTCCTACTCAGCATCTGCATGCCACCCTCACGCCATGGATATTGTACACCGGGCTAGCTTACAATTATTATTGTATATCTACAGTTCGGTGACGCCAAGAACGCCGTGAATGATCAGCCGAATACCGTTTAGGCGATTTGTTTTCATCAGCAGCACGCATGGCAATATACACCAACTTACCGAACCGCCATCTCGTCTGGCGCAACCGAATCCACCGCATGTTCCACAGGACGTAGCGCAGCAGATGTCGCTATCCTGTATTCCGGGAAGGCCGTTGTCGCACATGGCTTCAACACAACACGACAATACATCGCAGCGAGGGTGATTTCGTCAAACTTCGCGTAACTTTCGACGTTGCGGTTGTTAGCACGTACAGGGCATTCACGCACATCGCCATGGTTCAAACAGCAGCGGGATCTGCACAAAATACGCAGTCAATAAAGCACAAACCGTACGCATGAAAGCTTTGCCGTAGACGTACGTTCCGGGACGACCTCATCGACGATGCACGGCGCCGCCATGGTGGTGTCGCACATCATTCCACTGTCCCTGATCCGGCTGGTGCAGCAGGCATCCTGTCAGCATAAACAGGGGCGGGGCGTTTTGTTATGAGACAGGGCGATGTTGGCGGCTGAGCATGTGGATGTCTGCCTGCCATACTCTGGAAAATATACTGATATATGTAACACGCCCCTCCTCGACGTGCGCTACGGTAGGGTGTCCACTCTAAACCCAAACGGTAAAAATAGATAGGGCCACTTAACAGTCGGGCGGGCGACTACAAACACTAGTGTAGTTGAATGATATGTATACGAAGATAGCCTTGGTTAGATATCTGTGAAAATCGCGATTTTGTATATTGGGCTAGAGTACAATTATGTTTTTACGCCGAGCGTTGGGTGGGGTTTGGGCTCTCTCTTTAAATGAGGAGCCCCACAATGGTTTGGGTACATATCTCGAATCCGTATAGCAGGACGCGTCGACAACCGACACACACTAACCGGTCCGCCCGATCGTCTGGCGCAACCACTCCCTCCGCATGTTCCGCAGGTAGCATCGCAGCAGATGTCGCCATCCTGTACTCCTGGAAGTCCGTTGTCGCACACGGCTTCAGCACAACAAGAGAACACATCGGAGCGAGCGTGGGTTCGTCAAACTACGCTCAACGAATGACGATTCCCTTGTCTGCAACCACAGAACATTAATGCACACTGCCCCAGCCGGAACAGCAGAGCTAAGCGCAAAGTACACGGTAAAAACAGCGCAAGTGAAGCAGTATAACAAGCTGCGCACCCAGCAATATAAGGTAGTCAATGCTACAGCCAAAGCTCTGCAAAACGTACATTCGCTAACCACGATGCACGGGGCGGCCTGGGTGGCGCTGCACACTACGCCACTGTCCCTGATTCGGCTGGTGCAGCAGTTATCCTGTTGACGAAAGAAGGGGGCGAGGCAAACTTTAGTTTAAGTAGACGGCCGATGTTGGGTGCTCTGCAGTGCACCTCTCCCTGTCAAGCGTTTCACCTACTGTAGGGGATTTGTTTATGCATACGACCCCCGTGCAGAATCGTACTACGGCAGGGTGACCACTTTATTTAGAGCCCAATCATAATATAATGATAGGGCGCCTCAACGGAGGAGAGGCTACATGTTAGTTTGCATCCCATGTGTATACTACAACATCCCTCGCTCGATACCTGCTGCTATTGATGACGTTCGCTACCGGGTTTACTGTAGCCAGACGTTATAATTCCAGTCGATCGTTAGGTGAGGTATTGAATTAGTTGAATGAGGAATACCATACTCGTTTGGGCAAGGGTTTTCTTTGCAGCAGCACCCGTCGACAACAGACACCAACTAACCGCTCCGCCCGGTAGCCTGCCGCAACTGCCTCCGCCGCATGCCCCGCAGGAAGCATCGCAGCAGATGTCGTCTCGCTGGAATCCCGCGAGGCCGTTGCTGCATTGGCCTTCCGCACGACAGGAGGACGCACCGCAGCAAGCGTGGAACCGGCCGACGACGTTAGTTGACAACGTCAGCGGACTTGGAACTACATAAATCTCCGTAAGGCGGATGCATAAAGTGTATCGACGACCAATATCGCTGATAACGGTTGCGACACGTGGTATGATAGCGATGCAGCTCACATTCCTGAGCTTCCTCGCATGAGTACTTTCTATTCATCGCAGCAAAACCTCTGTTTTGGGAAAGTGAACAAAAACGATGAGTATTCCCAGTGATATACAAATAAATTGGGTGGGTACTTGGTAATAGTTGACAAGCACAGTCAATCAAGCAAGACTCTTGCAAAACATGTAATGCGTATTATGTGTCGTCGCACGTGTGTTGCTTGCGGGGTCAACATTGGAGTATGTGTTGACGCTATACTCTTCTTTCCGAAGGTGCGCACTGTTGTTTATGTTTATACTTCGAACCTTCAGCCTACTCTCGCTGAGAGTACGACAATGCTTGAAGTCCAAAGGGGTATACTTACGTTAAACATAGCAGTTTTAAACATGCACACGGGGTGCTTTTTCTGTGCTGCCACCGTATACGAGTGTCGGTATTGATATAATAAGGTCGTTCGGCAACACTTTTCGATCTTGTACATAATAATTATCGATTGTTCTATTTGAAATTCGAAATATTAATATTTGCAGCACACCAAGAACAAAACCAACTGCTCGCAAACCACCATGCCTTTATATAACGCAACATGCTGACTACTGCTGTACTGTTACGTATTACTTCATGATATGTACGACACTCCAGGTACGAATATGGACATTCCTCTAATCCATATACATGATATATCGTATCTTAGTTGAACCACCTTTACAGCGGTTGTCCAACCCTGCGCAGCACTTGGTCGATGAACACATAGGGTTGTTGAGCCATTAGCGTCTCGATCAATACCAAGTCACCGGCCAAAAGCCCGATAGCGTTGGACTTTCCTATGAGACCGAGGACTAGTTTCAAAGGCCGCCCCGCCTGGAGCTTTGCAGCTGGGCCTACCGTAGCTGGTGCGTCGTTATAAACCCGTCACAAGGAGTGCTCACCGCTGGAAGTGTGAATGGCCGTCAGCGTCACCAGCCCCAGAAGCGCATAGCCGAACCGCATGGTTACTTGACAGGAAGAGACTACCTGCGCCGCAGCATAGAGAAAGGGGCATGTCGGGCAGACACGTCGTTAGATATCCCTCCTGCAACGCGGTTCATCAACGTGCACTGAATGCGCTTCCTCAGATCCATGACACGGCACTGCCTGCAGCGCGCCTGGACCGAAAGGGCTTCATGGCGTGGACGTCATCCACGTTTGTTTCAGCATGCGCACGTGGAACAATACTTAATGTGTGGTGGAGAGTTGTCTCGAATCTAATGTTTGTACACAAAGCATTACCCCGAGTAGGAATTGCGTACTACTCGTACTTGTATCGATATTTTCGTACAGCAGTACTGCTGTACGTAGAGTGATACGTGCTACCAGGTATATTATTACGCACGCATAATATATTCAGTGAGTATCGGTCTTCGTTGGTCTTTATACTCGTCTGAAACATAAACTTTGGCCTTACCGCGATGAAGTACGAGTTGTGCTGTATGTAGTGGTCACACGTATACTATAATACATACGTGGCTTAACGACGAAAGCGTAGAAATTACGAAAAGTGTGCATAATATATACCTGGTACCTGGTACAGCAGTAGTATATATACACTGCATACATGGTATTGTTTTCCGATTACTCGGGTATAAGAAGGACATGATATATACTACTTCGGGAATAGGCTTGGCTTCCTCACCTCGAAGGCGGATCGGCCACAACCTGGATGCAAAGCTCGCTATTTCTACCCCAACTACATCAGTACACCCAGTGTCTGTCCTGATTCCTAATCCTAGAGATACACAAATTATGTGGTCGCAGACTGTGAGACAGAGACAAACCAAAACAAAATGAACGTAAACGAATGGGTAAAGCGAGTGAATTCTCGAAATGTCAACGTACCGGGTACGAGAACACAACGACACGAACCAAACAAAACCAAGAAACCCCGGGTCTGAGTTACCACTAACGGGTCTGAGTTACCACTAAAAAAGAGGGAGAAAGAAAAGAAGGGCGAAGATGATAAATGGGATGGACAAAAAAACAAAACGATACGTACAACGTACATACGTAAACGTATTATGGGATATCTATACTTTTACGAAAAATTCAAAATAATCAGCTGTGAGATCGAATCTTTCGTCGAAAAATTTGAAAATAATGTTGTGAGATCAATATTTTGCAATCTGTGTGATCGTTTGATCGCCGATGTTCTGGTACTTGCTGTAGTACCAGGTAAGGGCCCGTTTTCACGGAGAAGAAAAACAAACAATTTAGAAAAAAATATTTTCAAATGCGCTTTTCATTGGTCAACACACGCACCAGCACCAAAGATTAGGATCTTGGGGCATAATATTTGGTGCTGGTGCGTGTGTTGACCAATGAAAAGCGAATTTGAATTCATTTTTTTCCAAATTAAACTTATTTTATACTCGTTAATTCGGGCCCTAAGATGTAATATATATATTGAAAAATAATCAAAATAAAAAACACACACACACATACATTAGTGAGATCGAGGTTTTCATCGAAACTCGTCTTTGCAACAGTGTATCTATTCAATTGCATTGCTGGCGTCAGGTGATCGCAAAACGCGGTACTGTCTGTATAGATAATATGCACAGCAAGTCATAAACTGAACAAGGGTGAAGGGGTGTATATGTTGTGACATGGGGTTGCTTTGGCGAGAAGCAGTTTTCGGGACTCGTGTGCCGATAACAGCGACGTCACAGCAGTGTATGGTGGCGCGGGGCACGGGGCGTCCTGCATGAGTTGTGCACGTATTTGTGAGGGAATAGTCACATCGTCTGGCGCCTGGTTTGGGCGAGAAAAGGCAGTTGACAGAATACGCGTGTTGTTGGTGAGCGAAGTAATATCATTTGATAGGTTGCTTCGGCGAGAAGAACGATTCCTGGAGGCTTGCGTTCGTACGAGCGCGAAGCAACATTGTTTGCCGGCTCGCGTGGGCGAGGAGGCAACATGCGGCAGTAGTGTGTTGGCAACAGTGACGGCAAGAAGAATGTTGGTGGCTCGCTTTGTTTGGCGGCAACAAAGTTTACGAGATTCGTGTGTTGGTAAAATCGAGATTACAAGCGTTCGGTGCCTGGAATTTCGCGAGCAGGCAGTCTGGCGAAGTCGTGTGTAGGTATATAAGAGTGAAGTCACACATAGTTTGGTGGCTTGCTTTGGCGGGACGGTTGTGTCCGGGATTCGTGTGCTGGCAAGAGCGACGTCACATTGTTTGACAGCTCGTTTCGGCGAGAATGCGGTTTCCGGGACTCGTGTGTGTCGGTATGAGCGAAGTCACATACCACTCTGTCCCAACGTATAAGAACCTTTTATATTTACTGTAAATCCCAACGTACGGGTTCAGCACAGAGTGGTACCTGGTACAGTTTTTGCATGTCGCCGCCATGTGGGCCCACGCTCGCCGGATCCCCAACCAGGAACGTTCAGCCAGCAACCGTCATTTACGGCGTCGGGGACGGACACTGCGGTGGATGTGATTGGTCGTCAGGGGTTGTTGTAGAAGAGACCTGTCTGGCACAGCTTGTTGTGTACAGTGCAGGACATCGGCTAAGAACCAGGAAATATGGTCCAGGCTGGATTTCTTACTTGAGAGAGGGTACTTTCTACACTAATTTCAAGATAACAACTCCCGACTTTCTAATTTTCTTTCCTCTTAATCTCAGCCTGTTTTTTTTTTACTATTATAGCCTGTTTCTTATTAGGTGTCCTGTACTGTAATGCATACTGTATCTGTACCGATGTTGTTGCTGTGAGCCTGTGTTTGGTAAAGTGAACCCACGCCCAACTAGGCAGCCGAAATGGTGGTCTTGATCACCGAGCACGCTCGGTATCTGGGTGCCGTCGCTGCTCGCTTGCATCGAAAGAGTGGTGGGCGCAGAGGCGGCACGTGCTTCGCGATCGTGGGGGTAACTCAATTCTAACTTTGCATCTGTACGAGTACGAGTGAGTACGATCCGGTTACGATACTACTGCGGTATACCTGGTACCTGGATATACGTATACTGCTGTATAATATTATGTACGATATACTTCGAAGTATAATATACGGGGTCAATATTTAGCCAATCAATGTGGTTCTCCGCATCACACAAAATTGTTTTCGTCATATACGCCTGAATATTGAAAAGTTACACTGCTGTTTCATTCCCCATTTTGTTTTTGGATTTTGTCTGTTTGTTCTTATTTTTTTCGTTATGTCGTTTCTCTGTCTTATAGTCTGTGTTTGTATACCTCCAGGATTAGGGACCAGGACAGACACACAGACACTGGGCAGAAATAACGAGCTTGTTTTCGTATCCCCTCCGCCTTCCACTTTCCCTCTTTCATGTATTTCCCAGAGACTATAATCGAGGTTTTAATGCTCATGGAGATACTGTACGGTCCGTGCCCGTTTTTATGTTTGAATACAATCAAAATAGGGACCACCACAAAGCGCAGGAAGGAGTTGTTGCTCATCAAAGACACCACGGCCGGGAGAAATGCGCTTAGAAGGAAAAATAAGACAAAAAAAAAACGGAGAACACGGTAATTTATTAGTACGGCCAAGGGCGCACAACAAAAAAAAGAAAACGACACCACATACCTAGGAAGGTCAGAATAAAAAACAAACCGGATCGCTGTGATCACAGGACGAAATGAGCAAAAACCATTTTTTTTTCGTTTTTTGTTCCCTTTTTTAACTTGGTTTTAGAGACCCGCCCTATTTTTTTTTCGCTGGTCGGGGGTGGGGGGGGGGTAATTAAAAAAAAACTTGACTTATTGTTTTCTGGGATCACAACGGTCCGGTTTCTTCCCTCCAATATAGGGGGGGGGGGGGTGTGGTGTCGATAACTTTTTTTTTTGTGCGCCCTTGGTACGGCTCGTTATAGAGGGGGGGGTGTGTGGTGTCGATAACTTTTTTTTTTGTGCGCCCTTGGTACGGCTCGTTTTTTTCAGTGTTCCAACATGTTGGTTCCACAGCAAAATATTACGCCAAAAAAACTGAAAAGTAATCACAGCAGTCCGGTCGCCCCGGTAGAGTAGTGGTCAGCTTCAAAGACTACTCTCATTGGTACCAAAGATCGAATCCCACCGTGGTGAGATATTTTGTCTTTATTTGAAAAAAAAATATGAACCAATTGCTGAGAGCGCCTTCGTGGCGTGGGTAGGCGGAATCGGACGCAAGTCGACGAGCGAAGAAAGTGCTGAAATCTTCTCGCGATAAAAATGAAAGGCAAGAACCGTAGTGGGGGAGGAGGGAGAAGAGCCTACTTTGTGACCCCGGATCTGAGTTACGACTAGGAAGGAGAGAGAAAGCGAGGGCAAAGATAATAAATGGGACAAGGGATGGAAAAAAAATAAAATAAAAAAGTAGTTGCAAGCTCGACCCCGGGGAAAAACTGGGAGGTCCCGTCTGACCGACCAGCATATTAGTCCAGGAACGAGAGCGTCGAGATATCCATTCGCGTGTCGAAGTTATCCTACTGTAGCTATATATGCATACGGTGTACTACTGCCCGGAAAGTTTCAACATAATTCAGCTGTCGTACGATCACCAGGCGCTTCTCATCATTATTTACGAAGTTCCAGGTATTCACCAATACGCACACATGACACGCAAAGGGGAAATGGCAAATGCGCCGTCCCTACTCCTACACGAAGAAAGGCCAGGACTACAGGACTAAAGCCTGGGGTTCCGGTGGACTACTGCATACTTAACCCTTATAGTACTGGAGTCCCGTTTTGGGTACACATTACGCAGAATTTGAGTGGTTTGTCCCCAAAACGGGACTCCAGTCCTAAAATCATTTATGGATGTCAAATGCTCGTGTTTATAAATCATACTGGTATAGTTGATGTATGTATGCACCAGGTATAGTATATATATATTACGGCATTGGATAGGGCTCCGTTGCGCGAGCAGCGCAACACGAGCGGCAAGCGTGTTAGCACTCCCGTAGGTTCCCCCAGTAGGCCCGCCGTAGGAGAAACGAAGGGCTAAACTCGAGGGGATAATTGCCGGGAACACCCCCCGACAAAGTGCGTTTAGACGCTCAAAACCGTTATCGTCGCCTAATACAGTACGGAAGACAGGCAGGAGGTAAAAAGGTTCATCAACAAGAACACTATTCTCCGTCGAACAATAATCGCGCGACAATGTTTTGGCCTGCTAAAAACCTTGTTGCGTGGCGCCTGTCCTACGCTGCGCCACCCATCAACTACTGTTGCGACATACGAGTACCGCAACTAGGTTAGCAGCAGGAGGAGTATATGTAATTGTTGCTGGACTACTACAGTAGTACTCTGTTGCTGTATCTCCTATATATTTATCTCCATGAACATTGAAACATCGAAAATATCAGGAGAAGACATGACGTAAGTAAAAGTGAAAACGCGGAAGGGTCACAAAAACTATCAGTGCAAACACAAAAAAGACGAACCAGATCGCAGGAACGGGTTGTTGCCTAAACGAAACACCACCGACGCCGGAGGTAACAATACTTCGTCGACAGCCGTGGTACATACATCACGTAGTGCTGTAGTATTATTGCTGTCGTTACATTCCCTTAAGGGGGGTGGAACAGAAGATACTTAACGGCGGGTTCCTTTCGCACAACAACTTTGAGATCTAGTAGGCCGCTATTAATATATATTATAGCACGAGTGCAAAGCAAAACCTACTACGCTCGTACCTGAACAAAGCAGCACGTGTGATCGAACTACCGTATCATACGCAGCTTGCAAAGGCGGTTCTGGAGATGTTCGATACAGCAGGTGAACATTGACAAAGACCACCAAACGTAAAACAAAGAGACACAAGCGACAAGCAGCAGTCTCGTAACCGAGGCACGCACAAAGCCAAAGTCGAAGCCCTTGGCGCAAGTCACGATTTGCGAATATCGGGGTTTTAATTCCTCGTACGGAGGGTAAGCGTTCGCTGGTTTTGTCGCACGCATGGGAGGGGAGCGGCCGTCGCGGTGGTTGATTACTCAGGAGCTAGTCGGTGGTATGGGCTACAAATTTTGACAGGGGATATACTGGGTGCGGCGCCGCGAAGAGGACCTCGAGGCGTTCGGCATCAGGTAAAAAAAGTGGCACGAGGTGGCACAGAAGCCCGACCAGTGGTTTCGAGTGGTCCAGCACGGGGGAAAGGGTTTCTTGCGTAAACGACACGACCAGAACAGGAGTGACGCAGCAAGCGGCACACGACGGCTGCCGTGCAACTTCGACGCTTACCGCTGACACCATTACCTCCAGACAGGGGCAGGGCAGGATAGGGCCTGGTTAGGGGGATTCCCGACAAAACGTACGACTCGGTATGGTCATCATCGTCGGGATGCGAGCCTTTCCAGTCCTGAAGTAGTAGCTAGCGTAGGGCCGCCTGCACCCCCTCGTTTTCGGTATGTTCCCCTTGTTTGTTCAGTTTGCTTTCCCTGTTATCCTTTTTTTCTTTTTTTCCCTTTTCCCCTTGTCGAACGTATGTTATTGTGTCTTTTAATTTTATCCTTGGTTTTTACTTGTTCTCTCCTGTTCTAGCTTCGTAGGTCTATCGCTATTTTATGTTTGTATATGTGCGTTCAAAGACCTATTATAAGCTCTGCCGTGTTGATGGTCTTTGCTGTTAGTTGTTCGGCTCTGGTCGTTTGGTTTCCTCATATGTCGCCACCTCCCGCGCCTATTATACCTACGAGTACCTGCGAGTATGCAGGTCTGTGTATCCGCTTGTGTGTTTGCACTTGTTGCGTACGTTTTTTTGTATCCACCCGTTTTGTCATGCTTCCGGTAGTACGAGCAGTAGTATTCACATTTCACCCGATAGGATATTTCCGGGGTGTTTTCGGTGCATTTACAGCAGCAGTAGTAGCCACTAATAGTGCAAGGGGGTATATCATGTTTCGCAGGTTCGGAGTAAATACACGAAACGCGAAAGCGGCGCAAGCCACGTTTCTAGCTCGTGTTTGGGGCGTTTTAGGTCTGGTTTTGGTGCAGCGTTATGGTTAGGGTTAGGAGTCGGGTTAGGTCTACGCCCGTTGCTTGATCCCAACCATGCACCAGGAACTTATTTCTAGCCCTCAAACAGTGAAAAGCCCGACCCCTTCCCTGGAAGATCTTACCGCACAATCAGTTAATAGTTCTCCACGCTTCCCGGTTTCTCGTTGTTTTCGGATTTCCTCTAGAATGTCTCATTATGTTCTCCTTTCTCATTCCTCTTCCTTTTCTCATGTTTGTCTGGCCTTTTTTCCTGTTTCCTTTGGATTGACTTTGCTTTCTACTGGTTGAGATGTACGAGGTGCCTACAGTTCAGTTTTATGTACCAGGTATATCGTACTGCGTTGTGCGTAGTGCGTTGTGCTTTGTCGATTATGTGTCCGCGAGGTAAAATATTCTTCCACTTCATCCAGAGCTTTGGCGGCTGTCATGTGACCATGGACTAAATTGCTTGCTGGAACAATAAAAATGGATATATTATGCAGTCAGCACGTATGTTATATTATGGTATACCCTTGGAACCCACGACAGACGAACCGCCGCCTCTCGCCCTTGGAAACAAGCGAGTTTCCACGAGCCACTGCGCCGTCTACAAACCATACTGCACCGCCCTCGGGACATGTCAAAACTAAAGAGATACTACAGTACCTCCAGGAACCCTTGGGACTGGATCCTCCGTGAAGTGACTGAAACTGGCGAGTTGTGGGCCAAGGACCTAAAGACTGGCGTACCCTTGGAATGAGCGACTGCGCTCTCGTCTCAGCTCCTCGTACCTTTGACGAGATTACATCGTCTAAAATGGCGAGGGCGACTGACTGTGTCCCGAGCACTGAGACTCGTACTCTTCACCGTTGCACATACCTCAAGTACTCAGTCTTCTGCGAAAAGGTATCAAGTGTGATTCCCACATGAACTGGTTCATCCCAAAGCGTGGGTCCAGCTCTATCACACAAGCGAGAAACCCAAAACCTCGCGCCTACCGAGCTCATCTCAGACCCCCAGAGCGAGATACGCAATACAGGGACACAACACGCGCAACTCGCGAAGACTCTCCGTACAACAGGGTCGCTACGCGAGATAGCCGCGAGTCCAAAATGCGCACTCACCTCTTGCCGCGCTGAACCTCTGCCGACGTTGTCTGCTCCCGGTCGCAAATAAACTTGGGGACGTCTTGTTGTGTTGTGTGTGGGCGTCAGCAAGGGGTGTAGCGGTCGTGTACTGCTGGATGAAGGCCAAAACCAACGCACCATGCAAATGATAGATGGTGTCAAATATCGTGGAAACAGGTGTATTACTCTGCCGTCTGTCAGGTTGGTCGTCAGTAGTCGTGATCGTCGTCCGTTGATCTTGTGTGACTGACCAAGTTTCAAAAGGGGTATGAAACAACAACCCAAAGCACAGCAGTAGTGTTTTGCTGTATCGTGACGGTCATGGTTTTACGTATCTACCGTACGTAGGCCTCTGAACACGCCTGCGCATGCATGGAAGAATTCATCTTGAAATTAGGAATTTCATATCCGGCCAGACCAGATCTGTGAACTGCTGTGTGGACGTTAAACGTCCGCTGCATGGACAACCTCGACCTCTCCTCTCAAGCTGACTCGATTTAACCCCGATTGGGATCGATCTCTCTGAGATACCCCTCTCGGCGTATCATACCCCACACAGCTTTCAAAGAGAGAGAGAGGTGTTTCGGCGAACTTCTCGATCTCAAAGCAGTGCTATTTCAAATGTATTCGTTTGCACGTATATATCATATGCTTGTAATTCGACCCCTCGTGGGCGGCAGCATCTCCTTGCGAAACGCGTATGATACTATTATCAATAACACTAACACTGCTCGGCTCCTTTCGTCGGCCGTAACGACGACTACAAGGGACCATCGACCCAGGACCTGTGCAAGGCAACTTCTAAGCGAGTTCTACGCAACTCCAACAACAACGGCCCGACCGAAAGCATTTACCGTATCTTCAGCAAAGAATGCTGCTACGACGTACTCAGAATACAGTACGCAACAGCATTTAGGAACTCGGCAATAATAATATCAGGCTTGATTTGTTTACGAAAATAAGAAAATGACCTATTTTGTACTGAAAATACTGTAAGGACACACCCTGCCCTACATAAGAATTCTAGCCTGGCCAGAAATGAGTGATCCTTGACTGGTGTCGCGTACTGTACGAGGATACACACACAAGGGCCGCGGCTTTCATGAGAAACGCGATCTTTAATTTTCAATATAGCGATGAGCTATGCAGCACTAGCACTATTATTATTTTACTTCCATGTACTCTGGTAGCAGAAGAAAAAACTACGAGGGTACCTTTTACTCTGGTAGCAGTCTGTACCAGTAGTAAAAATTGTTCTTGCCCCTCACAGCAGTAATACGTCGTATGTACCAGGTAGTACTGCTTAATTTAGCACGAGTCGTAGCCGCCAAGTTTGAAAGTAGTTTTATTTTATTTCATATTTAACCTATTAAGAACTGCACAACTGTCTAGTACTGAATAATAAATATCTCAGTCTAATTCCTAGTGTTTTGTCCCAACGTCGGGACTGCAGTTCTAAATGGGTTAAATGCAAATTGCAGATATCATACATACGTACTGGTGCTGCAAGGAACAGAAAACGGGGTGTAGTATACATTGTTGATACAGGCTGGTTCAGGAATATCACCCAAAATTCATTCAGTGGCGAATGCCCACGTCGTTTTTTGGGGATAGACCCTGAAATTTGGCACACGTGTTTTATGCGCCCTACCCGAGACTTGAACTGAAGAGTTTTTTTTTTTTTTTTTTTCGTCAGATATTTCTATTTTTTGGGAAATCTTCCGAAATTTCCGGCGGAAAAAAAAATAAAAAAATCTCATTCGTGAAAAGCTCAGGTAGGGCGCATAAAACACGTGTACCAAATTTCAGGGTCTATCTTCAAAAAACAGCGTGGACATTTGGACTTTTGTGCGGTAAAAGTGCAAAAATAGGCGTCGCCTCGTAATTACTTAGTTTCAGTATATAATCGATTTTGGGCGTCAAAACTTTGTACAAACATACCTTGAACCACCTGGAAGCGGCTCGTTCAGAAAAAACAATTGGGGGGGGGAAATGTTTTCCTACCGAAACGCCTGACTATTGTTGACCACTTTGAAGCCCTGTGATTGGTCTGGCCACATTTTCAGCGATAGCGCCAGTTTTAGGTCCTTGAAAAAAAACCTGGCGACGTCACCCTCTTCCACTGTTCATGGCGGTCAGTATGACACCAAATATGTGGCATTGGAGTTGTAGTTGCATGCGGCATTCGTGACTGACGAAATTTTGGGTGATATGCCTGAACCAGCTCGTACTAGTAGCTGCTGTATACGCTGCTGCACAATTCCGCTGCAAAATGTTTCCGAAAAGTGTCATTCGGTTTCGGAAAAAAAGGCTATTACATTACGTAAGGTGTCCTAAAAAGTATCTGTATACGTATACGTATGGAAACATTGGTATACAACCCTGGAGCAGTACGGGTATGCACGTGCGTACATATTATACGTAAATGCAGCATTTTTTTTTTCATTTTTTTTCATCCCATTTATTTGTTATCTTCGCACTTCTCTCTTTTCCCCCCCATATTACTAGTCGTAACTCAGATCCGGGGTCCCAAAATAGGCTCCTCTGCCTCCTCCCCCACGTGGAAGATTGCACAGATGCTCCGAGTACCTTGGAGTAAAATATCGAGTATAAGAGATATGTTACTTCAAGTGCTTCGTGTACTCGGAGTATTTCGGGGTTCAATACTCGGGATACTGCTCGTACTCGGAGTATTTCGGGTATGAACACTCTCAATACTGCATGTGCTCGGAGTATTTCGGGGTCCGATACTGCGGGTACTCCTTGTACTCCGAGTATTTGAGGCTTCAGTACTCATCATACTCCAAGTACTACGAGTATTCAGGCCGCCAGTGCTCTAATACTCTTATGTACTTGGAGTACCAAGCGTACTCGATACTCGGAGTATACTCGGAATGTGAAGTGCGTTAGGAGCATCTTTGCGTCATTTTAAAGACTCGGCCGTCATTCCTCCCAGGTTCTGGGAGCATGTGACTGACGTTTATAGCATTCCGTAATTCACAGATGCTCCCATTACCTTGGAGTGTAATTAAAGTATTTTCGAGAAAAACTACTTCATCTACTTTGTGTGCTCGGAGTATTTCGGGACTTCAGGTACTTTGTGTACTCGCAGTATTTCGGTGTCTATTACTCTCGATACTCGGAGTACTCCGAGTAATCTAGGTGTGTTTACTCCGAGTACTGCTTTGTGTAAGTACTGCTCATACTCGCAGTACTCGGAGTTTTTGGGCCTTCAGTACTGTTCACACTCCAAGCACTCCGATTATTTAGGCCACCAGTGCTATGATACTCTCAGTACTCGGAGTACGAAATATACTGAATAACGCGAGTATACTCGGAGTATCGAGTATACTCCGAGCATCTGTGGAATTGCAGTGTGAGCAGTACTGAAGGCCCAAATACTCCGAGTACTGGGAGTATGAGCAGTAAATATCCTCGAGTGCTTGTAGTATTCGGAGTACAAACATATCAATCACTCGGAGTACTCCGAGTATCAAGAGTATTGAACACCGAAATACTGCGAGTACACAAAGTACCTGGAGTATTTTTTTTCTCTAGAATACTCTAATTATACTCCCAGGCAGTGGGGGAATCTGTAAAATATGAAATGCTATAAACACCAGTCACATGCTCCCAAAACCAGGAAGTCATGACGGCCGAGTCTGTTAAATGATGCAAATATACTCCTAATATACATCACACTCCGAGTATTCTCCGAGTATCGAGTAAATTTCGTACTACGAGTACTGAGAGTGATAGAGTATACTGGCGGCCTGGATACTCGGAGTACTTGGAGTATGAGTAGTGCTGCAGGCCCTAATACGCCGAGTACAAGGAGTACCCACAGTATCGGACCCCAAATACTCCGAGTATGGCAGTATCTGAAGTACAGAATCTCGAAATACTCCAAGTACGAGCAGTATCCCGAAGTAAATACTCCGAGTACACCAAGTACCTAAAGTACGTTTACCTCGAATATTCCTCACTTTACTCCACGAGGTACTAGAAATATCTGTGGACAATTAATCGAAGGGGATCTGGGGTTTGTGGAGAGGTATATAATCATTGGCATGATTGAAAGAGGGGATCGGGAAAGGTTTATAAAGTATGTAGCAGTATGTATCATGACGGTGCAGTTGGTTGAGCTGGAGATACATAGGCTGGGAAGTTTTGATACAGGAAGGAAGAATACCATCTATTAATAGTATGGGGCTCAATTCGTGGCGTTGACGAGCAAGGGTTTGGCCCTGGGTGCAAAGTCAGGAATTTGAAAGAAGAAGGGGGGGGTTTAGCTGGAAATGGAAATGAGTTTGACTTGATTTTGATCACGCAGAGGGTTTAGCCTTCCCAACGCTTGTCGATTTTCATCGAATTTTGCGTTTTGTTACCTCACGCTCTCGCGCTTTCCGCCAGTCGACGTATTTGTTTGCGAGAAAGTGTCCTTACGAGCAAACTCGGGGGAGCTCGAACTGACGATCTTGACTTTAACAGTCTTCGTGGGTACCAGTACCTGCTAGCCCAACGAGGCGACCGGCATTAATATGACTCACAACCAAAACCCACGCAAAACAACGTACACATAATATATATATGTAGTGAAGTTGGTGTTGCGATTGTTGTTTTTGTTGTTGTTGTTGTTATTGTTGTTGTTATTGTTGTTGTTGTTGTTGTTGTTGTTGTTGTTGTTGTTATTGTTGCTGTTCTTGCTGTTGTTGTTGTCACGTTGTCACATGAGCTCCTGCAAAAAAACAAATCGTGGTCGCACAAAGAAAAGGTGCTGAAGCCCTACTACGTGGGAAGATCCGAAAACCATAAAGAAAAACTAAAGAAGGCTGTGCTCGTAAAATGCCTTTTTTCCTATATAACCTAAGGGCCCATCTTAACGAACATCGCTTTTTATTGAAATGGGAAAACAATTTTTGTTTTTCGTTTGTTTTGAATACGATTTCCCTGAAAAAACGTGTTTGGGTCTTATCGAGGGATGGTGTATTGCGTCATGAAATGAGAATAACGCACAAGGGTCAATGAACACCCGTGAGTAACCAACGAGGCGACCTACGGCCTGTGTCCTCCCCGGGGCGCCGCTGCCAGCGGAAAATATGTCTGCCAGCACCGGCTAGGAGGCTATCACTCTAGGGATGTCTTGGGTGGGCTGGCGCAGCCCCGAAGCCCAACGCGGGCAGCAGCGACGGGGATGCAGAGATCGAAGTTCTACGCCAAGTCGCGACCTGGTCGGTGCTCGTGTGGTTTGGGAGGCAAAGAGGGGTGAAAACTTGGATTTGAGACGGCCTATATTACCTTTTAGGCGCCGCAAGCGGTCCATCCTATGGTAGGGGCCGTCGGACCTCGCGCTGCGGCTGATCCGGTGGCCGTGCCTCTCGGGAAAAGTGGATCTCGCCTTTGAATCAGTCGACGACATGGCTCAAGTTTGCGTGGCTTCCTTCGGTTTCATGGAACACGCCACGTCGAGTTGGATGAACTCCCAATTCAACAGAAAAAAAAAAGCAAAAGAAGCCCCAAAAGACTTCTTGTGGAATTCCGTTATATTGAACTACTCAGTTTTGAAATTGAAATATCTTGCTGGTTATTCACGTTTCGACCAATCAGGTCAAATCAAAACAAACGAACAAAAACAAAAAACTCGAACACAAACGAAAACAAATGTTCGTTAATACGGGCCCTAATCGAGAGTTGCCTTTCCTTTCTGATGACAATGATAATCGGTTGTATTGGTTTTTTTTTGTTGGTTTTATTTCGCTAACAATAAAAAGTTGACCCCGAATATATATGTGTATCGATGGTAGTATCGAAGCACACAAACACATATGGGAAATGAGCCTTCACATGCTGCTGGTAAAACAGAGGTTGTCGTAAGGGAATTGATATCTAGGGTCGAGGCACCTCGCCCCCCCCCGTAAATCCCGATATTCTTGGATCATCGCCATATATGATACATATGTTTTAATTTTTCTAAATATTTTGAGACTGATGATGATGAATGCAGATTCGTATTGTTTCTTGTCGTCGACTGCTGTCGCGAATGACAATAGTTTACATTGTAACTTTTGAATGTGAGGGGAAGTACATCTCTTACAAACAAAAAAACAATAATATTTTCGATTATCATTGTCATCGGAATTTTCAGCAATTAATTTTCAATTAGAAAAATCAGCTGTTCGTAGGTGACGTAGGTTTCCGATCTCGTGGGCTGCTAGAGACGGAAGTACGAGGCGAGCAATTAACCGACCACCGGGATATTGCCGATACGAATAGATAAATTCGTATCGAACTTGCCATACCTTGTACATATCTCGTATCGAACTCGTTGCGCCGTCCGCGTCCCCTGGCATCCCCGTCATGTTCAATATTTTCGAGGAGAGGAGATAATCCGGGAACCTCGCGTGCCTTCGCGGTATTTCGGAGTTCAGTATTGCTCTTGGTTCCTGGAATAAAGGCGGTACTTCACGAGTATTTACTATTAATAGTATTACGAAAGAGTGCATATTGGGAAGAAGGAGGAGGCGAGGACAACAAATGGAGTATTTGTGGGTATATCTTGGCGGGAAGCAGACATAGAAGGCGGGTGTTACTGTACGCATAGGTTTCCTTGGTTTCCGTGGTTTTCTGTTTTTGGGAATTTTATGAGTGATCAACGCTGAAGATCATGCTGCACATTGTCGGATGGGGATGATAACAATAATAGTTATGCAATGCCTCGCGGAATGTAAGGGTTGACTCCTTTTGATATTTTGAGTACTTCGAGAATTTCGGGTGGTTTTAATGGGGGTGCTGGTTGTATTCGGGATAATACTGAATCACTTTTTATCAACACCCAGTAATCGCAGTATTTGGACATTCAGCATGTTTCTCTTACTCCCAGTATTCACCGTTTTATTGGGTCGCTAGTATATACCACAACGTTTTCCGTTCTTCGTGTAAGAAGTGTAGTACTCGATATTCAAAGTATACTCCGAGTGCAGACAGCGATGCAGAGTTTCAGGGAGCATCGGTCGAACGTTTTTTTCAGTATCTCCAAATAACAAAACACAGAGATGCAAGGGGGTAGATGGGAGCCACGTTCGATACGATATTTGATCTAAAACTCAATATGTCGATATTTCAGATATAAATCGGACGACGTAACCACGTACGTGTCAAGCCCTCTATGTCGGGTGGTTATGCGGTTTCTGACCACTCGTTTATTGCGAGGCCCAGCGCATCCCATGTATTATCTTCGCACTTCTGTCCCTCTCCCTCCATAGTCGTAACTCAGATCCGGGGTCGCAAAGCAAGCTCTCCTCCCACCTCCCCACCACGGTTCGTGCCTTCGATTTGTATCGCGCAGGGGGTTCAGCAATCCCAACGCTCGTCGATTTTCATCAAATTTTGCTAACTCACGCTCTCGCGGTTTCCGCTAGTCAATATCATTTTTGCGAGAAAAGGTCCCTACGAGTATGCACTCGGGGGTGCTCGAACTAACGACCTTAACTCAAACAGGGACGAGATTCACCTGTCATTCCACCAGCTGGTAGAATGACAGGTGAATCTCGCCCCTGTTTGCACCAGCTGGTAGAATGACAGGTGAATCTCGTCCCTGTTTGAGTCAAGGTCGTGGGTTCGAGCCATACCCATAGGGACTTTTTCTCGAAAAAATATATCGGGGGGATGCGCGGATCTGAATCCCAGATACCCCACTACCCCTCCCCCCATACGACTACGGCCGTGCACAACATGAGTACACCCCCCCCCTATATTGGAGGGAAGAACCGGACCGTTGCGATCCCAGAAAACAATAAGTCAAGCTATTTTTTCAATCACCCCCCCCCCCCCACCAGCGGAAACAAAATAGGGGGGGTCTATAAAACCAAGGTAAAAAAAGGGAACAAAAAACGAAATAAAAAAAAAAATTCGCTCATTTCGTCCTGTGGTCACAGCGATCCGGTTTGTTTTTCATTCTGACCTTCCTACGAGTGTGATGTCGTTTTCACTTTATTTTTCACGCCCTTGACTACGTACGTATATATAACAAGGTTCCACAGGTTGTCCGCCAGCACCTTGGAGGAAAGTCCCGAGTATTGGAGATAAATTACATCAGGTACTTCGTGTACTCGGAGTATTTCGGGTTTCGATACTCCGGATACTGCTCGTACTCGGAGTATTTCGGGTATGAACACTCTCGATAATGCTTTACTCGGAGTATTTCGGGGTCCGATACTGCGGGTACTCCTTGTACTCCGAGTATTTAGGGCTTCAGTACTGCTCATACTCCTAGTTCTCAGAGTATTCAGGACGCTAATACTCTTGTACTCTTAAGTACTCGGGGTACGAAATATGCTGGGTACTCGGAGTATACTCGGAGTGTGAAGTGCGTCAGGAGCATCGTTGCATCATTTTAAATACTCGGGCGTCATTCCTTCCCAGGTCCTGGGAACATGTGACTGGCGTTTGTTGCATTTAAACATTCACAGATGCCCCCATTACCTCGGAGTAAAGTTAGAGTATTTTCGAGAAAAAAACAAATCAGGTACTTTGTGTACTCGCAGTATTTCGGTGTCCAATACTCTCGATAATCGGAGTACTCCAAGTAATTTAGATGTTTTTACTCCGAGTACCTCTTGTACTCGAGCATAATGCCTGCTCATACTCCCAGTACTCGGAGTATTTTAGCCTTCAGTACTGCTCATACTCCAAGTACTCCGAGTATTTAGGTCAACAGTACGCTAATACTCTCAGTACTCAGAGTACGAAAAATACTCGATACTCCGAGTATACTCGGAGTATCGAGTATACTCGGACAATCTGTGCAAAGTTCCCCTTCGGGATGTTGATCACTTCAAATCCCGGGGATGTCACAAGTTGAAACTAGGTCGCACATGCTTTATGGTTCCTTTTTTTGGAGCAAACCGTGGCATAGACTGCTTGCTGCTGTATTGTTAAAAGGAAAAAATGGAAGCGACGGCCATTTCTACCGAAACAAATGTCGCGAGATAGTATCGTATCTGACGTACAGTGGGCTCCGGGTGTTAAGGAACTTTAGTTTGGTGTCCAGGCTCAACGACTTATTTTGTTTCCGAAGTCGATTTACTGTAGCTATTTTGTGTTGGCGTTATGAAGTCGATCCCACAAGACAGTACGTAGTGGGTAGCTGTATTTCTAAACCAACGTTTTCTAGTGTTCGTGCCAATATGAGCTCATTTCTCTTGGCACACAATTTATGAAATAAATGCAGGCACCCACCACTACTGCTGTATTTATTTATGTTGAATGGTATTTTGTTATGTCGAGTAGATTCACGAAGAATATATATAACAAGCGGAAAGCGCGAGAGCGTGAGTTTGCAAAATTCGATGAAAATCAACGAGCGTTTGGAATGCTGAACCCTCTACGCGATAAACATCAATGCACGAACCGTAGTGGGGAGGAGGCAGAAGAGCCTGATTTGCGACCCCGGATCTGAGTTACGACTATGGAGGCAGAGGGACAGAAGTGCGAAGATAATAAATGGGATGGAAAACAAAACAAACAAAACATCTGTCATACCAGGGGCGCCCGAAAAGTATTTTTTCGACACCTAACTATCTAAACTGGTCAGAATGGAAAAACAACCGAAGCACTGCTGTGATCGCCGGACTATTTAGCACAAAACGAAAAACAAACTGAAACTTTCCAAAGACCAATCACTTAGTTTTAAAGACTCCCCCCTCGGGGGGGGGGGGGGGGGTCGTTAGAACCGAGTAATTGGTCTTTGGAAAAAATCAGAAAAAAACTGGTTTTGTGCTAAATCGTCCAGCGATCACAGTGCTCCGATTTTTTTTTCTATTCTGACCATTTTAGATAGGTACGTGTCGGAAAATTACTTCTGCGCCCCCCCCCTGGCCATACTCATAAGTGCAATTACTTCGTTACTCTTCGGTTTGCAACGGCCCGTGTGATCGGGTCAACCACCACTACAGCAGTACCATCCGGCTCAGAAGCAACGAACTCACAACGAAGTCAGCCTGATAATTTGAAACAAAAATAAGAAAGCTCTCAGCGTAGTCAGTGCATAAGCTTTAGGGAAGTGAACCCTTCCTGTTGCTGCTCTGGCCCCAAGGTACCAATCTTTGCTCAGCACTACTCGTAGGCAACACGTCTCCTCGGGTACCAAAATATGAAAGAGCAACATTAGAAAGTGTGCTTTCGCGCGCGCAAGAACGTCAACCTGAGCCCGATTTCAGGTTTCTTGTGAGAGGGGCGGTACCACTGCATTCAAAACATACATATTTACATGTACAATCGACAAAGTACGAGACAGCACTTTCGCCTCTTGACCGACAGCAAGTTTGTCTTGACATGCCTAGACTGACCCCGAACTCTAAATGTTTTCTTCGCTGAAAACCCGACCCCACACCCAACTCCCACGTGTTGCCTTACCTGAAATGTCTCCTGACAGATTCGTTCATCGATCGCTACGTACTCCAAACAAGTGTATCCTCCCATGTACCCGGTATATTTCCCAACCCAGCAGTATCAGTAAATATGCAGTACACGGCAGCACTTCAGAATTTCATAGTTACGAATATCAGAGAGAGGTTTACTTGAAATTTTAGAATTTTAAGGCAGTAATTTGAGCTGATTTTGAGGAGGAAATAGAGCTCAGGAGTTAGGAAGTGCAAGAGCGTTGCCAAACAAGAATCTTCCGGAACGCACTGCACCCCCGAAAAAAAAAGAAACTGCTTCAAAACCCCAGAAGGGAGGCCATACCAGGCCCCCAACCGGGCTGACTTCTCACCGAAACCGTCGGCACAGTCAGCATGTCAACATACTTCTCATTTTTCTTTTTCTTTTCGCCAAATAGGATGAAGTTCCATAGGACAATTTTTAAGTAAAACGTGAAAGGTTAGTTAAGGGTCGCGTCTTACCGAGCAAGTTTTCCATAAAAAATCCCAAATTTGTTTGAAACAAAAACCAGGAAAGGCAGGAAAAACAGGTATATATATGGAAACTTTGGAATTTTAAAAGAGGGCACAATATTTGGAAGGCCTCGCATTCGAATATTAGATATTTGATATTGGAAAATATGTAAGTCCTAAAAACTGAGCGAAAATCAATAAATATTGGAAATTTTGGCGGAAAGATGGTCGATAAGAAGGACCCTAAATCGTAGTCTGAGAATGGGGTGGTGTCGTCGGCTGCTCACTCGCAAGAGTCTGGAGCGCACAAGAAAAGTGCTTCGTATACGGCTACCGTGTGCATCTTGGAGAATAATAAATTAAGCGGAGCATGAAGCTACCGTAAGGTGCATACAGCTCGAAAACGAACGCGGCGGCGGTGGATGCATGGGTTTTACTGGAGCGTACCGACAAAGAGCAAGCAGGCGGGGATTGCGGTCGTACGCGGCGGGCAGAATTGTCAGCTGGCCAATTCAGAAATCGGCGGAATACAGCCGGCAGTCAGGAGCAGGGGGGGGGGGTTGCCGCCTAACGCGCGTAACGTAGACCATGTCGATTGAGCGGCTGTTCTGGCTGTAGTAAGAGTAATGGTACAGTACAGCCGAGTTCTTTAAGGTGGCCACGATGAGCTATGAGGCCTGCAGTCCTGAAAAGCATCGTTTCTGATTTGCATATTGTGAGTTACGAGTGAAGGATGCCAACTGGGGAAAACATATGTTGACAACCGCTCAAGAACAAACATTTACAGAGAACGACTTTGGAAAGCACTAATCTGTACTTTAAAATTCGACGCTTTACACCTTTGTTATTCGTCCAATAAGTTAATAATGGGGAGATCTTTGATGCGGAGAAGGGCGCTAGCCCTTCGAAGCATCAATAGATGCTCTTCCTAATGGGTTGGGTATGTGCCCGTGGGGGTGTACCCCCCTGCTCGCGAACGGACACAAACGGATAAAAAACAGTTCTGAAAGCTGCCACAGCGTGCCTTTATTTACTGGATTGCTTAATATTGAGGTTTGTCTGTCTGCTCGCACGTCCCTCGCACTTCGTCTGCACTTCGCACTTCGTTCGCTTTGCTTTTTTTTGGCGCGCGACGCGTACACTCAACCGATTCAGACACGCTCGGGACTGATAGAGGCCCGCTATTTGTGCCGACCGTCCTGTGCTGCTCGTGTCGAAAGCCGTGCCGAGATCGGAGAGCTAGGCGGTAGTGACTGCCCTAAACTGTTGCCAGTACCAAATTGTGTCACTGGGATTTCTCGGCAGTAGAGCAAACTAGCAGTAGTATATAGCAACGATGAGGAGACATGTCAAGCAAGGCAAAACATGCGCTGTCAAGGGTGTAGGGTGGCGTGTTCCACACTAAAAACTAGTTGTTTGGTGACAGTCACGGCATGTCAAGGCTGTCAAGGGTTGAAACTGAAGACCACATTTCTCGGCAGTAGAGCAACAACGGTGATGATCGGACGAGAAGAGGAAGACCATCATCGCACACAGCACACACACCACCATCACCAGCAAACACCACAACGACGACCATCACCACCACCGCCACCACCCCTGCCCCACGAGCCGCAGGAGCACCAGAAGTTGTTGTTGCTCGTAGTGGCTGGTGGTGGTTGGTGGTGGCTTCGTCCCGTGGTTTGGTGGTGGTTCCTGGTACGCACTCGTTCAGCAGCAGCAGCATTTTGTTTTTTTTGTCCATCCCATTTCTTATCTGCTGCTGCTGCTGAGAGATGCAGAAAACAAAAAGACAATAAAACACGATTTCTGAAATGATACAGATTTTACGAAATACGAGCAAAAAGACAATACAAATAAAAACGAATTCTGAAATGATTCAGATTTCTTAGTTTGCATTTTTCTCTGTACAAGGTTTTTGCGCTGACACGCATCGCTTAACAATAAATGTTGGTGGGTGGTGTTGGTGATTGTAGGACTACCAGCCCAGGGACCAACCGACCTGATACCTGATACAGATTTTACAAAATACGAGCAAAAAGATCATACAACAAAAACGAATTATGAAATGATTCAGATGTATTTGTTTACTGGTACATTTTTCTCTGTACTCGTACAAGGTTTTTGCGCTGACACGCATCGCTTAATTAACAGTAAATGTTGGTGGGTGGTGTTGGTGATTGTGGGACTACCAGCCGAGGGACCAACCGACCAACCCAGTAAATCTCTCACCCACCACGCACACCCATCAATTACCTGCCGGTCAGTAAAAAAAGGTTTATGTGCTGACCCAAATCGCTTAGAATAAAAAACGATCCCATCAATGACAATTAATTGCAGGAACACAGCAAAAAGAGAAGAGCCGCCAACGCAGTAGCTTAATGCAGTTAGGAGTTTGACCACTTGAAGGCGTCTGTCACGCTCCTCATTCCCACCGTTCTTGTAATGAGGAGATATTGATGCTGAGAAGGGCGCAGCCCTTCGAAGCATCAATAGATGCTCTTCATAATGGTTGGGTATGTGCCCGTGGGGGTGTACCCCCCTGGTCGCGAACGGACACAAACGGACAAAAAACAGTTCTGAAAGCTGCCGCAGCGTGGCTTTATTTAAAGAATCCTTAATATTGAGGTTTGTCTGTCTGCTCGTCTGTCTGCTCGTCTGCACTTCGTCTGCACTTCGCACTTCGTTCGCTTTGCTTTTTTTTTTCGCTTTGCTTTTTTTTGGCGCGCGACGCGTACACTGAACCGATTCAGACACGCTCGGGACTGATAGAGGCCCGCTATTTGTGCCGACCGTCCTGTGCTATTCGTGTCGAAAGCCGTGCCGAGATCGGAGAGCTAGGCGGTAGTGACTGCCCTAAACTGTTGCCAGTACCAAATTGTGTCACTGGGATTTCTCGGCAGTAGAGCAAACTAGCAGTAGTATATAGCAACGATGAGGAGACATGTCAAGCAAGGCAAAACATGCGCTGTCAAGGGTGTAGGGTGGCGTGTTCCACACTAAAAACTAGTTGTTTGGTGACAGTCACGGCATGTCAAGGCTGTCAAGGGTTGAAACTGAAGACCACATTTCTCGGCAGTAGAGCAACAACGGTGATGATCGGACGAGAAGAGGAAGACCATCATCGCACACAGCACACACACCACCATCACCAGCAAACACCACAACGACGACCATCACCACCACCGCCACCACCCCTGCCCCACGAGCCGCAGGAGCACCAGAAGTTGTTGTTGCTCGTAGTGGCTGGTGGTGGTTGGTGGTGGCTTCGTCCCGTGGTTTGGTGGTGGTTCCTGGTACGCACTCGTTCAGCAGCAGCAGCATTTTGTTTTTTTTGTCCATCCCATTTCTTATCTGCTGCTGCTGCTGAGAGATGCAGAAAACAAAAAGACAATAAAACACGATTTCTGAAATGATACAGATTTTACGAAATACGAGCAAAAAGACAATACAAATAAAAACGAATTCTGAAATGATTCAGATTTCTTAGTTTGCATTTTTCTCTGTACAAGGTTTTTGCGCTGACACGCATCGCTTAACAATAAATGTTGGTGGGTGGTGTTGGTGATTGTAGGACTACCAGCCCAGGGACCAACCGACCTGATACCTGATACAGATTTTACAAAATACGAGCAAAAAGATCATACAACAAAAACGAATTATGAAATGATTCAGATGTATTTGTTTACTGGTACATTTTTCTCTGTACTCGTACAAGGTTTTTGCGCTGACACGCATCGCTTAATTAACAGTAAATGTTGGTGGGTGGTGTTGGTGATTGTGGGACTACCAGCCGAGGGACCAACCGACCAACCCAGTAAATCTCTCACCCACCACGCACACCCATCAATTACCTGCCGGTCAGTAAAAAAAGGTTTATGTGCTGACCCAAATCGCTTAGAATAAAAAACGATCCCATCAATGACAATTAATTGCAGGAACACAGCAAAAAGAGAAGAGCCGCCAACGCAGTAGCTTAATGCAGTTAGGAGTTTGACCACTTGAAGGCGTCTGTCACGCTCCTCATTCCCACCGTTCTTGTAATGAGGAGATATTGATGCTGAGAAGGGCGCAGCCCTTCGAAGCATCAATAGATGCTCTTCATAATGGTTGGGTATGTGCCCGTGGGGGTGTACCCCCCTGGTCGCGAACGGACACAAACGGACAAAAAACAGTTCTGAAAGCTGCCACAGCGTGGCTTTATTTAACGAAAGCTTAATATTGAGGTTTGTCTGTCCTTCGTTCGCTTCGCTTTTTTTTGGCGCGCGACGCGTACACTGAACCGATTCAGACACACTCGGGACTGATAGAGGCCCGCTATGTGTGCCGACCGTCCTGTGCTGCTCGAGTCGAAAGCCGTGCCGAGATTGGAGAGCTAGGCGGTAGTGACTGTCACAATTGGTTACCACAGTGACAATTGTCACTGAGTTTTAGCTCTCAAGCAAATATGTCGGGAGACATGTCAAGCAAGGCAAAACATGCGCTGTCAAGGGTGTAGGGTGGAGTGTTCCACACTAAAAACTAATTGTCTGGTGACAGTCACGGCATGTCAAGGCTGTCAAGGGTTGAAAGTGAAGAACACACACAGAGATTTGTACATCGTAGCTGCAACAGGCAGCTTCCGCACTCTGCAGACGAGCCGTCCACACGCACAGATTGCAACCACACCACCACCACCACCACCACCACCACCCACCACCACACGACCCCCAGCCACCACCACCATCCAAGCAGCAGGGGCACGTGAAGCTTGTGGCTCGTGCTCGTGGTGGCTGGGGGTCGTGTAGTGGTGGTGTCGTGGGCCTGTGGTGTGTCACTTGGCTGAGCGTTTGCTGTAATGGCATACGACGTACTCATATATATTATTGCTGTTTTTGAGTCGCTGTCATCGAACGAGAAGAGCAAGAGCATCATCACATACCTGGTACGTACATAGTACCACCACAACCACCCACAACCACCACCACCCACCACCACACGAACCCCAGCCACCACGAGCCACAAGATTCAGGTGCCCCTGCTGCTTGGCTGGTGGTGGTGGCTGGGGGTGGGCCTGTGGTGTGTGATGTGTGTGTGGCTTGGCTGAGCGTTTTCCAGGTAGGCATTCGGTGCACGCCAGCCCGGCGCTTTGCTCCATTATAACTTTGCTCTTCGTACAGCAGTAGTACGTACAAGGAAATGCTTGGTATGACCTGTCTCTACAGCAGCATGTTCGCACTTTTGTGCTGTTTATATATATATATAGGTATATACCTGCTCAGTTAGTATATAAGACCTGTACGGTTCTTGCAAACATTTTGTTTTCTTCTTAATTTTGTTTCATTTTTTTACGATAACTTCACTTATCTGGGTCTTGGAACGATTGCACCAGGTACTTTTTTTTTTTTGCATTTTGCTGTTATTAATAGTATTATTCCTTTTTTCACGTATAGCTACGTACGTACGTATTTTACGGCCTGCTTACGTAGCACAATTCGACGCGAGAGTTGACAAGGAAAGGGAAGAAAATGCTGATATATTCTCGTGATAGCTGCTGTATACCAAAGGAACTTTTATTTTTTTTTTTTGCATTTTGTTATTCCTTTTTTTTCACGTATACCTACGTACTACGTATTTGACCTGAAGAGTACACAAACATGATGCCCTACGTTTCCGACCTGCTTAGCACCATTCGACGCGAGGGTTGACGAGGGAAGAAAATGCTGAAATCTTCTCGCGATAAAAATACGAGGCAAGAACCGTAGGGGAGAGAAGAGTAGTTTGTGACCCCGGATCTGAGGTACGACAATTAATAGGATGGAGCGAGAAAGGAAGGACGAAGATAATAAAGGGGATGGAAAACAAAAAAACAAAACGAAAACAAAAATGACCACGAACACCCCATCGATCCACTCCTGTACAAGGTTTTTGCGCTGACGCGCATCGCTTCACGATAAATGTTGGTGGGTGGTGTTGGGACAACCGTCCCAGGGATCAACCGACCCATCCAGTTACCTCTCACCTATCATACAACCCACAACGCACACCCACCAACCTATATATTTGCCCATGAGCCAAAAAAGGTTTATGTGCTGACACAAATCGCTTAAAATACAAATCGATCCAATCGATGACAATTGCACGAACACAGCAAAAAGAGAAGAACCGCCAACAACGCAGTAGCTTAATGCAGTTAGGAGTTTGACCACTTGAAGGCGTCTGTCACAATCCTCATTCCACCGTTCTTGTAATATTTAGGCATTTATGCTGACATATGAGAGTAAATAGGACGCGAGACGGGACCCAAATAGCTTTTTGTTTGTCTACACCGTACTCTATTCAGGGTTCGGCGTGGGAGCACATAAACAAATGAACAACCGGACGCCACACTCGAAGCTTGTTTTTTTCACCTCAAATTGGGAGAAGGGGGGGAGGGGGGTTCATCTCGGGGCCCATTTTCCACGTTGAGGGAGTTTGGTGGCACACTTCCATCGCGAATACTGTTGATTCTAGCTCCCTGGGGTATCACAACTTGGATAGGGGACACAGAGGCGTCCCTTCATACCAGGTATATGCACAGAGTGTAGTGTGATATGTAATCTGTAATGTACACTTAGTCTACTGGTGGTCTTGTGTCGCTGCTACTACAGCTGCTGCTGCTGCTGCTTGCGGCTGCTACTGCTGCTGCTGCGGTTTGTGCCGCTGCTGCACTCTGCGGGTACTTTAGAAATTGAAGTGAGCTTGGGATTCAAATCGACGACATACATACGTATAAAGATACTGCTAGCCCTGGGACAATTATGCGGTATGGGACTTACCCTTCTACCGGACGCAGGTCGAGACGGAGACATGCTCCGTCACTTACAAGATTGATGTTTTGATCACGTTTTATTATATCGCCTCTCCTGGTCAGATATATTTATGAGATGCGGCGCTAGCAAAGAGCATTATTTGCTCTACGTGTTTCATCAGAAACACGCCACCTCAACAATAAAGGGGAAACGGGGATACCATGAATACCATGGCCCAAGCCCACCCTGAAGGGCAGTATATGCAGATTCAAAGAAAACGGGAGGGTACAATATCCATCCAGAAAATTCTGAGAAATGGGTCTAAGTTACTGTGCTTCACAACCCTGTCCCACACCTCTATAACTTGTAAGGCGAAAGCCTGGTAAACCCGAAGGAGGAAACACAAATTTGCAATTAACGCCGGCACGTACCGTTGGCAAGAAACAGGCCTCAGAGAAAAATATTATGTTAACAAACAAAATGGCACGAATATAGGTGGCGTGATGAGTGCCATGTACCACGTATGACCCCCGGCCTATTATAAGGGACGGAAACAAAAATACGAGACATATACGGAGAATGCCGAAAGAGGAAACAACGGCGAAATAGAAAACAGGGCACGGTAGTCCACAGACCCAAGGATGATACGCGGCGAGCGATCTTAAAACAAAGCTGTCTGGTGGAGATGTGCAAATTGGTGCTAAACATGAGCCTACTGTCTATGCAAAAGGCCAAAGCGGGAAAATAGGAAGGCGCTTGATAGCCGAGGTAGCCGTGCAGTGTTTGGGAACGACATGCAGCACACTCAAGGAGAGCAGCGCGGAAACCCTAAAAAACCAAATCCGATAAAGAAAATGAAAAAATGATGTTTCGCGAAAATAGAAAGGCGCTCGATAGTCGGGGTGTCCGTACAGTTTTTGGGAAAACGACTTGCAGCACACTCAAAAAGAACAGCGCGGAAATTCCAAAAACGAACTCCGAAAAATGCAAATAGTCTTACACGTTCAAGATGAAGAGATGAAGGAGGGAGAGCGAAGGAAACACATTGAATACGACTAATACGTGAATATCACTCATATTGGTACCACGCGAGAAAATAATCGGGGGCGTAGATTGGTACGTATTCAGCTGCAAACATAATGGGTATAGGGAAGAAAAGATAAACGGAAACAGGAGAACAGGACTCTCCAAAACGCTCGAGGGGATGCAGAAACCTTGTTTCAGATAAATCATGCTTTGCCTGCCTCACTTTGTAGCGAAAATGCAGGGGTGGCAGGGGTGGGTGGTAGTAAACGCCCAGAAATGCGATTAAAAACGATGAGACCTATCATGACACAAGGCCGCTACGTGGTGCCTAATCCGAAACTTAAGGCAGGCACGAACCAAACGAACGGCAAAAAGCATAGTACTTGTCCTAGCGAAAGTGGGCACAGCGGTCGCGCGTGTCACGCGGGAATAATGAGTACACAGACAAAGACGCCGTAACCGAAGCAAAGACAGAAGCAACTTGGTTTTAGGGGGGGCATTATCCGTTAGACATGACACGCCCGGTATTGACAGGCAGCCCGCGACGACCAAATGAAAATGTCAACAGGGGGTGTCTAAGAGGTTAAACACAAAATATTTTCCGCCATGGCCATGTGACCGCTGGGCTCGCCGGAAAGGCGGAACAAAGGTATTGAGCCTAGACTATCGACGAGGACGCTATCCTTGCAGATACTTACTAAGTCAGGAAGAAAACAAACAACTTCGACGCTGAACCAACTACTACCATTGGAGCAAAATTCGATCGTCGGGACGGGGTCGGCAGGTCCGACTCTGCGAGACTATCAGTGTTACGCAAGATTTCATGCTGAAGGGCTCTACCTTGTCGAGTTTGAAGGAACCACGAACTACGCTCCGCTCTAATGGCTGTAGCGTAGTTACACGTAGACAGCATGGGCTTGACAGGTCCGGGATCGTCCAAGAAGCGGGCGATATAAGTGGCGGTTGTTGTTGTGTGTGCGGAGATCTTGCGGAGCCACTAATGCTGATCCAGGGCCTTGTACTAGAAGTGGGCGCTGACGGGAAGGATAGAGCCGCTGAAGCGGCTGGTCCATGCTTGGCGCATGACGAGGAGGTAGCTGGAAGACAAAATTCGGGCGGCCTATACCTTCGTGAGAGTTCTTGCAGGGAAGCATAGACGCGCATGCGACGGTACAACTGATTTTCCCGTTGGAATTAAAGTGGTGTGCCCGCCCAGTAACATAGAACGTGTTGCCTGAAGTGTTGGAGGTCCATTTCCCGCTCTCATGATGAGTGGAGAAGACCTTTCTAGTGGGTTTCGTATAGGACGGCAACGACACCGCCCCGACCGCGAACCGACCGGTGCCTGGTGATTTTGTCGACCTCCAGGCGTTCGATGGGAACAGTGACGTCGTCCTCGGTGACGTGGTAAGGAGGGGACGTAGAGGTGTAGCTGTTGAGAACGTACGGTGTTAGGCGAGCGTGGAGGAACCGCGGGAGACCAGAGCTGTTGTGGGGACTTGCAGTGAACCACTGATACTCGGCAGGACGCATCCGCCCCCGGCATGTCGTTGGGGAGGTCGAGGTAAATAAGCTTGGCAGTCAGAGGGAGACCATCAGGCGTAGCTTCTGCCGGGGAGGGGCCGGCAGCTGATTTCTTGAACAGCCTGGTCCGTTTGAGCGAGAGTTTCGCTTTAAGGACCTTGCCGTCGGTTCCTGCCCGGGCCCCTTGCCAAATGGTGGAGGCAGTATTGTAGATCCACACCCAACCACCGACGGCGTAGATTGGGAATTGTTTGAGCCCGTCGGAAAGCGCAGAATTGCGGCGTTCGACGCGGGACACATTTAGGGCGTGTTGTTCGCGAACGAGGGCGAACAAGCGCCGCTGGCTGACGGTGGCCAGGTCGACATAGTCGCGCATGTCCCGAGGATAGTCGCGCATGTCCCGAGCTAGGCTTCGGTGTCTACGAGTATAAGGGTGCGCGAAGACGGTGATAGTAAGGCGGGGGAGGCGGTTCATGTGCACCTCGTCCGGAGCTAATCCTGTAGTGGCCCGGACGCAATTGGCGTAAGCAAGTTCCACGTGCGGCAGATTGGCATGCTTGACGCTGCCGCTGCCGTTGGGATTATAGGAGCTTATAGCAGTTTTGGGAATGGCTTGCAGTTTGTAAAAAGCTCGAGAGAGCTTAGAACAGAACTGGAGACCGTTGTCGGAGTGGAGGCTAACGGGGCATCCCTACAAAGGGATGTACTTGTTAACCAGGATATCAGCGGTGTGCCCTCGACCGTAAATTCGGCTGCAGAGACGGTGGGCATATCTGCGCGCCGGCTGATGCGGTCGATGAAAAGGAGAGTGTAGGATTTACCTTCGACCGTGACCGGGAGGGGGCCGAAATAGTCGATGCTAATTGCAATGTGAGGTCCGGACGGCAAGGGGAGCGACATGATGGGCTATTGTACTATTTGTCTGGACGACTTATGTGCTTGAAACTAAACACACTGCCGAAGCCACCATCGTGTGATCACGTTCATGCCGATCTACCAGTAAAACCGCTAGAGCATAGAAAGTGTACCAGCGACTCCAAAGTGACAGGAGGCTTTGGCGTGACAGGCTTGCATAATCCACGTTGAGGAGCGGCACGTAAATTATCATCGTTTCGTCGTTGAGCAGGTGAGCGGCGCGCCCGGCAAACACGTCGAGACCGGTTGCGGGGGCAGGAAATAATTTCCGTACCAATAGAAGGGTCCCGTCGTCGTCCGTGTGGAGGCATACTTTGTCAGCTATATCGCGTGTTTCCGACAAAGGGGGCTGTTTGTGAGACGGGAGGTCAAGGAGAAAATCGTCGGGAAGCACCGACGGGCTCCCGAGGAGGATATACATAGTTGCTGCATCACAGTCAGGTTCGGAACGTTGCTCTAGTGCCTAATCGGTGTGTGAGTACTGCTCGACGGTGTCTCGAAATTCGAGCTCCGCCAGAGATGGTCCCTCAAGGAGGGGGTTGAGGGGGTGGCGTTCGAGCTTCGCACACCTAAAAGCGGCAGAGAAGGCTCACTCGTGGCGGAGAAAGACGGGGTGGTCACGGCCGGGGTCAAAAGAGGAAGACGACTAGGGCTCCCAAGGAAGGATGAGGACGCTGGTGGCCTACTGGGGCGTCACGCGGAAGATTCTGGTTTTGACGCCGGTGGCAACACGGTCGAAATCGTAGTTGACTGGAGGCCTAGCACATCCAGTGGCGGCGGCTTGACGCCGGCGCGTTCTCGTCGAGAGAAGTTCCGACGGGACGAGGGAAAGCGGGCGAGCCTGAAGAGTTAGAGGGATCTGAATTGGAGCCGGGGGACTACCGGGCTAAGAGCCCGGTTGGCCTTCGCTCTTCCCCAAGCTACCTGAAGATGAGAAGGGGATGCCTGAGAACCGAGGTCCTCGGCGTCGCCCTAACAAAATCGCGGGGGTTGGTAATCGATGGTGGGACAATGTCTGAACCCACGCCAACCGAACCACTTTAAGAGTCGAGGGCGGAGGAATTTATCGTTGACTCCGTAGCACCTAGTGTTGGGGAACAAGGCTGGGCGGGCTCGAGGGAAGCTATATTATGACCGGCGCAGGCGGGAGCCGTGGGTGGTACAGTGGGCAGGACAAACACTGAATAAATGGGATCGTTAGTCGTGTGAGCGCTGGAAGTAAGGGTTTGGCAGGAACGTCGTAGAAAGTCGGTGGTAAAGGCACGAGCGACGGATTCCCCAAAAGATTCATCGACTTCGCCAATCCTCTTATTTGTGGTGCATGTTTACGAAAATCATCGGCAGGGACCTCGTGGAAAGACGGTGGTAAAGGCACGAGCGACGGATTCCTAATGAGGAGCATCTGTTTCGCCAATCCTCATTCGTGGTGCATGTTTGCGAAAATCGTCGGACGGTGTCAGGTGGCTGCGCCCGCTGCGGTCATCGTCGGACGCAGTGAGCGGTAAGCGAGACAGGATGTCTGCGTTACCGTTGGCGGTGCCGTTACGGTACTCCAAGGTATAGCGATACGCCGTGAGAAAATAAAACCATCGCTGGACGCCGGGGTTGTATTCAACGACCTTGGCGAAGCTTTCGAGCGCCTTGTGGTCCAAAAATATGCGGAATGTGGTAACCCACAAGGAATCACGTAGGGCCTTGATGCTCCAGACGATACTACCAGCCTCGTGATCGAGCGGGGTCCAGTGTCGTTTGGACTCGAGGATAGCGCGGCTGATGAAGACAATAGGGCGGATGGAACCGTCTTCTTGTTTCTGTTCGAGTGTGGCTTCAAAACCATCGATGCTTGCATCACAGTAGGGGAAGAACGGGCGGAAGTTGTCGGCGACCGCCTCCCAGTCAGGGTAAACCAAAAACCGGGGGCGCCTAGAGTTCTTCGAGAAGTTTCCGCACGATGGTCTCCATGGCAGGTGTGAAAACGATTTTTACCCCTTGCCTCAAGAGGGAAGTGATAGGTCGGATTATTGTGGCAATCTCCGGCTAAACGTTCCTGTAGTTTTTTAAGGTCCTGGAGCATCGGCATGCTCATGTGTGGCCGAGGAAATATGCGTCGGTAACACCGAACTTTGTTTTCGAAGGTGAGGGCTTGAATTTGTGCCTTACCAGCCGCTTGAAAAGCGCTCCGTGATGTTGAGGACATGGGCAGCCGGGTCTGGATCGAATACGATTACGTCTTCGAGGTAGGCGGCCAGGTTGGCTAGGCCTTTGATGGCTTTGTTGATGACTTGAACGAACCATACAGGTGCTGCGCTGCTCCATCGTGGCATGACTAGCCACTCCAAGAGCCGTGTTTGTGTGCAAAACCCCGTGAGGGTTTCTTGTCTTTGTGGAACGAACATATCCAGCCGCTGCCCACCTTGTGCAAGACTTCGTCGACACGGGGTATGGGGAGCTGGCCAAGGATGCTGGTATTATTCAGCTTCTAGTAGTTGGCCGTAAGCCGGATCCCGCTCGATGTCTTGGATATGATGGCCACAAGGCTCGCGTAAAGCGAAGTGAAGTGTTGAATGAGACCAGCAGCCAGATACTCATCCAAAATAGCATCGATATATTTAGTCACTATAGGTTTCACGCTGTAAGGGCGAGAGGTCCCGGGAAGAGTGCCAGGGGGGACCGTGATGTTGAACGGCAGGGGGGTGTACGAGCCAAAGTCGGTAGATGACGTGGAAAAGACATATGAAAACTCGGTGAGAACGTCTCCCAGCCGGGTTATGACATTAGGGTCCCAGCCTGGGCCGTAGAACTCGAATGAAATTTCTCGGAGGTGTGCTGGCAGTTTGTGCCATGCCCGTAATAAACTGAATCGTTGTTCGGCGTTCAAACGCTCGAGTAAAGCGGAGGGCAGCTCGAGGTGGGCCGGTGTAGACTTAGATAGTTCAGGCCCGCCTAGAGGGGGGGTGTCGTGTCAATGATGGACGAAGGGGTTAGTGCAGGTTGGCGGGGTAGAAATACCGGCCGAGGGGGGCGTGACAGGACCCGGGACGTCCAAGTAAGGTTTGTCGGCGGTTGCCCCGGTTTCTCCGTTGACGAAAACCTCGTAGAACACGGCCTCCAACAAATCCCACTAGACGGCACAGTGGAGCTCGAACCAGGCAATCTGCTCGGTACCCCCCCCTGCCCGCTCCTTCGCGTTCCTGTCGCATCAGTTTCACACCACGATGACAGTACCTCTACACATTTCCACAATGTAGCTGCCTGCAAAAGCTGGCGCTCCATTGCTGCGAACCAGGGGAACTTGGACGACCTGGTGATCGCGTGGCAGCTATATGCCGCTGTCACCGGCGTCAAGAAGGTGGTAGCCGCCGGCAGGGGCCGATAAATCGGAGACCAAGGCGACGGCGCCAGGTTAGATTTGGTGAGATAATGTGAGCTCACCGAAAACGCGTTTATCGCGTGGGCGCCGGGGCAAGGTGCGGTAAGAGCCCTCGCCAAACCGCATCTAGTTGTCGCGGCGGAGGAGAACGTCATGTTGCATGGCCCCGGGGGAGACCATATGCCCAGACCGCGAGCGATGCAGTAGGTGTGTCTTCATGCATGATTTGAACGCTCAGGCCGACAGTGGCGGATGTTTGCAGGGGGGTGGGCTTGAAACCGACCGACGATTGTGGAGGGGTTTGTGTCTCACATATGGTCGAGGCTGCACCGGGGCGTAACCTGTGCTCCATGGCGGTACGAGTGAGGAACGTCTGGGGGGGGTCTGTGTCCAAGAGGGCGACGTATCCAAATTTAGTAGAAGCGTGGCCGTTGTGGACCTTGATATTCGTCGTGAGAGAGGAGTGATCCATGGTGACCAAACCAGAGACCAAGCAAGGTCCCTGCTCCGCGAGGGTTTGCGCGACCGTAGCAGTGTCTCCTGCTGTGGATGTGACAGTGAACACGTCGCCAGGATGGTTCGACAACACATTCAGCTCGATGGTCGAATTGCCAGAGGGAGCGGTGGTCGTGTCAATGGTCGGAAGACACTGCTGGGAGCTGGTGTCCACCAAAAAATAGAAGTCATGACCTTGTGGGGGCGAGACGCCGGGCGACGGGGGTGTAGAGTAACAGTGAGCCGGCGGCGCCGCTCGGTCGCGTAGGCGCTGGCGCACAAGCTGCAGAGCTGTTCATAACAGGTTGAGGCCGTGCCGTTTAAGGGGCCGTAGAGCATTGACGTGGTCCGCTATATAGCCTATTCCCCAGATGGCACCATCAGGTATTGCTTCTGCGAGCAGCCTGTCGCCGGTTCCCAGCAGATTATGTTGATTGGCAGGGGTTTGGGCGAACTTTGCGTAGGAACCGACGAGCACAATTTGTTCAAGCTCGTGTTCCCACACGGCGGCATCAAAATTGAGCACTTCGCGTCCGTACTGTTTGTGTAGCTTTGGATCAGACACGCGCATGATTGTTTGAAACGTGGGGTGGTCACGGAGTAGGCGGATGTTTCCTGCAGCAAAACAATCTTCCGCGCGCAAATAAGAAGTACCGTCTACTGTAAGCCTGCCGGGGTCCATTGCGAGAAGCAACAGGGAGGTTGCCAAACATACACGACAGTGGGGGTGCAATATTCCTGGGTGGGACTAAATTCGGCGGCGGTAGTGATCCAGTGGAGAGGGGGGGGGCGTTTTCACCCTGCCCACGTACCGCGAGGGGTTGCCATTCGTTGGCGGTGCCCCAAGGGCTAGTTGTCCCTCAGAGGTCCTAATATGGGGGCCCGAGGTAGGGACGCATTCGCTTAGTCGGGTCGTTGCCGCCTGTCCCAAAATTATCATGGGGGGCGGCAGGGGCCTCCCGATCGAGCTTCATTGACAAGGTCAGCGAGTCTTCCTCCGCCTGTGTGGGGAGCAGTTTAACTGGGTCAACAGAACAAGGTGTGGTCAACACTGTCGGAGGGACGGGTGGCGTCTGGTCATTCAGAACGCCTCGGTGCATCCCGGCCGGAACAAAGGGGTCGTGGTTATGCGCGGAGGGTGTAGGGGGGTTTGAACCCTGTGGGGGGAATACTTCCCCTGCCGGCTCTCGGGCCACCGGCGGTGTACGAGAAACCGAGGAAGGATCCGTGGCTATGCGCTGTTCAGAAGGGGCATCAGGACAAGCAACATCGAGACTTTCTTGGGTAATGGCACAAAGAGGTAGGTTCCGACCGTTCTTGCTTGCAGACGTAGAGCGGAGCGCCGCTACACGTGAACGTCGGGGACTCCGGTTTCCACACTTCAAGGCGATCGTCGCATCTGGGGAGAAAAAAACGGTTACAGCCGAAGCTCGCGATGAAGAGGTAGGGGATGCATGCGAACGAGCAATAGAGTGGCCGTTGTCGCGTGTGGGGGCAGCGTTATACGCGCTCTGATCGTGCTGTAAAATCCCTATAGGGGGGGATAATGAGGAGTTACGAATTGTATCGTTTTAGCGAGGGGGGGGGGGGTATTACACGCGCCCTGACCCTGCCGTAAAATCCCTTTAGAGGAGGATATTATGGCGTTACGATTAATATCGTTTTCGCGAGGGGGGGCAGCGATACACGCGCCCTCACCCTGCTTATAAATCCCCAAAGAGGGGGATAATAAGGCGTTACGATTAATTTCGTTTTCGCGTGCAGGGGCAGCGTCACACGCGCCCTAATCCTGCTTTGAAACACGAGTAGTTAAAGGGGGCAATCAGACGTTCAGATTGTTCGTGTTATGCCTTCCTGTAGCGCTACAGGTGGGACTCAGAGTTGGGGGGCGACGCCTTTGAGCGGTCAGCCTGAACGGAGCGTTCCCGGTTGCCGAGCGATTGGGTTACGATTGTCTGAGTTATGGGAGGCACCGTAGCGATCGCCGGGTGTTCCAACAGCCTAGGCGGGGGCCGGGGGAGTTCCACGGTTTGGCTGGTACCCAGTGCGAGACTGAGGCGCGGGTCCTGTGGTTCGGGAATCTTGTCCAAGGTGGAGGGGCGCGTTTTTGCCGGAGTTGGACACATTTTGGTTGTAGTTACCTTGTCTGTTGTTGCGCGAATAATTTCGCGGAGGCGCGTGGGTGTTGCCTCCGGTACTGTTGCCAGAACGGTTGTTGTCATTATGTCGCGAGGATTTTTTACGGCGATCAGAAGAAGACGACGAGCGTTTGTTTTTTCGCCGCCAACGGAGTGGCGACGACTACGATGGGAGCGCATGTGGTGCTGCCAACGACAGAAGGCGTCAGCATTGTCCCTGAGTGCGCCCAGCTGGAGATTAAAGCAGCCGCTATGGTTTGAAAACAATAGCGAGCAATATTTGAGAGAGTGGTCTGTACCGTCGTACGTTTGGCAGAGACCTCTGTTTTCACGGAAGGCGCGCGTTCGAGCCTCGAGAGACGTAACCGTCGTCCATAGGGCGGGGTCTTTGTCGCTAAATGCTGCGGAGGCTTGAAGTACCGTGTCCCAGTCAGCGGAGTCAGCAGGCCAATGGTTGTGAGTGTAATAAAAAAGACCAGACTCATAGTGGTCGGCATTAGCGACGCTCATCACAACAGGGTTGTGTGAGGAGCCCACTTGTCTCGAACGAGACGACGGGGCGGCAGATCTACTCTGAGAGCAATCGCCTTCATGCGGTTGCAAAGAAAGACCCGCCGCAGGGGGCAAGGATAATAAATGTTCTCCGCTTATAGCGCGAGGTATATTAGTATTTTCGTCGCCATGGTCTGAAAAGACAACCACATGGCATCAATCGAGACCACGAAGCGATGGGGACAATGGTCTGAACACACGGAAAAGGCGTGGGTATCAGCCCGGGGTACTGGTTCATAACGCTACAACGAACCATCTCCAAGCCTGTAGACACGCTGGAGGCCTGTACATGCTCCTAGCCTGTGACGCTAGATACGACCACTCTGAAAGACCGAAACAAACCAGAAAAGGGGATGTCGTTGGGTACACCAAACGTCTGCAGCTGCTGGAACGCAGCAATTCGGTCTCCGTGGTCGAAGTGGCTGTGGATGAGGCGAAGGCGCTGGCCAAACGCCTCCGGCCTGCGAGCGTGGGCATCCAATCTCCGGCTCACTTGCGAAAAAACATTATCGTGGAAGACGGCGGTGAGGTCGGCGGGAGAAGGGCGGTCAGCGACAATGACTTTTATAACAACCTTTTGGAGGTGTCGTTCCCAACCGCGGATACAATCCCCAGACTCAAGGCCTTCGATACATCGTGAATCGTCCAAAACTAGAATGTCCGCCAGAGCTCGCCTAATACTCTGTGACATTAGTTGTATCCCACCCGCTTTGATAGCTGACGAGCTGAACGAGAGGGGGGTGACGAGGTCAACCTTACGAAGATCGATGTTGACATAATGCCGTTCAACACTCTTTTTATATGTGTAATCGACGGCAGCAGCTACCTCGCGTAATCGAACCTGCTGAGCATGGGCTATCGCGAAAGACAGGGGGAGGGCAGCGTTGGTAGAGGTTACGCCACGAGAAAGAAGATGCAGTGAATCGCTCGATGATACGTCTACCAGGGAAGGTATTACTCGCCTTGAGGTCTTCGAAGCTGTGACGTTCTCCGAGTCCTCCCACTCCTCGTTGGCTGGCTCCGTCTTCGTTCTCCGAGATGCGGTGCTGTTGCTGCTGCTGTGCTCCTCGCGCCGGTTTTCTTCGGCCCCGCACGATGTTGGTGTGAAGAGCTGGACCAGTCGGAGGTACGACCGTGTCGTCCGTCTTGTCTGTTTTTGCGGCGACCATGGCGGGGGGAGGCCCCATCCTGCCGACGAGGGGAGGCAGCGGCGCCAGCAGCAAGTACCGAGCGGTCGGGCTAAACAGCCTTTCCGAGGCTGTCATTCAAGTGGGCATTATGCAAACGTTCCATGAGGGTGTGGACTGCCGAAGGAACTTCCCCCAAGTCCAGAGCAGCGACTACGTGCCGCAACACTTGGCGCAGCGTTGCGCCCGCATCGGTCGCGCTGGTTCTTGCAGCTGCTGGGTGGCAACGCGCACGTTTGTGCGCGTCGCCTTAGCAAAGGAAGGCTAGTTGTGCGTGACGAAATCCTCCAAGGGAGTGCCCAGAAAGCGCGAGTCCACCGGCCGGAGACATGCGCCGGGAGGGAAATCCCGGCGTTCCGGTCATCCCGAAAAGACGGAGTATCCCGACTCCCGGACGTCATTGAGGGAGAAGCTAAATTTGTCCGCCGCGGTCGGCGCCGGTCTTCAAGGTCCCGGCCGGATAACTCGGCGGCTTCGACATCTTTGGCGTTAGTCTCTGTGACGGCGACGGCCATGGCTACGTCCCTCTTAGCAGCCACTAACTGCTGTTTAGGCCTCATCCTCGTCTCCCTGAACGTGGCCAACAAACTAACCCCCTTAGTATGGCGTTCAGTGGCCAGGCGGATAGCTTCCCGACTGGCCTTGTCCTTGAGGCGGTGCTGGAGGACGAGAGCCTCGTCGTCCATGGTGTCGACCTTCTTTACGGTCATCGGCGCCTTCAAACTAATGTCGGAATATAGTTCGGGGGGGGGGGGGGGGGTGCTGCCCATTGGACCAGCGTCATAGCCGGGGAGTAGGCCGCAGGAACGGTCTCCTTCGCTGGCTGCGGTGGTGCGGCCGCGACATGGCTGCTGGCGGATAAGGGTCAATCAGCTCTTCCTGGGCCTTCTCGGTAGACGGCTCGAAGTCGAAGAGGTCGTCCATTGGGTCGGTTTTGAGAGAGGGGCAGCCATCATGGAAAAAGGGGAAGGGGCACCGGTACCTGACAGGTACAAGTGTGATGGGGCAAGCACAGGCGAATGTGAGGGGAGGGATGGACGGGAACGGCCGAGATCAGTGATCGGAAGCAAGGCGGAATCGGTACTATAGTCGAGAGAGAAGTCGCTGGGTGGTTGGTCGACACCAATAGCGAGTGTCAAGGAGTTGACAGGTTGTTCAGCACTGATTTCTAGTGCAAAGGCACTGATGTATGGCTGTTCTATTTCGAAAAACTAAACGGGTAGTGAAAAAGGCGCTTGCGGTGCACCACTGGTGCAAGCGGGCGGCGAGCTCGTGCTCGAGCATCGCGCCGAATGCTACGTAGGTCGCGCTGCGAAAGGGTGGGTAAAACTTCTATGTGAGAGTGATTGTCGATGGGCAACGACGTGCTTCGACGTGGGGGGATATTCTCAGAGGTCGGGGAGACGTTCGTTAATGGAGAAAGACGTACGATACCGTCACCCCTTCATGAGTGGTCACGAGCACTTGTAGTCACGAAGGGTATTGCTGTACTGTCGGGACGAGTACTCGTACTCGTCGCGGTTGCGTGCACCAGGGGTGCTCGTAAGAAAGGCGTTGCTGTGGCGGCCGTGCCTTGTAGGCAGGCCACCATGGTAGGCGAGGTATGCAGCCGCTCCTGGGATACATCTCGTGGAGGTGCATCGCTTCCTCAGCCAAAGTCCAGGGAGGGGGCAGTTGGTCGCATGACTATTAATAGAGAAATTCTGAACGATTTTCACGAAATTGCGAGAGATGTTTGGCTCAAGCTGGCTCGGTGGTGGCAGTGGCATCCGTGGTCCAATGTTCGAGAACCGACACGAGCGGGGTGCTAATGCTGCTCTGGCTAGTGACTATAGCGTCAGGGGTCGCTGTCCCGAGGGCCGACCCAAACAAGAAGCTATCGCGAGGGCTAGAGCGCGGAGCGCGCACGCCTTCGCTTACTCGATCCAGAGGTGAGCGCGCTGCGGTGTGCGATGAAATTGCCCGCTTGCCGTGCGATTTTTCATCATCCACCGCTACCACATCGATCAGGCGTACCCGCGTAATCGGTGGCGTGGAGACGTCCGCGACCAAAGCTGCAACGTCATGCCGATCTGGCCGTGGCGTCGGGGTGACATTAGACGTGTGAGCAGTGGCGGGCTCACTCGAAGAAGTCGGTATTACTTGAGAGCGTACAGCTGCAGTCGAATACGAAAGAGGATCCGAGGTGGAAAAATCTCCACTGTTACCAGTATTCACAGAGCTCGGCATCATGCTGGATATAGAGACTAGCTCGGACAAAGAACGGTCGAAATCCGGCGCTACACCGTTGCAGAGGGTTGGGTCGACAGCAAGACGATAATCGCTCGCAATGCGAGGGGACGAAGCTGATACCACGGCAGCACACGAGACAGCGGGAAAGGTCAGGCTGGAGTAAAGCAGAGATGCAGCGGCAGCAGCGCACTCGCTAGAGGTAGGGCTTACGCTCGGATCATGAAAACCTGGCGAGGAGGGTGAAAGACGTCGGGAGCTAACCGGCAGGTATGGTTGAAAATATCGTCCCATGTCCTGAATTTCTAGCATGTGATGATGCAAGTCTTTTTTGTTCGGCGCGGGTATAATCCCTTCTGTCGCAGCCAGTGCCTATTGGAGTCGTGATAACTACCTTGTATACGCAAGGCTCGTTGGATACGTCGGGTGGTTGCAGGTCCGACGGAGAAGTCTCATCTAAGGAGTTCGAATAAACAAAGCAACGAGAAAACAAAAAAAAGGCAAAAACCCCAGCAATATTGGTACGTACGAAAAACTAAAACTTGAAACACAAGCTGTTGTCTGCGCCGAGCCTATCAAGGTCCTGGCTCGCAGAGAGGGCAACCAAGGGCGCTTTAGTCCCACGTGTCTACGACGACGCTATGTATAAAGGTACTGCTATCCTTGGTATAATTATGCCGTATGGGACTAACCTATCTACCGCAAGCAGGTTCAGACGGAGACGCGCTCAGTCACTCACAAGATTGATGTTTCGATGAGGTTTTATTTTATCGTCGCTCCTGGTCACAGGGATTTCTGAGAAGCGGCGCGAGCAATTAGCATTATTTTGTCTGCGTGTTTAATCAGAAACAAGCCACCTCAACTATAGAGGGGAAACGGGAATACCAAGCATACCATGGCATACGTACGTCATACACACATACGCACACATGCATACACATGTTGGATATCGAAACCAAACACTTGTTGGTACGATAAGGCCTAAATAACTTCGATAACGATAACGATATCGACAACGATAATAATCGTACCGAACCGAAAACCCCGAAACTTCGATAACAATAACGATAACAAAACAGACATACAAAGACCCCGCAAGGCCCACCCACCCACTGCCATATTTGTATCATCACTTGATAACACAATACACTGAACTATTCGCATCTCAAGCCTCAACGTCTCCACCACGAGATGCGTGTATCTTGCCGCTCTGTGACGTGTTCGGTGATGGGGTGCCAGTTATCGTATCATTATCCATGTTCCGTGTATGACAATGCCTCATCATGTTTCCCTTACACACAGGGGCATACCTACCAGGTATATAATATGTTGATTGCAGTCGGCGGTGAACGATCGAAATATGTGTTTTAGGCCTGATTTTGGGCCATTTTCGACCTACATATCTATATTATTTAATGCTGCTATTCTGTCTGTGTGTCTGTCTGTCTGTCTGTAATTGAGCAGCGCTATCCAGAGCGGTTCAGCCCCACCTTGCCCCATGGGTAGTGAGGCTGGGTGCCACAACCCGCAGAACACTGGGTCCCACGCCGCGCTGAGCCGTGGCCGTGGCGCAATCCCGATGCAGTTCTGGCAGCCATCTAGCCAGCCTACCTGCTGACTTACATTTTTTTAATTACTATTCTGGCAGCTGATTGGTTGCCCAAATCCATGCCAGTCGCTGCTGGCTCTTTCTAGAATATTGATGCTGAAAAGAGCCGCCGAGGTTCCGCCAAACCCGGGGAGGATACGATCCCATCCCCGTATTGAACATCCCTCCATAAATCTACAACTTAGACCAACCGGGGATAAAAACAGCGTTTTCCCGGGTCAACACTGCCCCTCACGGTATGGAAACCCCACCCCCCTCAGTTGGTCACTGATTGGCTGAGGCTCAGGGAGCCAACGGCACCCGGGGACCATATAGTTCCATCCCCGGATAATATATCCTTCCATACATCTACAACTCCAACGACCCGGGGACGCAAACGGACATCCCGCGGATAGATACCGCCTCATAAGGTGTGGAAACCCCGATACCACGGGAACACTTACGGTTGCCTGGCCCTCATAAAGCCAAGATGCGGCGAGAGTTGCCCCTCGGGGCAACGTCGAAGTCCTGCCGCACCCGGGGATGATCCTTCCATACATCTACAACTTCAACAACCCGGAGACGAAAACGGACATCTCCTGGGGCGATACCGCCCCGCACGGTGTGGAAACCCCACAACTACTGGCTGATTGCTGATTTAGTTGGGGCTCTGGAGTTAAAGAGCCAGCACGCAGCGAGGGTTGCCCCTCGGGGCAACAGTAAGGTCCCGCCGCACCTGTGGATGATATGATCACATCCCCGGTTCATAAATCATTCCATATGATAAATTCCTATCCCTGGGTCATACGTTCTTCCATACATTTACAACTCCATCAACCCGCGGACGAAAACAGACATCCCCCGGATCGATACCGCCCCGCAAGGTGTGGAAACCCCACCACCACTGGCTGATTGCTGATTTAGCTGGGACGCTGAAATTCATAGAGCCAGCACGCAGCGAGGGTTGCCCCTCGTGGCAACAATCCCCGGGTCAGAAATCCTTCCATGCATCTACAAATTCAACAACCCGGGGACGCAAACGGAAACACCCCGGTTCGATACCGCCTCACCAGGTGTGACAACCCCAATACCACGGGAACATACTCGGTTGCCTGACCCTCATAGAGCCATCTTGCGGCGAGAGTTTCCCCTCGGGGCAACATCGAAGTCACGCCGCACCCGGGGATGATAATGTCTCATCCTCGGCTCATACATCCTTCCATACATTTACAACTCCAACAACCCGGGACAAAAACAGACCCCCTGGTCGATACCGCCCCGCAAGGTGTGGAAACCCCACCACCACTGTTTGATTGCTGCTTTGGCTGGGGCGCTGAAGTTCATAGATCCAGCACGCAGCTACGGTTGCCTCTCAGGGCTCAGGGCACCAGTGAGGTCCCGCCGCACCCGGGGATGATATGATCACATCCCCTGGCCAGCAATACTTCCACACATTTACAACTCCAACGACCCGGGGAAGCAAATGAACATCCCCCGGGTCGATACCGCCTCACAAGGTACGGCATCCCCAATACCACGGGCTTACTTACTTTCCATTGCCTGACCCTCATAGAGCCAGCGTGCGGCGAGAATTGCCCCGGGGCAACGTCGAAGTCCCGCCGCACCCGGGGATGATAACGTCTCATCCCCTTGTTGTACATCCTTTTATTCATCTACAAATCCGACAACCCGCGGGCGAAAATGACATCCCCGGGCTTGATACCGCCCCGCCAACCCTACCACCATTGGCTGATCGCTGATTTGGCTGAGGTGCTGGAACCGAGAGATCCAGCACGCAGCGAGGGTTACCCCTCAGAGCAACGGCGAGGTCCCGCCGCTTCAGGGGATTATATAATCCCACCCCCGGGTCAGACGTCCTTCCATACATTTACAACTTCAACGACCCGGGGACGAAGCAAACACCCCCCGGGTCGATACCGCCCCACAAGGTGTAGAAAACCCAACCCAACGGGCTAACTTTCGGTTGCCTGGCCCTAATAGAGCCAACGTGCGGCGAACGTTTCCCCCCGGGCCAACGTCGAAGCCTCGCCGCACCCGTGGGTGATAACGCCCCATCCCCAGGTCAGAAATCCTTCCATACATCTACAACTTCAACAATCCGGGGACGAATACGGACATCCCCGGGGTCGATACCGCCCCACAAGGTGTGGAAACCCCAACCCCACGGGCTGATTAACGATTGGCTGTCTCTCATGGAGCCAGCGCGCGGCGCGAGTTGCCCCTCGTGGCAACGGCGAGGTCCCACCGCACCCGAGGATGACAACGTCTCATTCCCGGATCAGAAATCCTTACGGACAACTACAACTGCAAAACCCCGGGGACGAAAACAGACACCCCCTGGGTCGATACCGCCCCGCATGGTGGTTAATATTTTCCGGTTCAGAGTAATACATCACAGCACACTGTTTATGAGAGTACTGTGGGGAACGCAAAGCTAGCGCCACGGGCGGAGCCGTGGCCGTACCGCTAGTAAATCATTAAATATAATAAAACGTCTATGAAAGCGAGGGTTTCTTCGAAGCTCATCTTTGCTAGCTGAGTGCGATACTTCAAGCGCTCTTACATACGGGTTTTTCATGTCCTCATGTAGGGTGAACACCCCGTATAAGCGGAACACGATGTGAGACTGTCGAATTCAGTGAGCGTGTGTCTATGTGGGAACAATAGATTGATAATGAAAAAAAACTGGGGGGGGGGAGGGGAAGAAGGGGCGTTTTTTCTCGTAACTCAGTCACTACTTATTATATATTCGAAAACAAACATACGTGGTACAAGGTTCTCTTGCGGGAAGTTCCTAGGGGAGTGGCACAAGAACGAACATGAAAACCAAACAACATACAAGTACATAAGTATAGGTACCAAATGGACATTTCCCCTGAATATTTTCACTTTTCAGCTCCGGCTCCGGGTCTTTTGTCGCGCTATCGACTGCGGGGCACGCAGGGGGCCCGCGTGTACACCACGGCGCAAGTGCGGGTCCCGGCCGAGGCCCGTGGGATGTGCTCTGGGCCTTCAAAGTCGGTATATCCGGCAAATAACTCAGGGGAGACGTTCCGACTTTACACCGCCTCGCAACTACTGTCAAAGCCTGTCGCACGACTGGTATTTATCAGCGTATACATTTTACTAGTCCGTGTTTGACCCGCCGCATGAACGGAACACACAGCACGCACAACGCATGATACAGCAAGGATCACAATTGCATTGAACACATCAAGCGTCCTGCAGCAGTATTTGACACCATGATTTTGCATGCATCTGTATTATCTGGGCTGTGTACAGCAGTAGTAGCAGTTGTACGAGACGTTTGAAAATATACATGTGCATTTTATGTATAGTGAAAAATTGTGGTCCCAATATTTTGGAATATACGTACAGTACAGTACATACACAGATCTTCGAGTACGTATGTACAGTATGCATATCATATCTACCTCCCATTATCTACGAAAACGATAGGCCTACGAGTATTTTGATAAAACAGTACAATATTGCTACTACTGTACTTCACGGGCACATGCCTCTAGTCTAGACAACAAAATACGAAGCAGCCAAGGCGCCATTAATAGCGCAGCACCACACCACAGCAGCACAGCAGTACCGCAGAAAACATTTTCCCGGATTCTTTTACTTTTCATCTCCCGCCGCGTCGTTCTTGCGCTACCGGCTGCGGGGCACGCAAGGGGGCCGCGTGTTCACCACGGCACAAGTGCGGGTCCCACCCGAGGCACGTGGGGCGTGGTCTGGGCCTTCACAGTTGCGAATTATGGCAAAAAAATCAGAAGAGAGATTCCGACTTGACACGGACTCGCACCTACTCTGCCAAACGTGCGACTAGTTTGCTTATCCACCTGGATTTGATGGTTCATTTCTGACCCACCGCATGGACGGAACACAAACAGCAAGCACCACGCACGACACAACAAGGACCACATCGACTTCACATTGAACTAAGCACGCATCAAGGGTCGTGCAGCAGCAGTAGCTGATACCATGTTGCATGCGTCTGCTCTCTCCAGGATGTGTACAGCATTAATAGTTGTACGAGATTCTTAAACAATTTCATGCGCATTTTATGTAAACTAAACAAAATGGTTTAAAAATTATGGAATCTACGTGTAGTACATACACAGATCTATAAGTACGTATGTATGCACATCATATCTACCTCTATACACGTGAACGATAGGCCGATCTACACACTTACGAACGAGTTTTGTACAGGATTATTACTGCGGTATTTGACAGGGTCATGTCTGTAGTGTATTAAAAGAGAACGTATATTATTAGGTAAGTTTGTTGTTGTAGAGATAATTCGGCGTTATGATTTATATTATATGGCTGAGTACGAACTACCTAGCTCTCTTCACAGCAGCAGCTGATATTGTTTGGTTGATCGTGCTTGAGAAAATACCAAGTAGATACCGCATGGAACGGTGCTGGCCAGACTGTTAGAACACGCGAGTAAACAGGGCTGTTGTTTACAACTGGACAGCGGTCGCTCGTTAGACCAGATACTTCGTGATTTCTCGAGTTCATCGCTGGACGGCGAATCGGGGAATTAGCGAGGGCAACAAAAAGCAACATCGGAGGCGAAGCGCTTCATACGAGGTAAAGGCAGTAAGCACGGAAGCGTCGACACCGGGAATCGCATCGACCACTTGACAGGATCATGTCTGTAGTTGAAGTAAAATTCTACAATAACAAAGCAGAATTGCGTGGCAAAACCAGCAATAGCAGCACAGTCGCAGCACCACCATGGATCCTTACATAATGAGCCTCAGTGCTTCCGAGGTACACGGGAACGCCTGTGTTGCCCCTGTCAATCGTTGTTCTCCCGTTAAACTTGCGATACCCCCGGGATAAAGTGGCCAACATCCGGAAGGGGAACCTTGTACATATTCAAATTGACTTGCTTTTGTGAGCGGGTCGAAAATGACTTGTTTTCAATGTGGGTTCCAAATTCACTCGGGCTTTGTCTGGGTGGTATGAGTTGACTTGTTTTTTGTATGCGGTCAGGACATGATTGAAATGAGCTTGCTTTCAGTGTGGGGGGTCCAAAAGGACTTGATTTCAGTGAAGGGATCGAAATTGACTTGGCTTTTATCATTTTGTTTGCCCCCGACGATATGCAGCACGAGCTTCAACATTGATCACTCATAAGCATCCTCGAACAGAAGACAATCAAGACCACAAACAAAACCAAAAGGAAACCTTACATGAACGTATGTGGAGTCTCACTTCTTTCTTTATCGTACATACGTAATTCCTGTTATATTTGGTGTCTCGATCGAATTTGAGATGTTTTTATGGGAAGGCCGATAATGAGTTGGTTTTAGTGTCGGTATCCAAATTGAATAGGTTTAAGTGTGATGATCGTAATCGACATGAAATTCGTGTGGTTGGTCGATATTGACTTGGTTTGTGTGTTGGCGCATCGAAATGGACTTGATTTTTAGAGTTGTAATCTTTAATAACTTGATTTTGAGTTGGGATCGAACTTTACTTGATTTCAGTGGTGGGATCGAAATGGATCTATCGCTTTAGGGTGGGGATGGTTTAGTGTCGGGATCGAAGTCGACTTTTTATTAGTGTGGGGGTCGACATGTACTTCGTTTTTGGTGATACACGCACTCGTACGCACTACACTCTAAACAAAACCAGGGACGAAACAAAAAACACACACACAACTAACGGTAAACAACGAATCAGTTGTACCCCTGCGAGTGCTTGCGGCCAACGAGTAACTTCCCAAATCCCTGAAACAATATCCCGGTACTCTTATTAGGCTTGAGGTCTGGTGTGTATACTGAACGCCGGTTTAGTGTCTACTATGAGAATTAGCTTAAATGCCATATATATCATACTTACAAATAGACTTCGTATATGCATGGGTTTAGTATTACATACTACACACCACACACTTGCAGAGGGCCCTAAGTACTCACTCGTGCCCGTTACGTGTGACGAAAGAGATTTCCAAAAAAAGTAGTAATCGTACGTAGCTGTACCCGCGAGTACCCGGGTATTTCCTAAAAGGGATATAGCTCCATAATAAATATCTGTGAACAAAACAACAAACTTACAGCCGTACTTGTACCTGCATGCCAAACACAAAAAGGAAACAGAGGAAATGTCTGGCATTCGAACTCACGTTTTATATTCGGACCGTACGTACATGTTACGTGATTACTTGCCAGAAAAGCATTTGTTCGTTTTTGGAGTCAGATCGCCCGAAGACTGGTATGATCTCGGCATGCAGCATACAAGGCACATGCATGACACATAAAACCCATCAACACCAGCAGCAAGCAGCGGAGAGGTGGTGGTGGTGGTGGTGGTGTGGTTTAGTGGCGGATTGCTGGCTCCTATGAAAGCAATGACTCGAAGCAACAACACAGTGGTGCACAGCACAGATCTGTTTCCGAGGCGCACAGTGTTGTACCTTTCTGTCCGGAAGTGTAAAAATAGTTGGTATATGTACTTTTTCATTGCATGCTTAGGCCATCGTTTTGTTACCCGGGTAGCTCTCTTTTTTCCCAGGTGACCATCCTCAGAAAAACATCGTGCCCCTCTATAGTAGAATAGGTCCCAACAATGAATGTGCAGTCATCTCTCGCCTGCCTGGCAACGAAGCCGCGCTGCTTATGCACTAATAACGCTCTCTGGTGCCCAAGCACCGACCCACGGTAGTTGCTCCCTTCACTGCTACACCACACGCCGCAGTGCACGTCACCATGCTTTTAAATAACTCGGCACTATTGTTGTCGTTTATACTACGGTTAGGGCAAATGCTGCGTCACGTTTACATCGGTTCAGGGGACGCTGTGGTTTATACTGCTGTTAAGACAGATGCTGTCCGTAACAATACGGTTGGTGTAGACAATGATATTATATACTGCAGTTCGCTTGGACGCATCTTTTTACACAGCATTCAGGGGAGGTACTGCCCTTATGTAGTGCTGTGGGTACTGACGCTGCCCTTCTACGCTGCTGCTGGCGTGGGTGTTGGTCTTTGTACTACTGCCTGGCGTACACGAGGCCCTGAATCAAGCTGTTTGGGGGCACATATTTAGTACTACTTGTACTACGGGCACTGCAGCGCTAATTGTGCCCCATTCGTCCTCCACGCGTTGCACCGCGTGCCGGCCCTGCCCACCCCTCCGCCTTGCAGACGTCTCCTAAAAGATGGTGTCTTCTGGTGACAAACATGCTTCGTCGCTTCTCATGTGCGCTCCCGTCGGGATGACCATGATTCGGAATCTTCTTCACCATCACGATCGCCCGACTGCCACCATCAGGGCTCTTCGGAGAAAGAGGCTCCAGACGGCGAAACTGCGGAGTGCTCCCTCGAGCATGCGTCCTCCAGCTCAGAGACACGGACGACGCCGAGAGGTGAGGAGCCGCAGAGTATATCAAACACGTAATAGTCTGTGCAAAGTTTCGTGGACTCGCCAGCTCATCGGCGCGATCCCTCGCTACGATCTGCAGATCATTAGCGGCGGACCTCTCTGAGCTCGGCAGCCACCCAAAAACAAAAACGTCCCACAGAGGGACCCTGCTGCTGCTACGATCCCACCGTCGTCGACGCGCCAACAGGGTATCAATACCTCGTCGAGACGACCTTGGGACGTCGTCTTCTTCAATGGCAATGTCGATCTCTCGCCACGATCCATGGAGCTTGGGCGGGGGATCTGTCTAAGCTCGAGAGCGCGCACAAGACGAGACTCGTCCCACGTAGGGACCCTGGTACCGCTACGACCAAGCCTTGGCCGGCGCGCGAACAGGGCTTTAACTCCACGTCGTCTCGGGGACGCTGCCTTCTTCAATGGCCGTGTCAAGATCTCGCCACGATCGGCGGAGAATCAGCGGTGCATCTCTCTGAGCTCAACAGCGCACCGGAGACAAGACGCGTCCCATGTAGGGAACCTTCGTCTGCTACGAACTCGCCCTTTTCTGCAAGAGAACAGGGCGTCAGTGCCTGGTCGTCTCAGGTACGCAGCCTTCTCCAACGGCAGTGTCCGGTGCATGGCCTCTTCGCTACAAGGTGGGTTCTCCTCCGAGTTGAGGCACTCATTCGTGGCCGAAGCCTAAGCACTCCTGCGGTCAGTCGGGAAGAAGTCGCTGCAGGAGTCAAACCTCTTTTCGGACGAAAGCGTCTGGGTCAAGACGACCACCAGTACGTACATGAGCCAAACTACCCCCCCCCCGCCCCCCCCCGCCCTCGCCCTAGGCAAAGCTCTCAGGAAGGCTTTTGATGAAACCCGGAGCCCTCTTCTGTAGCCGACCCCAGATTACGAGGAGAAGCGCCACGGGGCCAAGAAGCCACGAGGCGACAGCTGCCACCGCAAAAAGACAACAACAGTGAGGTTCGTGGCTGAGGGTGACGGCAACCAAGGTGGTTGTGGAGGCCGCCACCAACACCGTGGGACTGATAACGGTAGCGGATGCGGACGAGGCGCCTTTGGAGCTGGTGGTGGCACCAGACGCCGTCAGGTACCTGGGTTCGGAAGAAGAAGGGAGGTTACCGCCGCAGGTCTGTGTGACAGCGAAACCGCGGCAATAAAGGCCGCTCAAACGGATATGGCTTGTCGACCTCCCTCAGCTCGTCTGCGAGCTCATGCACGGACTACGGCGGCGTAGCGGTGACGATAAACAAGAGGCAATTTTTTTCTTCTTTGGAGGATGTTTTATCCTCCGCCGAGCGGCCGAGTAGCCTATCCGTGACCGATGACCGCGCTGAGCCTGTTTCTTCGAATTTAACCCACGCTTGTACCGCCGCGGTAGACATAGACGATGCCGGCCCGAAAATTAAGCATACCGCCTGTGTTCGCCACGCGAATATTCATGCAGGCCTCAGAGATGTGGCTAGCATTTCCGCTCCATCATTTCCTGCCTATTTAAGCAAGGAAGAAAGCGCACAACAGCTCGTTTGTTCGACTATGTCGGCGTTGTCCAAAATCGTGATGAGCTGCGACGACTGCTGTACAAAGATTTGGTTGTCATGCATTTTTTATACAAACTTAACAACACCCACTCAAACAAGCATACATACGCGTAATTGTCCCTAATAAACAAGCACCCATACGCCATGAACTCTGAAACCACAACTGTGACCGATGATTGTTTTTCACAGGTGTCGCGAGCATTCAAGAAGGGAGCCACGGGACATGATGCATTGAAACGGTTGCTACGTCTCCTGACGACCCACTATGACCGAGTAGACACAGAGGGAGGCTACACGAAGTTGCACACGTTTGGATTGTGCATCAGCACGCCCTTTGGAGTTTTGGCCTAGGGTTCGAGCACTCGTTTTGAAAGCGATGGGGAACGAGCGTATTTAAGCCCCAGAGTTAGATATTGTGTTGGAGGTAGATTGGATGGCGGTCAACCGGCAGTTTCCCACACGGGTGCTTATATTGTACCCTTGTTCGGTGCCAACGGATCCGACGCCTTACCCCTCTTCCGATGCGATCTTGAACGCGTTTATTTATTTGTGTAGGAATAAGACACCTGCCGTTAACGGTGACAAATACACTATCATGAATGTTTCTTCCACGGGTGCGCGTCATCCGCTAGGTCGGGGCCCCGTCCGGCCTGATATGAGCCCGAGCAGGGCCGAGTCCCGTCCCGGTCGCCTTTAAGGCAGGCGGAGACTCGCCAACCGATTACCTTGTCTAGTGATGGCCCCGCCGACCCTTGGCTTGAAAACTCTTACAAACGCTGGATTCTGAAATAACCTCATTTCGTACATGTCTTCGCCGTCTTTCGTATTTCAAGACCGACGGCTTTGTTCGCTGGAGCGACATCCTCTCGCCCTGAACCCGTGCCACAGCCTTGCGAAAAAACTAAGGTATCTACCTGAAATTCCACGAGAACACTCACTCCTTGAAACACTGTATACGCACATATGTAGTGAGAGCAGCATTTGAACAGTGACCGTAGATGACTTGGCGACGATGACGCTCACAGACGGTGGCAACCACACATGTGCAGGCACCGCCGCTGTGAAATAACCTCTCGCTCCAATTCAAACAACCAAAATCGCCGCCATCGCCCAAGTCCGTCGAAGGGACACAGCCAGGGGCTTTATCAGGCAAACAGCAAAAACAAAATGCTCGATAACACACACGTCTGGCTGTCGCGCCCTCGCCTTCCTCTTCTCCTTTGCTCCTTCATTGGGTGTTTGCTACGGAGCCTGCCTTAACGCCAATGGCAGCCCAAAGGCTCGCCAGTTAGGCACCTTTCTCTAGAGAAAATAGGGGGTCGACGGCGGTACGGCTCAGCGTACCCGTCCGCCGCCAGCACTGTCAGGAAACCCTTTGTTTGATTCGCAATAAGCTTGTGTAGCTAATGACCGTAGAGTCAGCAACACATGCAAGCTTGCCTTTGCAAAGAGCCTACGGGCTCCTTAGTAACCTTTTAATATTTCACACGGTGTCGTACCGTCGACGGGATCACGCGCTACGCGCGTGATTCCCCTCGGCCGGGGTACACCTTCGACGGTGGTAGCACGTGGCTCATGCGTCATTTCCCTCGGCCATGGTCCAAGTTTACCAACAGGAACTAGCGTTTCCAGCGCAGCCCTTTCGTCCGTGGTCCACATTTGTCGACAAGGGCCCGCGCTTCAAGCGCCTCCCACCTCACTCATGGCGAGAAAGCCTGCACCTCACGCGTCGCTCCCCTCAGCCACGCCTCACGGCGCACTAAGCCTGCTGCTCCAGAGCCATGCAATACATTTCGAAACGTTTGCCCTCTCTTTTTCCTGGCCTATAAGTCGCGGTTGGCTTGACGTGTGGGAAGGCCGACACCATTAAACCGAGATCGTCGGCGAGGCTTGGCTCGGTGATCCCTAGCGACAGTAGTTGGTGCTCATTCTTTTTCCCATGAAGAAGGAGTGAAAACTATTCACTACTTCGTCCCCCTTCTCCAAGAGGCTTAACGGGAAAGAGCTCACGCGTGTACGGGTTTTGTTGCCGCACTCCCGAGCCTTGTTTGTATGGCGCCTAGAGGGTCTGAATATCGTTTTCGTTTGCATGCACGCTATCAACCGTGCACCGTACTCCATCGGCATGAGTGCAACAGGAAGACAATCCAACACTCCCGACAAGCCAGCGATGACACAGCGCCCCCCGGTCAGATCAACCCGACGCGTTTCCCTTACAAGTATGGGAGAAGCGGGCCTCTCGTGACGAAGAAGCGGCGCAGACCTTTCTACCCTTTGGGGTGCAATAAGAGCCCTTTCTTGCGAATGTCCGCCACATGTCGTGAGTGACACTTGACCAGGAACCGTGGGTTCGAGTTTGTCTTGTGCACCCAAGGTCATGTGTATCCGGACGGGGGGCACTGCAGGCCAAACCTGCCGAGGCCCCGAACCCATAAACGAGAACACTGCATGCCGCAACTTCTAATACGACCCCCAGCGAATGGGCACCGTCGGTCTTTGACCCTACTCTGGAACACTCAACAGACAAGGTAGTGTTGTTCTGGCAGCCTCCTTTCAATGCTTCGCAGTGGTCTTCATCCTCGTTTGTTGTCGACGACGTGGTATATTATTTCACGGACCAGAAAATGATGGCCAAAAATCCCAGGGTTCTTGACGACCACCGCCCAGTTGAACTCATAATGTCCTCGGTAGGCCCAGGCAGGCACAAACAAAGTGTACGCAACTTTGGCCCCGCCGTTTGGGACCGCGAGAAATAACATGCCGTGTTATCTGGCACCTATCCCAACTATACGGACGGTCCCCACCACGACTAATCACCCTCCGAGCACGGGCACCGACCTCGAGGCTCAATCCAGCCCTCTGGACCCAGCGTGGGGCATTGCTCTCGGAACAGACGTCCGCAGGGGCCCATCTGTGCTCCGTCAGCCGGTTTCTGCCGTCCACATTAGCATTAGCGAACGTGAGGCGAGCTTGGCACACCCCGCCTCCTTTTATCCATTCTGCGCGCTTCCAACGTGAGCACCGGAACTCACCAGATTTCCCCCACGCTTCCGCCCGGCGCTTTAACTACAGCCATCGCTTCCTCCTGCGGGGTTTTCGAATTTGTTTTTGGGTGGGGGGGGCGATTAAAGCGCTGAAGTCTACGTAATAGCTTCTGGCGTTGGTCCTGGCTTGTGTTGTCAGAACACGGCTTCTGCCTCGTCGGGTGCCCAGTGACGCTAGACGACGGCTCGTTCGCCACTCAAATCGTGATACATCGTGGATGAGACGACTATCACACCTTACAAGTGCGTGGCGGTTTTCAATACGGGTCCCTCCCCATCTTTCATTCGCCGGGATCTTTTAAATCGTATGCTGCTAGTAGGCGCCGTCTCGGCGGCGTCGGGGCAATCCTGCAGTACCGGCTCCTAGGGGGTTTCAATGAGTATCCCCCGTTGCGAACCTCAAGCTGAAACCGCCTGACTTTCCGAGTTTTTCAATCCAATGCGCCGACGTACGCCCTTGCAGTGTGGGCTTGTGTGGTTCCCCCTTGGATTATGCGGCATGCAGTGCTACTGGGCGGCGATAAACAATCGGTATTTCGAAGAACTGTCGTCATCCCATCACGCCACAGCAGGCGCATATACCGGCTTACGCTATAGTCCGCACAGCTACAGGAAGTCGTTTCCGCCTCCTGTACAGCGTTGCTGTGGGCGTCACCCTGTCGGATGATAATCAGTTATATGAGGTCAACTTGTTTCGCCGTAACGGCTCCCCTTCGCGAAAAGGGCAATATCTTGTTGGCCTACTCACACAGTCGAGCGTCATATTGGTGCAGCAGAACGTCGTTGCCTCAGGGCGACAGATCCATCCTTTAAGAAGAGTCGCCGACGTCGAGACGGGCGACATCATCGGAGATCGCTGACACCCCACCCTGGTGTGTTCCGCTGAGCGCCTTACACCGCGAAATTTGAACCCCTGACTCCAGACTTAGCCAACCCACAGCCCGTCAAGGTTTTAACTACCACCCTGTCGCCCTCTCCAGCAGGTAAAACATCTACGATCGCTGCGTCGCTCTGGGCCAGCGTTACCCGTTCGATTGAACCAAGACAAGGGTTTGGTTCGGTTATGCGTGTCGTGGAAGACCTGTGGCCGCATCTGAAATATATAATCTCCAATTCACATGGCCGCAGGTGCACCCCTTCGGTCGGCGACCGGCTGGACGATCTACTCTCCGAATTCCTGATCTGTTCTTCACCTCCAAGACAGACATTGGTTCTTGCTCTCCGATACCTTGCGAGATGTCGGTATTCCGGCTACCTCCAAGTCTTTTCGCCGTAAGCCTTTCTAGGCCAAATAAGTGGAGCGCCCCTCGACTAGTACATCGCGGCCGAACTGATCCGCCCCCCGACATTTCCGTGTTCGAGACCAATGGTGGTCTTTCCGAAGACGTCCGATGACGTGGGAATCACGGTGAAATACATGGAAAACACTAAACCATCAAGCTGAGCGAACTGCCGGTTCCACGTCTAGACCAAGTCCTAGGTACCTTGGGCTCAGAGCTGATGTTTTCTTTGTTCGACTATGTTTTCTTAGTTCTACGAGATAGCCGCGCCCAAGGACACAGCTCCTCTTACGGCGTTTACCATATCGACGGGCATCTACTAGTGGCTCGCCCTGTCCCAGGGCAGTAGCATTGGGCGGTGGTTGGCCGTCAAGGCGATCAATGAAGTCATTGACGGTTTGGAACAGGTCGTTGCCTACCTTGACGATGTCAATTGTGCTCAATTCCGATACGGGAGCATATGTTCGGGTGGTTCGCTTCCTCGTCGAGTGTTTGTGAATGCCTATCATGAACCTCGTCTCGTTGGAGGCTCATCCACGTCAACTTTCGCGTTTACGACATATCGACAGCGTGTCTACGCCTGAAAGCGAAACAAGTGTCAGCGTTGACCATCATGCCGATGCCCAAGGATGTGAAATAAGTCCGTGCCCTAATGGGCTGTATCAATTATCACCGCAAGTGTGTTACCGTATTGTCCAAGAGGCTGGATCCAATCACCTCACTCCTGGGAAAGGGTGTAACTTTATTTTTCACGCCCGCCATGGAAGACATGGTGCGATAAATGCACTTGGAGATGGTAACTACGCCGAAGTTTGTATTCCCTAACTTAGACGCCGTTGCTGATGGCACATGCCCCTTCCACGTGTATTCCGGTGGTTGCATTGATGGGTTTGGCGCCGCCCTTGGACAGTCAACCAGTGGAACGGTTCCATGAAATGAATCGCGTACATCACCCAAACTAGGTATGAGTCGGAGAGGCATTGGACCCCTCTAGATGTCGAAGCCGGTCAAAATCTTTCGCCTTTCAAATGCCCACGCAGCTACCGTTGCGGAACCAAGTTCGCCACTTTCCCGGGTCATAAGGCATTGGACAGCCTCGGCAAAGTGGATAACTACAATGCGCGAGTGAGGTGGTAGATTGAGCTGCTCATCGCGTTCGACTACAAACTCGAGTAGCGCAATAGCAGCGCAAAACATCAAAGCCGATTGCCCAGCCCACTTGCATGACCCTGCCACGGAGCATGGACGCAGTGCATCGACGAGCCTTATCCTTGCTGAGGACGGTAGCATCTACCTACTACGAGCTCGCGGATTACGCACTGCCTCCTTTCCAATCCCACAAGTAGGCTTGGGTGAGCTGACGCCCCGCCCTGACGGTACTGCCTTGATTCAGCTCCCCGTCACCTCTGACGTATGGTTTGCGACATTCGTGCACACGGGCCACGTACATTGGTTGACGACCTTTTTTCTGCTTCGGGAATATTTGTCACTCGTGGTTCTGCTTATGCCTTCACTGTCGATTGCCGTCACGGCGGCAGGGTGAAGTTTTGTGCCGCCGACACCGCTTTCATTTCGGTAATAGTAGTGCCAATCGAACGTGTCCGGGACTCCATGGAAGTTCCGGCTACCGTGACGTTCGTCGCCCAGCCCAATTCCTCCTCCGGGATGTGAAATCAAAGGACAGATTCCGTCGAAACCACCGGCCTCCCTGTGTCCGCCTCAGCCACGCCTGGCAATTATGTCCTTCTTCTGCGAAGCCTCCTTCGCGCGCATCTCCAGTCAGACGTGCCGATAGACTGCAACAGCAGGAGCAGTGGACCATAAGCTGTTGGCTATGTCTATCGTCTCGGCGTGACCCCCCGACTGTCACGGCGAGATACCACCCCGCCACCAGTCCAACGACCACGGCCAGCCCCGGCCACTTCCATGGTATCTTCTCTTTGCACCCCCGCCTGTGTTAACGGCACTCGTTCCGTCTGTTGGCCACGGCGCCGAGCCTGTCGGAACTCCCAAGGAGACGTGGAATGAACTATGTGAACCTCGTTGAGGCCCCAGCCCGTCGCAGCACTTACCGATCTGTTGAATGCGAACTCGACGTGAGTTAGATGAAACTCCGAGTCGTCTTGGTTTTCGTTGACGGCTACGGCCAGCGTCTGTTCCATAGTTTGGTTTACTTCTTCAACGCATCAGTTACCGTTTTGATGGTAGGAGCTTGTGGCAAGCTTGCGCACCTCCCGAAGTTGATAGAAAGCTTGTGAAATGTGGGACCAGAACTAGAGAGCATTGTGAGAGAGTATGGTGCAGGACCACTCCCCAGAGGGAGGTAGAATTGGTGACCAGGATGTTGACCGTGTCCTCCGCTGTGAACTCTGGCGCAGTAACAGAAAACGTATCGGCTCGGAGACTTAAACGGTCGGTGATGAGAAAGATGTGGGAGTTGCCCTGCGGCATGATCGGAAGAGGACCCAAATAATCCACAGTCGTGACGATGCCTGGGCCTTCTTGCAGAGGCATGGGAGTGGCTGGCTAGCGGACAGTCAGCCCTCGCGTTTTCCGTGCTTCGCACGTAGGCGAGTAGTGGAGCCACGACCGGGTGTATGCGTTAATGCCGATCCATCAGTAGAACTATTCGAGCATGGGCAATGAGCGCGTAATGCCAAGGTGAATAGATTCACGGTCGCATGAGCAGTGGGACGTAAATGCGCTCAGGCTTGTTGTTCAGCAAACAAGATGTGCGTCCCACAGAGCTAGGCGAGTCTCGAGCTCGATGGGGGGTGCGAGTTTGAGTGAGTAGAACACTGTAGTCGTCGATGGTGTGTAAGCGACATTTGCCGCAAGATCCTGGATGTCCGAACCAGAGGGACGCTGGTGCGAGGGGTAGCACGACAAACCGTCGTGTGGGTGAGCCGGCGGCCCGCCTGGGATCCTGTAGCGAGGTGTGGCGTGACACGTCGGTGCTTCTTGCTGTTTTCGCTCCCAGTCGGCGTGGGAAAAACGCGCGATATGACCCGCAAACTTTAATTCGGCAGCGCTGTCAAGAGCGTCTACCTCAGTAGGTGCGGTCGGCGGGTCGCCAGCGGTGGGCGAACGTCGCAAAATCCCCGAGTGATTATAGGCCGCATCGAGTCCCACGACCACGGCCAGCCCCGATCACGGCCGTAGCCCCTGCCCTCGCCTCCTCGCCAGTCCCCGCGGTACCCATCCCGTCCGACTGCGACATCGCCGAGCTTGCGGAAACTCCCTTCTTTCCATCTCCACCCCTCGCTGGCGACCCGCCGACCATACTTATTTACGTACATGCCGTTGACGGAACATCTGAATGTTAGTTCGCTGATTCTGTTGCGAGATATTTCGACGGCGTCTGGAAGCGAGAAGAGCAGACAAAACAGCAGGAAGTACCGACGTGCCACGCCGTAATTCGCTACATAACCCTCGGCCGGCCGCCGGCCCAGCCACACTACGTTTTGTACTGCTACCCATCGCACCAGAGTCCTCCACTTTGGGCATTGAGGGGATTGCCGGTAAAAGACGCTTACACACAATCGACGACTACATCGCCCTCCTCGTCCGAAGTCGGACGGTTCTTCGGGCGCCAAATTTACCTACCTCGTTGTGACGCACATATATGTCCCACCGCTCATGCGACGGTTGTTAATGCAAGCTTGCCATTCAAAGGCCTCTAATCACCTTAACACTACGCGCTCACTGCGCATGCTCGAATAGTTTTACTGATGAATCCGCATAAACGCATACACCCGGTGGTGGCTCCACCACTACCTAAAGTGCGAAGCACGGAACACCCCACGGCTGATTGTCCACTGGCCAGCCATTTTCATGCCTTTGCTAAAAGGCTCAGGCCTCGCCATGAAAGTCGACTGATTCAGCGCTCGTCCGGTCACGTTGTGGGACAACCCATACATCTTGCTCTTCACGACCGTTTCAGTCGTCGAGCTGACGCGTTCGCCGTCACTGCGCCAGAGTTCACCGCGGAGGGCACGGCCAACATATTGGTCATCACATATACCCCCCTCAGGGGGTGGTCACGCACCATGCGCTCTGACGTTGGCCTCCAGTTCTGCTCTGAAATGTCACACGTTGTCTATCAGCTCCTGGTAGTGCGCAAGCCTGCCACAAGCTCCTACCATCCAAACGGTAACGGATGCGTTGAGCGCGTGAACAACACTATATCCCAGATACTGGTGATGGTCGTCAACGGAAACCAAGACGCCTGGATTTTTTTCCATGGGCAGCCAAGCTGGGTGCCACAGCCTGTGGAACACCAGGTCATGCACCGCGCCGCGTCGTGCCGAGCTGTGGCCGTAGCTCTGAGCTGCCGACAAAACCGAGCCGTTCCTCGAGCCTGTTCCCGATAAATGACATCTTTTTCTGGCTTTATTTCGGTTAAGTTAAGAAACAGGCATCCTTTTGGTCCATACGAGCATTGCAGTGCGGCGGGATTAGGAACACCAGCTAAGTAGCGGAGCGAAATTTACAGCCAGCGCGAACATTGTACAGCAATCGGAAGCGGCAGCAGCAGCAGAAAGCTGCGGAAGGCAGCAGCAGTAGCAGCAGCAGCAGCAGCAGCAGCAGGAAACAGTAGCAGCAGAAAGCAGCAGCAGAAAGCAGCAGCAGCAGCAGAAAACAAGAGGCGGTAGGGTGGTACCCTAGCCAGTCCGCGCTGACTCCCGCCCCTAATCCAGTCCTCCAGCAGAGGGCTTCTTCCTCCAGTAGAGTCCCCCACTTCGTGGATAAAAGATGTCCTCGGAAATAAATGTATTTGTAGAACATATTGCACAGCCAGGCTCGCTGAGTTTAAAAATTCAAATATCCAAACGGTCCACACAGCCCACGAACAAGCCAGTGTTCTAACCTGACTAAGCCCAGCAGATCCGCAGCGTTAGCACACCCAGCAGCACAACCCTTCACTAAACACTGCTGATAGTCTCTACGCCATACATATATACGCAACGCGCACAATGGCATTCGACATGAACACGCCTAAACATCGCACAGCAGTCAGCAACAACAGCAGGAGCACCAGCAGCGGCGGCAGCAGACAGCAGCAGACAGCAGCAGCGGCAGCAGTAAGCAGCAACAGCAATAGCAGCAGCAGGAAACAATAGGCAGCAGGGTGGTACCCTAGCCAGTCCGCGATGACTCCCGCCGACTTCAAACATTCAAACATCTAAACCGTCTCCACTGCCCACAAACAAGCCAGTGCTCTACGCAGAATAAACCCAGCAGGTACAACGTTAGCACATCCATAGTAGCCCAACCCTTCACACGACACTGCTGATATTACCTACGCCATATACACATACCGCCCGATGGCATTCGACATGAATACGCCCATCGTTAATAGGAGCGCGATCCAGAGCGCTTCAGACCCGCCTTACTACATGGACAGGGAGGCTGGGTGCCACAACCTGTGCAACATTAGGTCTCACGTCGCGTCGCGCCGCGCCGCCTGGCGCCGTGGCCGTCGCTCTGAGCTGCCGACAATCTGAGCCGGTCCTCGAGCCGGTTCCCAGGGATGTGGTAGCATATTATGGCTTTATCGCCGTTCACATTGAGAAACAGGCATCCCGTTGGTCGATCTCAGCAGTGCCGTGCGGCGGGACAACATACCGCATGAACCAACAACGTTTATGATTTCCTTATTTTCTAAACTATGGAGTGATCCTGTGTACCGCCTATATATATATGCCTACACGCTGCAATGGGCTACGAGAGTTAGCGCCACGGGCGGAGCCGTGGCCGTGCCGCTAGTATACCATAAATCACGATATGTTGACTCGCAGCGAATGTGCTCCTATTTTAGAAGGCTCGCAAAGGCTGCTTGCTGGAGAGTTTCAAGCTCGTACACAACTCGTACATAAACACAGGTACTCCGCAGTAATACGTCGGGTTGACGGTGAACCTCTAGACCCGTCAAGACCCCTACAGACTAAACATACTGTCAATATGGAGTGCCCTGACGTCTGTCTGTCGAGAGCCAAGAGTGCTGTAAACCGGCTTTGACTACATATATATACCAGGTAGTATCATACGTGTGATACTCGTGTTATATAACACGATCACTGCACTCACAGCGGTACCTCACTCAGGTATATATATAGCAAACGATAGTAATTCATCGGATTAAACACTTGTACGAGGATCTTCAATTGAACTCGTTGTGGGATAATTATTGCACCACGGTCGGGTCGACTACTACCCAGTAGTATAATCGGGTGAAACTATTTAGAACTGTCTCGTACTGCTGTAGGTCCTGCTATGACAAAGCTCTGACGGAAACCGTGCCGAGCGGAATGTGTGAAGTTTTTCCTGTCATGGTTCTGTCTATTTACCGATGTTCGGATCCAGTTGCAACCACCCTCCATGGCACTCTCTGCACGTCTGTATGTAGTCATCCAGTTGACTATATGTGATATTATGCAGACTTTCAGCTTTCCACCCCCAACGTCAACTAGTCATTATCACTGCTCGGCCGCGCAACCTTTCTGTACGTTTGTTTCACAACCTCCATGTGCGTGTAGCTGCTTGCGCGTGTGCGTGGATTTCCAACCCCTTCAGATGAGACACCGGTGGACGCTCCTGGCACCGACAAAACCCACTGCACTATACTGTTCCAGGCCGGAGTACCATTCGCAGCACTTTCCAAACTTCCTTCTCAACGCAATGATCCCACCACCTACGCCGTCGGGGTTTTCTAGGCAACAGCACCGCCAAGCACGGATGCCTGGGGCGGGTCGGGGGGTGGACAGGTCGTGAAGGTGCACCTTATGAAGCTGCTGGTGGGGGAAGATTGTTCACGGTTTGAGTGGGAGGCGCGAAAGCTGCGAACAGAGGTCACCTACATCTGCCCTCTAACGTTTGTGATATAGCTAGACCCAGACATGAGCGTGGATAAGATGACGTACGTGTTCAGCATCGACGAGTTGTTGTCCACGCAGGAGATACTGGTTGAAATCGTGCGGCTCGTGGAGGGGTTTAAATAAACTCATGTCCATGCGAACGGTTCTCCACACCATAGCCTCTCTTCCTCTGCATGCTGACTTAACCTATACTTTGGATGTGGCTCGGACATCAGCGGAGGTACCCGCGTCCTCTGCTGCTGGGACGGTCGAGTGTCCGGCCTGCAAAATGAAGGTGGTTGTGTGGGAACTGCGGCAGGTCGTTGGGGGGGGTGTTGCACACTATTGTGTTTTTCCTCGGTGTCCCATGGGAATTCTCGCCGGCTCCCGTGGGCTGCCGTGGTTTCCCACGGGAATGTCCCCGGTGTCCCATGGGAATTCTCGCGGGCTCCCGTGGGCTGCCGAAGTTTCCCACGGGAATGCCCTCGGTGTCCCGCGGGCATTCCCGTGGGACACCGTGGCAGTCCATGCGAATCTCAAAATCAAGCTGTGGGCTACCGCGGGACACCACGTCACCCCGCGGGGCCCCACGGTATGTCGTGGTACTGCCCGTGGCTTCCCGTGGAAGTTCCCGCGCGAGATTCGCCCGCGGGATGTTCCCATGGCTTCCCGTGGGACTTCCCGCGCGGGATTCGCCCGCGGGACGTTCCCATGGCATCCCGTCTGTTTTTTATATGTTTCCGCAAGAGTTTTACCGCGGGATCCCGCGGTGTCCCGCGCGTTGTCCGCGGTGTCCCGCGGCGCACCACACCGCTGTTTTTGTTATTCATCAATTCCGAATTACTTACTGTGTGATTCAATGCGACGCGGTTCGGCGATTCTCGGGTTCGCAGTGTCCCTAACCCCCTAACCCTAACCCTAACCCTAACCCTAACCCTAACCCTCAACGCACGCCGCGGGACACCGCGGGAAGCTGAGGGGGGACACTGCAGGATACCGTCCTGAGGGTGCCGCGGGACACCGTGGGATACCGTCCCGCGGTGTCCCGCGGTGTCCCGCGGCGTTACTGGCTTTCCGCGGTGTCCCGGTTAGTAACCCCAACCCTAACCCTAACCCTAAACCTAACCCTAGCGTCGCGGGAAACCGCGAGACACCGCGGCATACCGCGTTCAGCACCGTGTGGGGAGGTAAGTGTGGCACGAATACACCGCGGGGAACCGAGGGAAAACGTTGGACACCTCGGGGTACGGCGTCGCGGGAAACCGCGGGACACCGCGTGACACCGCGAGACACGTCGACGCGGGACACCGCGGGACACCGCGGGAAACCGCCACCGCGGGACATCGCGGGACACCGCGAGACACGTCGCCGCGGGACACCGCGGGAAACCGCGGGAAACCACGGGACACCGCGGGAAACCGCGGGACACCGCGGGACACCATCGCGGGACAACGCGTGGACACCGCCCACGTTTGTGTTCCCATATACATGTTTCGTTGTTTCGTCTTTGGGCTTGACCATGGTATTGTTCATCGGATAGCACGCGGGACATCGCGGTAGACCGCGGTGTACCGCGGTGTACCGCGGTGTACCTCGTATACCGCGGTGTCCCGCGGGGCACCGCGTGTTTCGCGGGGAACCGCGGGACGCCGTGGGACTTCAAGATTACGCCCGTTTGACATGAGGGAAAAAAATCACAAGCACGTTCAAGTTTTTTCACAATCGCGTATAATAAAATGTATGTGCGATACAACATTGGGTGTCTATGGGCTCCCGTGGGACACCACGGGAATTCCCACGGGACACCGCGGGAAATCGCAATAATGTCAAACATTGGTTTGGGGGCACATCCAAGAGATCAAGGTACGCCTTGTCTGCATTCTTCGTACACGTATGTACTCACCCGAACCCACGTGTAATGCTTTGTTGTGTGAGGCGTATCGCACTGCCTCGAAAAAACTAGCCATCACAAATCTGTCCAATTCGTCTTATGATTCGATTTGAATCCGTTATTTGTGCGTGAACAAAATCGGCGTGTACTCTGCAGGCCTTGAAGGAGAGAGGAACGTGCAACTTATGCCGTGTGGCAGGTGGGAAGGCCTGCGATCCACGGGTATATGTGCACTCGAAGGGGATAAAGGCGCCTGACGTGTTCTCCAGCTGCACTTCCGCTCCAGGGGGGGACTAGCGAAACGCCTCCGTCAAGCTCAGCCTGAACACGGCCTCGAAAGGTAGCAAGCATTCGCCGTGAACGAACGTGCCCCTCAAGTGCCTTTGTTGCAAAGATGACCGTTGGGTATGGAAGTACTCTATGGCCCACCACGTGCGGACGTAACACGCCGTGGCTGTCGCCCTGAGGTCCAACGATGCCGTGTATTCGACATTCCGAGCCGAACACGACGTGAGCGAGTCAGAGAAAGTAGCCGTGAAGGAGATAATGCAGTCAATTAGGCCATCAAAATGCCCCAAGAAAGGAACCAGCGTGACGATTCGACCACGTAGGACATCGGGTTTAAGGGGAAGATGGGGAACCCGACAGCAAGCAAGCCGCGTTCCCATCGACATCGATGGGTCCGACGAAGAGCTGGAGAAAAAGAAGAAGGAGGAGGAGGAGGAGGAGGAGGAGAAGAGCGGGAGCAACAGGAGCAGGAACGGGAGCAGCAGGAGGAGAAGGAGCGGAAGCAGCAGGAGGGGGGGGAGGAGGAGGAAAAGGAGGAGGAAGAAAGCATTGAAGCAGAGGAGAAGGAAGAGGAAGAAGAGAAGGAAGAGAGGGAGGAGGATTACAACGAGAAGGACAGGCAGGGAGTTGATGGGGTAAGGAAAAATGATTGCCGGCGTGGGGGTCGGGGTGTAGGGGCAGCAACGCTCTACGCTGTTAGCGGAACTGGACGACGCTGCACGTCGAAGAGTTGAGTCAGTTGGGGTGATTTGGGTACATCGATTTATCTTGCGTATGTTTTGCTCGGGTGATTGTGCACGATCGTGGGATACTGTCGTGCTAGGGAATAATCGCCTACATGCGGTACGACAGCTTCCATTGACCTTGATGCAAGCTTTGTACTACTGTAGTCTATCGTGGACCAACATTGAGGTAATCTGGTGTGGTGTCGGGATTTTCTTTTTCGAAGACCCCGGCAGTGGACACGGTAGTGTAAAATGCAGGCATGTGAGACAAACTCCCTCCTATATTGAGGGGGGTGTCTGGGATTTAGATCCGCGTGCACCCTCGGGTAAGGTGCTCGTTTAATAACATCTCGTATAGAGTGACAAAGCTTTGACCACTATCATATACTGAACTGGTATACTGAGCGTACCACGGTCGTGTACAACGAACAGCAGTCCGTGCAGGTCCGTTCGCCTAAACAGAAGGAATACTAACAATGCTACGACAGTACTGCTGTAGGTTATGGTTGCTCGTGCTGTTGCTCGGAAAGGTTGCACTCAAGTTCGATGATTTTCCGAGAGCTTATGCTGTCTGGCAAGTCCATCATTGAGAGCCTTGTCGTCGCCAAAGTCGTTCCTACAGTGACAAACCCACGCGATAACCCCCACCTCACGACCTTCTTCAGGTAGTGCTTTTCAGCAAGCCGGCCGATCCCACGGGTCTTCGGGGACTTCTGGTACACTTTCGAGCGAGCCGATGCTAAAGTCGCTGTCACTACGCCGCTGCGGCCTACGAATATATGTCGCAGTGTCGCCGCCCAGTTATATTGTAGTACTATGGAAGGCCTAGTATCAACTAGGGGGGGGGGGTCTCTACCGTTCCCTATTTTCAGTTATATATAGGTACTACTAAGGCGTAGAGGGAGGAGACGGTGTTAGGTACCCGCTCCATAGTCGGGGTGGTCGAAGTTGCATAATTCGACGGGATATGTCGAAAACAATTATTACGGGCCCCCTCGGACCTGGGGCAACTACCGTGGATAATTTAAATCAAATTCGTACAAAACAAAGATCGCGAAGCGTCACAAATCTCCTCTTTACGCAAACTACTGTGTTTGCCACGAATCGCTAATTTTGCTAAACGGGCAGAACCGATGGCACCACGACTCGTGACAAAACATCAGTGAGTTACATATTTTTCGAAAACGTGACATAACGTCACTCACTTAATAAATTATACCAGGTACCTGGTATGAACACTGACTTGGTTTCCAGCCAAATCGATATTTTATTGTGTGTTTGGCGTTGTTTCGTGTAGTCAGCTTGATCATGTCAATATTTATACGGCTCTGCACATAAACATTCACCTGACGCTGATTCGTAGTACCCCCCCCCAAAAAAAAAACGAAAGTCCAGTACTTAATGGCCTGAACGTCCCGCCAGGACATATTTTATGTATTCATTGTTACTCTAATTCACATAAGACGCTTGTTCGTGAAAAAATATATTGAGAGATTTTGTGTGGCTGGCTTGCAACTTCATTTCCACGAAAAGCACGAGTGAGTCGTTTCTGGCAGTCTTTGACTGCTGTCTGCCGCACTCAACACATTCACACACCCCATGAAGAGCGAACCTCTGCCTTGCACTTTGTGGTTGCTTGTTGGAGCTATGGGGGACCTGCAAGAGAAATGCACACGTTAATAAGGGGCTTGATGTTTGGCTCGTTTTGTGTACCCCAAACGTTGACCATTTCACCCGGCGCACTCACTTCAAAATCAGTTTGTAATACACTGTTGAGCAAGCGCAGGCGGCCAAGGTAGAAATACTCATAACAATCTGCAGACGAGGGACCGAGCTGTACCCCTTGCTCTCTGCAAAGGCGCGAACAAGCCGAAGGTCCAAACACGGGTTGTCAGTGTAGCGACTAGGTTGTATATTCCAAACAAAAGTAAGTATGTACAGATTAGAGTCACCAAGAATCCCCGGCATGGGGGTGGCTGAGATCCTCCGTGTTTTTGGATGTCATCGTGTTGTGTTCCAAAATAGGATAATGTTGTATGACCAGCTTGGGCAATACTTTTAGTAGACATCATCACACAACCACCCGCACGTTCCATGCATTGTGTTTGTGTGCTTTGCTGCTCTCGTTTCGGTGTCGATGGTCGCAACCCTCCTCGGCCAACACAGCAGTACATATAGATTAGTGTCAAGCCATATATAGGAATAACCGTAAAGGGTAGTTTTGTACGTAGATGAAGTAACGGCCTCCGCAACGGAAAAACGAACGAAACAGGGTTTATTGGTAGATAGAATGAGGCCTGTCCTTACCGGGGACTGGGATAGAGAATGGTTGGTTTTGGTGTTTGGTAAGGACCTGCAGGTAGCCACTCCTTTCGAGAAAGGCACCAAGTGCAGGTCAGCATCCCCACGTCTAGCGCAAGCGAGCACGAGGTTCCTGCTGCAAGTGTAAGCACACGTGGGGTAGTCGCTGGTTTGGGCAGCCAAGCCAGGAATTTGTGCCCCCCTTTTTGAATAAATCGATCCAAAGCACGTTTTCATTGAACTCTAGCGGGTCCTCGCCAGATGGGGCGGAACAAGCCTCTTGATATGTGTAGAAACGCCTATTTTTTGTATTTGTTTCTTCGAGGCCATTTTACTCGTTTGATAAAGCTAATTGCAAATCATTGATATTCTGCAGTTCAAATCCAATATTTCTGTAGATCGGACTAGGAAACGTAGCAAAATGCAAAACAAGTATGTACAGGAAAAAAATATGATTTTATACAGTATTGTCAGGCGTTTTAAAAAAAAGATGGGATTTTCGGTAGTTTCCCCTTTTTTTTGCTGTCAATGCTGTCTATTTGTATTGCTGCTGTCTGTCAAGGGGTGAAAGTGCTGTCTCCCGACATCTCTGTTTCGGGCTGGCTGTTTAGTTTGTTTTGGAGTCGGTAGCACGCTTAGCTCCTCGAAGAGCCAGGTGCTTCTATGTATGATGCATGGTTAATAAAGGCGTCACTCTTGAATGCCCAGTGAAGGCATTAAGCTTGATTTATTGGTTTGTATACATTTAACGCTGGCCCTGGCGAAAACGAACAAGATGTGTACGGTCCAACAGCCAAAAGAACGTACTCGTATTACCTCACGTACTACTCGAGGCAGCAGGCAGCAGTGGGGTGGTCAAGACGGAAATCTTAGGTTGGCCGCAGGAAACATCTTAGCGCGTAATATCAACGATTAATCACTGATGAAGCGAACTACGTTACACTTCGTCAGACCCGCCTCCAAGAAACGAAGTGCATTTATCGTTGTGTCGTGTTCTCCACGCCAGCATGTAACACCATAACCGTGAGTATTACCTCGCATGTGAATCGAGTAGTATTGGCAGCCCTAATATCCTGTCGCGCAGGAAGTCCGACGGCCTACGAGTGCATCAATGCGAGTGTGATGCGGTTAATGAAACCCGCAACACGTATAAAGGAATCCAGACCCACTTGTGGATTGTCCTTCATTTCGACGTAGAGGAGTGTGTGGTTTCGTGTATATTATGTGTAGTCTTCCCCGAGGACGATTAAACATACTAGGCACTGCTACGACGACGCATGCATGCCTTTCGGGCACGAGCCATGACGTTAGAGAAGATAGGTCGTAAAAGGTACCTTGTATCACGGACACCAGACGGCTCCTGACACATGCACGAACCATACCATTGTCCGCAGACATATGAAAGTTACATGAGAGCATTGTTGTGGGTATCACATGCTTCATGCACTACCATTACGTGAAATACCCCCATCATACATTCTGGTACACTATAGTTTCGTATCAATACATGGTGACCTGACCCCGGTAGGCGAGTCACCCAGTCGATGCAGCATCATCTACAGGGCACCAACACGGATAATCTCTCGCGCTCACATCTCCGTGCACTACCATCTCGCCGAAGACTCCCATCATACATTTTGGTACACTTGATTTCTTATCACTACATCGCCAACTGAGCCCGACAGGCTAGTCACCCAGTCGATGCGGCATCAGCGACAGGACACCAACATCGCTAACCTCTCTTCAAACTCAATTAACGCCTCAGACCACCGTGCGTCAGTATATTGACCAACTCGGTATCATCAACAAACGGCCTCGGCGCATGATACAGCAGAGGTCCAGACCAATAAGGCAATGTGCCAGGTAAAACGGCACATCACCAATTCCAGCGTACATCCCTGCAAAAATCTCCAAATCTCGTCGCAAAATCGTTGCTAAGATGACCTGACAAATCCTGCGGAGCACGAAATATTTGTAGTTCAAGTTCAGTCCACATATTCCAAAATATATCAACAGCAAATACGATAAAAGGATGACATCAGCCCTCTGAAGCATGCTGATAAATTCTTGATATAAAACCTGGAACACTGACTGTCTTGCCATCTGTATGGTACTGTCCCATAACGTCACGCCTCGCGCACCTCGTTGTGTACTTTGTCAGAGCAGAACAGGACCGCCCCGACAGTGAATACATTAGTAAAGTACAACCTGAAGCAGCCGCCCTGCTAAGTACCCTTCACCGGAGTGTGCAAAACACATCCTATTGCACCTGTATAAATATCAAGGAGGCTTTACGGAGGTACGTAGTGATCCGTTCACTGTAAAGTGCTGCAATTCGATACTACACGGCACAAACGTACGACAAGAAAAATCGAGACCATCTGATTACCTCACTGACGTATAAACCTTACTCGACGCAGGGGTACCTCTTAACCCCTTCCCCGGTCAAAGCTTGCCCCGTCCCAGCCAACATAAAAACAAACTATGAATTTGAATAAAAATGTATATTGAAATCTGCCACGGCCTCGTGAAGAAATCACCATGCTGCTCTGCGGACCGCACGTGGGCATACCAAACTCTCCCTTTAAAACGACTGACATGAATGTGGTTACTGTTGGGAGGACTGTAATATCCCAGACCATCAGTCTCAGAATCTATGATCGGTCTGATGCCGGTTTTTGTTCAGTGTTGAATGTCCACCTTGCTTTAATTCCTAGATAAGGCAAACACCTACCAGAGTTTTACTCTCGATTGCCAGCGACGACAATCGCTACAAACCTCCCCCCCTTCAACACGCAAGACTCCCGTTGCTGTGGTGGCATTAGCAGGCGTTCCAATCTAGACCAAGTGACACATCCAGACGTTCACGTACTGTGATCGCAGTGGTTCTTTTTTTTTCGGCGTCTCCGTGAGTACTCGTCACCAACGCCACCAATACCAATGACCACTGTGTGTGGCACTGGGCAATTGTGTAGGCATAAATCCCAAAATGACGTAGACGGACGTCAATGGAGGTCGGCGGAGTTTCATCGGAACCTGGCAATTATTTAACGGGGAGACGAACACGGCCGCGACTTGGGGGTCAGCATATGCAATCCAAACCAAACCAGGCAAGGTGAAGCTAAGTGCAGGAGATGGAACCATCTTCCAAGCACGACCTCAACTAGGTACGCTGCCGTTCACCCGAGAGTTGTGAAAAACTTAATGCCGAACTAGCTCAGATCTTGGAACACCAGTCACAATCGTGAACGAATCAAGGAGGTAGTAGGAATAAGCGTTGGAGGATTTCCTGGATATTGACAAGACGCACCCTAATTGTCGATGATGCACGGCGCCTCCATCGTGGCGCTGCACGCCATGCCATTGTTGTTGATGACGTTTGAGCAGCAGCTACCCTGTAGATCCGGAAATAAGCGAGAGATACCATCGGCAGGGAGGCACGAGGTCGTGAGTGAGCGACATCGTGTAAATAGGCTATCGTTTTGATTAATCATATTCGTTAAGTTCCCTCAAAGCCACCTTGTGGTTACGAACAAAGCTATTGAACAAACCTAACTCGAAATTAACCAACACCCATGCTTCCAAGTACCATGGTTTGGGGAAAACAATATTGGTCTCGTATAGAACATTCCACAACCGGAACGTCGAATAAGTGCTACACTCTACTATTGATCGAACTCCCCGTCAGCATTTCCAATGAAGGGGAGTCGAGTAGTATACGCCTTCTTGCCAGACGCTAACCGAACTAATGATTGACACCTGTGTTTCAGTCTCCGCGCTAAGGAGATCGGGGACATGTTAACCTAGGAACGCATAAACACGTACGGCCAATTAGTACACAAAACAGACACCAACGAACCGCTCCGCCAGTTAGCAATCCGCAGGCGGGTCCTCCGCATGTCCCGCACGACAGCGCGCAGCAGATACCATTGTTTTCGATGCCGACCAAACCGTTGCTGCAAGTAGCTTCTGTCGGCGCTGCGGTTGGCTCTGCCGTGGGCGCTGCGGTTGGCTCTGCCGTGGGCGCTGCGGTTGGCTCTGCCGTGGGCGCTGCCGTCGGTGCTGAGGTCGGCGCGGCCGTCGCATCTGCAAGGTTGTAGGGGGGGGGGGGTTAAACCAAAGCAGCAACGGCCGAGACAATATATCTAGACGTTGAAACAAGGGTCTTGTGGCGAATCGACGAGCGATACACAGTGGCGGACACGTACTGTTATTTGATGCTACTCGCCTCACTAGCAAGCGCTCTGGATCACTCTGAAACTTACCCTGACTGATGTGTCAGCTCAACACGACACGCCTCATTTGGCCAACTGGGCGATAAACAAGTCATGGAAGTGAACCGCAAATGTTCTGGAAAAGGCCCCGGTTTGAAGACGACGCGTTTCGATCAAGAGTTCGGCCCACTACTGTGGTACCGTAGCGTGCGGTACCTTGGGTCCCTCGAGGAAACTGGGTGTAGGGCCAAGGTAGGGCCCTAAAACAGCTGACAAGGCATGGGTTGATGTTACAGACACGTGATATGCACTGCGTAAGAAAGTTCAATATGCACTGCTTAAGAAAGTTGTGTCGAGCAGAGTGAAACAATGTTAGAAAGTACGTTCTTTGGTACGCGTACGGGGCCACCCGCGCGAGTGACCGTAGCGCGGGTGGACGAAACTCGGCCGGGAAAATTGGGGTAACCACACTACCGCAGCACACATAGCGATAACGCCAGCACATATAGCTAATATCACGTTAAATCACGACGCATTCAGGGAAGTCGCTGCAGAGAGGACATAGCTGCCAAAAACGTCTACTGTCGCTAGAGGTGTACAATCAACTCAAACACCAACCCCCTATGCGAGAGCAGTCATTGCTAGACTTTTTCGAGACACACCGATGATGCAGGGCGCCGTCATGGTCGCGTCGCACATCATGGCACTTTCCCGGATCCGGCTGGAGCAGCAGGATTCCTGTCAACAGCGAAGAACAAGCCCTTATTTTGTGAGACCGGTCAATGTTGGGAGCTGGGTAGTGCACGACCGCTTGTCATACGCTGGTTAACTTCCTGATATACATGCCTCACCCCTTCCCTCCCCCTCGAAGCGCGTTATTGTAAGGTGTCAACTTTGAAGCCAAAAAGGAAGCGATTGACTGGGCTACTCAACGGACGGAAGGCTGCACCACATATTTGCATGACATGTGTATACTTCGACAACCTTCGATATGCACGTACTGTACTGTAAATCATTAATACAGTTGCTTATTTTCCATCCTGCAATCTGCAGGTCATTTTCTATATGGAATAAAAAGGCCGATTAAATTCTACGAATAGAAACGGACACCATCCATTCAATTCCTTTCTTGAGTATGCTCAAATAAAAACACGCACAACCGAGCTTCGCCGATTTTTTGTATTATATAATTTATTGTAACATTTTTCACACATTGCTTGATATATTCGCCGTGCGTCCTACTCCGCATCTACATCGTACCATCTTCACGCCATGCATATTCCATATCAAGGAAGTGGGCGACGTAAAACCTTCCGTGCTTGAAAAGCCGAATAAAGTTTCGGCTACTCGTACGTAGAATATGTGCATCAACAGCAAACGTTAGCAACAGGTATTAACCTACCGAACCGCCAGGGCGTCGAGCGCAACCGGCTCCTCCGCATGTCCCGCAGGAAGCATCACAGCAGATGTCGCCATCCTGTACTCCGGGAAGGCCGTTACTGCATAGGGCATCTGCGAAACACGTGGATACATCGCAGACAGCGTGGGTTAAACAACCCACACGCAATGTTCGACGTTTCGATTACGAGTAGCACAAATAAGACAATCCACGAACATTGTCACACGGCTCTGAGCAAAATACACGAGTTAAGCACAAGCCTGAGGAACTGGTCAAGCTAGACTTCTGTCGGACACACCTTCCGGGATAATCGCATCGATGATGCACGGCGAGGCCGCCGTGTCGCTGCACATCAGGCCAGCGTCCCTGATCCGGCTACTGCAGCAAGAGGACTGTCGACAGTAAGAAGAGCAGAAGTTAGTTTTTGCGGGAAAGGGTGATGTTGACGCTGAGCAGGTAAAACATCTGCCTGCCATACGCTGGTGAATACTTCGTATACTGATTAATATAACACGCATGCCCTCGACGTTCGCTATTGGAAGTATTAGCTCTCGAGCCCGAACGAATATACCTGGTGATGAGGCCACTCAACAGGTGGGAGGCTAAAATAGCTATTAGTTAAATTCCAGGCGTATACAAAATCAGCCTTCGTACTCACGATAGTGTATATCGGCTTTAGCTTGAAAAAATCATTTCACGTCAACTGTTGGGTGAAAGGATGTAGAACGACGTACATGAGGATCCGCACAATGTTTAGGCTACATACTTTGTATCCATACAGCAGCAGGGGTCCACAACCGACAGCAACTAACCGAACCGCCCGGAAGTCTGGAGCAGCCGCTCCCTCCGCATGTCCCGCAGGTAGAATCGCAGCAGATGTCGCCACTCTGTATTCCCGCAACACCGTTGTCGCACATGGCTTCACCAAACAAGAGAATTCACAGCAGCGAGCATGGGTTAGTCAAACTACACGGAAAGGGTTTTGCATTTCTCGGCAGAGCAAGCACGGAGCATTCACGCGCACAATAGTCGAAAATGCAGAGCTCTGTGCTGAGCACAAGGCCAAAAACGCACAAGAAGTCGACATGAATTCAGCATACCTAGCTATATAACGGTGGTAATTACTTCAGCCGGAGTTCAGCAAGACGTACATTCGTTTTCGACAATGCACGGCGCAGCCTGGCTGGCGCTGCACATCACGCCACTGTCCCTGATTCGGCTGCTGCAGCAGTTGTCCTGTTAGCATAAGAAGGGGGCGAGTCATAGTATTTGTTAGACCGGCCGATGTTGGCTGAGCAGTACACCTGTCTCATATGCGTAAAACTTACCAAATCGCCAAATGTGAGGGTATTACCTACTGAGCTTTAGGGTAAGAAATATCGATCGATTACCCAGCCCAGGGGGTCCATACAACACTCTCCTCCCCTCTGAACGGCGGGATATTTGGGACGTCGGTACCGTATACGGCCGTACGTTAACCCACCTGCTTCGTTTCAATTGATATATCGGTGCATGCGACTTTCTCCCAAAGACCGTGCTACGACAGGGCTCCCACGTTACAGCCCGGACCGATATGGAGTGATGGCGTTCCAATGGACCATACGTACATGTATACCACAACATCCCTTGTGTTCCAATGGAACATACGTACGTGTTTACCACGACATCCCTTTTAAATACGGGGTTTACTGTAGCCAAATGTTATCATTGCAGTCGATTGTAAGGTGAGGTATTAAACTCCTTGAATGACGGACATCATATATACTCGTTTGGGCAACGTGTACCCCTCGAGCAGCACGCATCGACAAACAGACCCCAACTTACCGCTCCGCCCGGACGTCTGCCGCAACCGCCCCCCCCGCATGTCCCGCAGGCGGCATCGCAGCAGATGTCGTTATTCTGGACTCCTGCAAGGCTGTTGCTGCATTGTTGGCCTGCAGCACAACAGGAGGATGCACCGCCGCGATCGAGGAACCGGCGGATGATGTTAGTTGGCAACATAAGCCGCGTTGGAACTATCATACAATATGTTGCTCATGCAACGTGTGTGTCAACTCTGTCATGCATCGTGTGTATCGTCAACTCTATTCGGGTCTGTCAAACATAACTCAAGTGAAAAATACTACAATAGTTCCTTTGTGGCGTAGCACGCGTTATGCTTGCGGGTCGACGTTCTAGTATGCTTGGAGGGTTAACTATCCCTCAAGGCGAGCAATTGGTTTACATTCAAATCGTATGATGCCACCAAACCACCATACCTCGTATATAAGTTTCTGTATGGGTTATTTCCTCAGCACGAAACTGTTGGTTATTCGATCTAAACAATACCAGCAGTATATTACTGTAGTGAGAAAATAAAACAAACGCTCTTACACCAGCGCCGCCATCTACTGCTGTACTGCTGTAAAGTATTCTCGTATAACACGTACGGATATGGACCTCTCGCTCATACATGTGTATCAGAGTGACTTGAAACGTTACAGCTTTATTATTCAACCCTGCGGAGGACTTTCTTGGGTCTATGGACACAAAGGATAGTTGAGCCATTTGCGTCGATCACTATCAAGGCACCGGCCAAACACCTGATGGCGTTGGACTTTGGGAATGAGATCAGAGAAACAAATGAAAACGCCGCCCTCCCGGGAGCTTCACAGTTAGGTAGACGTTAAAACCCTTCAAAATGAATGCTCACCGCTCGAAGTGTGGACGGACGTGAACGCCACCAGCCCCAGAAGAACGTACGCGAATCGCATGGTTGCTTGATTGAGTCTTAGCACTTGGCACGCACAGAAAGGACCTGCGGCGCAGTACACAGGAGGGGTAATTTCGAGCGGACAAGTTGTTAGGTATCCCTCCAACAAAACGCGCACGTGTGCTTCGTTATTGCTGAAAACACTTTGGCCAGCGCGCCTGTCCGGACAATGTTTGAAAGCGTGGGTTTGGACGCAGTATTGTGGTCACGGGAAGAAAAATAAATAAATTGCTATTATTATAGTTCATGTGAGAACAAGGAACAACTCCCGTTGCGTACTACTGCAAGCACGTTTGGTGCGTGTGTTCTTATTAAGGCGGTCTCTCTACCCGTCGACATCAAGCACACCCAGTGCCGGTTCTTCACCCAAGAGAGATACCAGTTTTACTGTTGTTCCGAGGGTGGCCGAAAAAATATTTTTCGACATCTCACAGAATTTTTTGTTCGTTAGGGGGGGGGGGGGGGGTTACTAAAACCAAGTGAAAAAAACGAAAATAAGGATAAGGATTTTGATGTCCATTTTCTTATTTCATCATGTGATCACAACGGTTGCAACGGTTTTCTATTCCGACCTCTGGGGTTGTGGTGTGTCGTTTTCTCTTTTTTCCGGGCGCCCCTGGTTGTTCACAAAACTACGACAGAGCGATAAAACTATAAGGCACGTACCGTAGTAGGGAGGGGCAGAAGAGCGTACTTAGTGACCCCGGATCCGAGTCACGACTAAAGAGGGAGAGAGAAAAGAAGGGCGAAGATAATAAATGGGATGGACAAAAAAAAAAAAAAAAAAAAACTACTCTGAAATGCAGTAAACAGAGCAGATAACGCTATGCCATATATACGACAGGCACGACCTAGCCTGCTAGCAACCCAGCTGCGTGAACTAAAGGCACATAGAAAGGTATCTTTTACAAAATATGTGACAAAGCATATATGAAATACGCACGTAAAATGAAAACGTGAAGGGAGCAAGACTAAGAACGAAAGGAGCAACCGAAGCGTAAACTGTCGGGAAGTACCAGGTGCGTAATTGCAGTGATTTTCGAAGTTGAAGGAATACAGTATAAATAGTTGATATCATATATACGAACAAGAACAACTACGAACCACGAGTACAGCCGGCACGTATAGTGTATCGTGAACGAAAACTGTCGTAGGACCAGGTGCGTATTCATGGTGATTTTCAGGTTCCAGCAATATAGTTCAGTTATAAACTGCTGTACTACTGCCGGTACGTTTAGTGTAGCGTAACCGCGAACTGACAGGGATCAGGTGCGTATTCACAGTGGTTTTCGTAGTTCCAGGAAAATTCCGATACGCACAGAAGACAGGAATGGGGCGTATAAATACGTGACTACAGGTATATACAATATCAGGAAAAACAAAATCCTCCACTTTTTTTATATTTCCTTGTATACACTGTGTGTGTTCTTCACATTAAACCTTCCTTTCTACCCGTCGACATCCAGCACACCCAGTGTCCGTGCCGATTCTTCATCCTAAAAAAGTACCAATTCTGTGGTCACTAAACTACGACACAGAGATACTACACTCAGTGCAGTAAGCAGAGAAGACAATGCAACGCCATATACGACAGGCAAGACCTACCCTGCTAGCAATCCAGGTGCATGCAAGAGAAAAAAAGAGAAAAAAAAGAATAAAGCGAAAAGAATAACACTACCAGGTATTAACTACTGTAATTAACGAACAAACTACACGTTCGTTCGTCGGTCGGAGGTCTGAGCAATACAACTGGAGCTTTGCCGTGTTCAGTAAGGAGTGCCGATATGGTGTTATTATACGACAAGTAGTATTGCTGCTGTAAAAATAACGAAACGCATACAGAATGTTTTCGGCACTACAGCGGTAGATAAGTTCTTTCTTTTATGATCGAAGGAGGTCCCTCAACACATGCAGAACTGAAAAAAAATGTTCTAAAAACTACGTGATTCCAAGTAGTTTGTCCTTTAATTCGTGGCAGCAGTTTTAAAGGGGTTATTAGAGCCTTGCCCACCACAGCATTCAAGCCGGCCTAGAACGCATATTATAGCGTGGGTAAGCAAAATTCGACGAGAGTTGACGAGGGAAGAAAGTGCTGAAATCTTCTCGCGATAAAAATGCAAGGCATGAACCGTAGTGGGGGAGGAGGGAGAGGAGCCTACTTCGGGACCCCGGATATGAGTTACAACTATTCGGAGATTAAAAATGGGATGGCCAAAAAAATATATATATATATGAGGTGGGGTTAAATTATAAGTAGGTTACCTCGGTGGTCAAGTTAAATCCCTTCGGTCGTTTTTTGTTTAGTTTTTCATGTTTTCCCTAAAGATGGCTCCCGGATTCGTGGAAACAAACATCTAGGAGGCGGGTACCCGGAACCGTCGGTACCGGTACCGTTCCGGTTCCATTTTTATTACCCGGGTACCCGTTATTAGTTACGCTCCACGGAGCCCCCGATAGACAGCGCTTGACGCGAAAAAACAAATCCTCGCTGAACCGACAGCGGTTGTACTCTTACAACAATATGAATCGTGGCAACGGGTTCGTTTCTTTAAAAGCAAGTTACTTTCTACAGGGCTGGGACGCCAGAGGTCGGATTTGACTTTTATGGTCTATTTTTTATCGAACCGCCATTGTACGAAATAATACTTGTTGGATTTATCCACGCTACGGGGAACAGACATCGTCTACAGCAGCCGTGAAACAGTACGTAGAGCTGTTGCATCGCTGTAGTCGCACTCCCCGAACATGAAGATGAAGTTGAATCACAAGGCTCAAAACGGCGGGTGCCTTTTTCACATCATAAGTTTTTTTTCAAACCAGTCGCGCGAGTGCCAACACGTTGCTTACGTACACACCAGGGCATTGATTTGCGGTCCGGCGTCTGCAGCGCAACGGGCGACTTAATGAGTGTTGCGCTGAATACCAACACATTGCCTACGTACACACGTACACACCGTGGCACGAACGACCGAGTCACGCGATCGAATCAGTTTTGTCACGCGCATCTCGCAAAATCTTTTCTAGAAATTCATACTAAAACATTAACGAAATCTACCATTAAAAAATGAAAGTGTTACAAGTGACAATCAGCAGTCTCGCAACCAAGGCGCAAACAAACGAAACTCGTCCTTATGATGCAAGCCATAATGCAAAAGTATTTGATTTCAGCTACCTTTTGTACGAAATAAATATGTCTGGTATCGTCGCAAGCATGGAGGGCAGCGGATGGCGGTGAAGTGTATTTTTGGTGGAGCCGGTATGTGGTGTAAGGGCAACGCCTCTGGACTGGAGAAACGCTGCATGACACGCCTCGAGGACGACCTCAAGGCGTTTGGCATAGGCTAGAACAGTGTCGCGAGGCAGTACAGAAGGTCGGCCAGTGGTTCTGAGCGGTGAACGGGGCGACGCCTTTTACGTGCGATGACCTAGGCAGGATCGATTCAGCGAAACGCCACGCTACCGGTGCGGATGCAACTGCGACACGGACTATGGTTCATAAAGAGGCAACTACGTTTACGCAGAAATTCCATGACCCGGACAGGATTGACGCAGCGAAGCGGCACTCTACAGGTGCGGATGCAACTGCGACACGGACTATTGAGACCGATGCGCACAGGGATGAGAATGGACAGGGGCAGGGGGTGTGGTAGAGGGGAATGGGAGGGGCATCCCATAATAATTGACGACTGGTTGCGTCCGTCATCGTCCTGGGGCGTGCCTTTCCAGTACATAAATATATGGGGGAAGGTCTCGAACAAAATAACGACTGGGCATTCCCATCGTCACGATGCGTGCAGGTTCGGCCGCCCGTACCCCATTTAATTCTGCATGACTCTCTTGCCTGTTTTTTTTTCATCGTCTGTTTTCGTTATTTCCCCTTTTTCCTGGTTCCATTTTTCCTTTTTTGTTGATATCCACTTGATATCCACGTGGTTATTTTAGCTTTACGTCCTCTTCCATTACTCCTGTCTAGTGCCCTCATACGAGCTCGTTTATTGTTGTTTAGGGCATATTATAACACGCATGCTTAACAATCGCTCTTATGAGCTCTCCCAGGTTGATGGACTTTGCTTTTGACTATTTTTTGTTGTGGTATTTCTGTTTGCGTTTTGAGTGTCACAACACCCGCGTCTACCTGCCAAGTGTGTACCTCCCCAGCATTGTCACGCTTCCCTGGCCGTTGGACTTGTTGTTTTCCTTTCTTATACTTTTCGTCCCTTCCCGCCACTCCATCTTTATTTTCTTGCTTTTTCCGTCCTCTCGTTTTCTGTGTTTCCTCTTTCTTTTGGCATCGATTTTACTTTTTCTTGGTTGAGGTGGACGTTGAGCCACAGATTTGATCTACGAGTACGTAGTATTGCGGTGTGCGTGTTATGTTGTGTGTTTACCCTTGGTATACCCGGGGCATTATTTTTCTTCGGGGTATGCGTACACTTCAGAGTGTTCGGAGCCTGCTGTGATCACGCGACCACTGGACTATGTTAATCACGACAAGGGTACCAACAACATACCGCGTACGGTAATGTTTGATATTATTATACTCTCGAGACGCACAGGTAATCTTTGTTTACTTCTACGGACGCGCTCGACAACCGATTGATCATCTCGAATTTCGACGATCAATCGTAATAGCAGCGTCTACACTCCATACTGCAGTACCCTTGCGACATGTCATGCTCACCCCGGGAACCCTCCGGATGGTATCTTCTGAAAAGTAACTAAAATAGGCGTATCGTTGGCTGAGTCTCTACTGCTGCTGAGGACGGGTATACCCTTAATGCAAGCGACTGTTTTTTGTTTCAGCTACTCGCACCCTCGAGACTAGGTCCTCTGAATTGACGAGGACGACTGATTAGTGTCCCGGAGAGTAAGACTCGTACATCGTCTTGACCGTTGCATTTACTACTAATACTGCCGTCTACTGCGAAGATGGTGTAAGTGTGATTCCCTCGAGCTTGGATACAGCTGCAAAACGAGGAAACAAACACCTGCCGTATTTTGCTCTCATCTCAGACCTCCGAGAGCGATTACGCAGTACGTACAGCAACACCACTCAAGTAACTCGAATCTTTGTAAGGCAGTGTCGATACGCTTGATAGACTCGAGCTCAAAATACGCCCTTACCTTCAAAGCCAGGCTGCGCCTCTTCCGGAGATGTCTGTTTGACTACAGCTTGTGTCAATCGCCTCCGTTCTTGATGCTTTCAATCGCAAAAAAAATCGAGCTCGTCTTGTTGTGTTTTGGGTGTGTGTGGGTGTGTGTGGGTGTGTGGGCGTGTGTGCGGTTGGTACAAGTTGTGCGCTTCTGTTCTCTGTAATTCTGGGAAACCGCCAAAACGAAGGCGTTATGCGATCATCGATGTTCTCAATATCGTAGAATCACGTGTACGCGCTGCCCTGTTCTCTGAATCACGAGAGTGGTTGTCAGTAGTCGTCATCGTAGTCCGAAGATCCCTTGTGGCTAACGAAGTTTTACCCTGGCGACGAAACCACAACTATGTTCATACGTATATTTTTTATTTTTTTTCATAAATCACATCCATCATCTTCGCCCTTTATTTACCTCTCCCCCTGTAATCGTAATTAAGATGCACAGGGTCATTAAGTAGACTCTTCTTCTTCCTCCCCACTACGGTACTTGCCTTGCATTTTTATCGCGTGAATATTTCAGCACTTTCTTCCCTCGTCGACTCTCGTCGAATTCCACCTACCCACGTTACGAAGGCCCTCGCAGCAATTGGTTCCTTTATCTTTTTGAAAAATAAATGTCAAAAACTCGTCGAGTACCAATGCTACTAATAGTAGCATTTTGAGCTGGTCACCGGGGCGGCAGGGCAATGCAGAACAATTATTCGTACGTATGCAGTTTCTAGTTTCTTAGTTTGTCTCATCTTTCTCTTTCCAGTCTCATTTTTCTTTCAGTTTTACACGAGTACATATGAATAATGGTTTCATTTTCTCTTGGTACATACCAGAGTATTATCTTGTAAAAAACAATTGAAAAAAAAAAAAACAGCTGTGAGCTCGAGGATTTCGTCGAAACCCATCTTTGCTTCGTAGCTGAGTGTAATACTTCGATCGCGCGATTTTACGGATTTGATATTTCCTCAGGTGGGATGTACATCCCGTATAAGGGGGACACAGTCTGAGGCTGTAGAATTCAGGAAGTGCGTGTCTAATTGTGGGGGGGAAAATAATATAACTAAATTATAATAAAATTTAAACAGTCTGAAATGGACAACATCTATATATTTATACTTGTAAGGGTGTACGGTGTGCCACAGCCGTTTTATGTACTTACCAGGTACTATGTAATATATCTTACGATGAATTGCGTTATGCCTTCTTTTCTTTTGCGTTCTTACGTATTACTATTTTGTGTTTTAATGTGTTTCAGGTGTGTCTGTTTTGTGTATTACTCTTTGAACTAGCATACTTAGTATGCGTAAGAATCGGCACGGACACTGGGTGTGCTGGATGTCGACGGGTAGAAATGAAGGTTTAATGTGAAAAAAAACACACACGCTGCTGCACTGTTTGAAATCGAACACAAAGTTCCGGTATATATATTCGCATACCTGTATGGTATCTAGACACCAAGCTTGAGACGTATCGTAGATCGTGGGAAGTACCTCCGTCCGTCACCTGGCATCCCCGTGTTTTTCTATCTGGACACCGAACACGAAAGCACCGATGCATCGAATAAATGAATACATGAATACTTATCGAAATCGGAATGGTTTACTCGTACCGTTTTCTTCAGTATATTTACCTTTTATCATTTTTTCCTTTTCGCTTTTATCCTTTTTTTTTCTCTTTTTTTGCTCTTGCATGCACCTGGATTGCCAGCAGGGTAGGTCTTGCCTGTCGTATATGACATTGCATTGTCTGCGCTGCTTACTGACTGAGCGTAGTATCTCTGTGTCGTACTTTTAGTGACCACAGAACTGGTACCTTTTTAGAGTGAAGAATCGGCACGGACACTTGGTGTGCTGGATGTCGACGGGTAGAAAGGAAGGTTTAATGTGAAGAACACACACTGTATTGTTTGTCGGTATTATATACCGAGCCCTATTATTTTAACAGTTCGATACCAAACAATTAACACCTGCCACGACTGCTCAAACAGAATATTCCGTTTCTAACGGCCCGTGCGTTTCTCGAAAGGATCACCGCTAATCGACAGCCTGATGATGCGCGTGCATGGCGGTTAGCCAAATCTTACAGAATGCCATACGACGATAATACCGATAAACTATAAACCAGCAAAATATTTGACGCTATTTCGATATTCGATACGTCGAGTTTAGTATTCCCGAGATAACCTATCTCCGTATTTCGTGTATTCGCGGTATACATACGTATACTTGGGTTTTTTGTTTTTTTTTGTTCCATCTTCTTTATTATCTTCGCACTTACTTCCGTCTTCCTCCCTCCCTGGTCGTAACTGAACTCGGATCCGGGGTCACAAAGTAGGCTCCTCTCCCTCCTCCCCCACTATGTATGGTTCTTGGCTTGATTTTTATCGCGCAAAGGTTTCAGCCTTCCCAACGCTCTAGGATTTTTATCGAATTTTGCTGACTCTCGCTCTCGCGCTTTCCGCTATTCAATCATATTTTTTGCTGTATGGGTATGTAATACACTGCCTGTGGATACTACGATTGCAACAGCAGCAGTATTTATTAATATAATAGGAATTCAACAATGTTGAATACTGGGAGCATCGATGGATATTTTGTTCAGTATCTGCCGAGCAAAAACTGGGATGCCTGGGGTCGAGGACAACCATACATAATTTATATCTAATCTATATTTCTCTTTTCTCGCTTCTTCTTTTTTTCGTTATTCTTTCACGCAGCTCGGTTGCTAGCAGGGTAGGTCGTGCTTGTCGAATAACCTGGTATGCATTTGTCTGCTCTGCTTACTGCATTGTGTTTTTTTTTGTTTACTCTATTTCTTTTTCTTTTTTTGTCCATGCCATTTTTTGTCTTCGCCGTTTCTTTTCTCTCTCCTTCCTGGTCGAAACTCAGATCCGGGGTCACAAAGTAGGCTCCACTCCCCCCTCCCCCATTACCTACGGTTCTTGCCTTACATTTTTATCGCGAGAAGGTTTCAGTATTTTCCTCCCTCGTCGACGTGCGTCGGATTCCGCCTACCCACACCACGAAGATGGCGCTCTCAGCAAGTGGTTCCTTTATATTTTTCAAGTAAAGACACAAATCTCATTACGGTGGGATTTGAACTCGGGTACCAATGATAGTAGCCTTTGGAGCTGACAACTACTCTACCGGGGCTAGTGAATAATCGGCACAGACAAAAAAAAAACACTGCGTGTGCTAGATGTCGACGGGTATGTATATAGAAAGGACGTTTTTGTGTGAAAACACACACACGTTCGATAAGATATGCCCAAAGACCAATGTTTCAATATTTCAAATCTTCGGATGGAATACGCAGGACATATTATCTATATCTGACCGTATTTCGGGTATTATTTTTCCTGTTTCTGACGACACGTTCGTTTGGTAGACCCAGAACACCATACCTGCTAAACGTATATATAAAGTCCATCCGTTACTCTTCAGTATGCAATAGCCCGTTGATATTCTGTTGTTGTTTTTGTTTAGCTGTTGCATGTTAATGTCGTTCGCACATATTTAGTAGAATCGCCAGTGATGTGAGCTGAAAATAAAAATGGACTCGGTCAGTTGTTCGCTTCCTCGCCGAAAAGTCGGTCGGTTTCATGCGTTTTGTTTTTTTTAAACCGATTAAAAAAAAAAACGAAACCGAAAAAATTCGGTCGGTTTTTCGGCCGGTATCACGACTAAACGAGCCAGTGGGTCCACATTTCCAGGGGTTCGGTGCGCATGTGTTGGCATAGTAGTGTGATGAGATAATCGTGGTATGGTGTCAAGTGGCCCTCTTGCTGTACCTGCGTCCGCTGCGCCACACGGTACAGGTCGACATGCAAATTTATAATTTGCAGCCGACAATAGCTACAACAGATGCAGCAGTTGCTACGATACAAAAATAGAAGGATAGTATTATACGAAGGCACGAGGGCACTACTGATGTGCACTCGAGATACCATGTATACATGATGTACAGATATCGTAGATGATGGGTGAAAGATACATCTTCCAGCCTAAAGCTAACGCTATCAAGAACTCTAGGTTGCTGATGGGGGGGGCTGTGAGTACCCGCCTCTATCTGCCTCCAGCTAAACGTCAGAGTCAGCACTGCCGCCTGAACCGGACGTGGTTATCCTTTGAAGGCTCGCGACGCAATGCTGTACCGCTGTACCCTGTGCTATCTGCGACTGTTGTTGCTGCTGCTGCGGGCAGTGTTATATGTGCTGTGTGCTGTGTGCATATCCGTTCGTGTCCATACATAACGGGGTTTCCATATAGATGTGTAGGCGTTATTGACTTAGGGGACGGGAAAAAAACGACCTAAAAAAAAACGACCTAAAAACACAAACCGAGTCGGTTTTTCCGATTGATTTGGTTGTGGCACCCTAAAAACCGAAATATATGAGTATGTTTTCGGTCGGGAAAAACCGAGAAGAACAACCGAAAAAAACGATTTTTGGTTGTCGGTTCACATCACTGAGAATTGCAAGAACCGAAAGCATACCCCACGGTCACGGGACAGTGTAATGAAGCGAGATATAAGAGGACAGGGTATCCCTAGCCAGGTCAGCCTATGGAACGAGTACTCGTTGGTACTCACGTGTGTTGTTTGCGTAGAGACAGAAGAAGAGCAGGTTCATTCCGTTTTCCGTGATGAACGACTGAGAAGGCCGATGAGATGGCTAAAAGCCATCGGGAACCATCCCCGGTTCCCACCTAAGATACCGCCTTCCAAGTACTACCAATACGATTCTTATACCTGATACCAGGTATGTACCAAACGTTTCCAGATCATGCCAGCAGTACCATAACACTAGCCCACTCTGATGAGCCGTACATAACAACCTTTTCGTCGGATTGAGTCTCTAGCTTTTGGTTGAGTGTCACCTAAAATGGCAATACGTCAAATGAGCGTGTTATCATAAAACATGAAACGCATTGTATAGTCGGAACAAGTGAAATCGGAGACACTTTTTTTAACTCATTTCATTCAATATGTGTTGTTCTTGACAGTCGGAACATCGGCTACATACAACAGATATCGGTATGAACAATATAATACGTGCGGTATAATGTACATAACATATACTTGTATCATACGTCTTGTGCTTCCTGTTTTTTATTTCGTTTATTGCCCTATTATTTCTTTAAATACGTACGAGATACGTCGTATCGTATACATACGTAATAATAATGAGTGGTGGGGTAAAGTATGAGGCAAACATAACGACCTTCGGCGGGGTGTCCCCGGAGTCCACACACACACAGCAGCAGCACCGCTGTCTGTTTACGGCACACCTCCTACTGGCTCAAGCTGCGCGCCGCGTCTTGTCTCATGGAACAAACAAAATATATCTGGTAAATGATGACATAGTACAAAACGCAAATCGGACGGCGAATACCTGGTATCTGTGGCAATACATACCTACGTACACTTAAGGTATGATACTATACTGTTGTACTCGTACTACACTGCACTTCAGTTCATTGACGGGTAGAAACGCCTGGCACGTATTTCACTGTAACCCGTTATGATATATATTATATGTGTGCCATGAAGGCTCAAGGAAAGTCGACCACACCAGCCCCCCACGACAGGACTATTTTAGACTGCTGTGCTGCTGCTGTGTTGTTGTTGCCGTTCTATATATATATGTAAATGTACGGTTTGGCACAACATGATGAGTACCGGGCGATTATCACAAACAACTATGGGCCACTAAGTTAATTGTTACAGGGTCTAAGGCTTGCCATGCAATTATGTACAACCGGATCGATAGCAGTCGGCATACATCATAGGGGGGATTATCCAACTACCTGGTGTGGTATAAAGCCGCAACGCCACGAACACGTTTTGGGAGCACATATCATAGCAGCAGCACATATCATCCTCTGCTCAAGTGCACTCCATACGTTTGTGACATGCGCAGGTTGTTTGGGCTGCGTACTTCGTGCCGAGTATAGCGGACAAACGACAAGAAGATACCTTCATGGTTCTTCTTTGTCCTAATTTATAAAACATGTGGCATTAGATAGTACAGTGGGTTATTAAGAAACGTCAGGATGTGGTCGAGGCTGAACTTCTTATTCAGTTTCCAACGTTTTATGTTTCTCGAGCAATTTTTTTCAATATTCGTGATAATCTGAGCCTCGTACGAGTATTTTTCCCTAATCAGTATTTCTTAAATGCGGCCGCCCACCACTACGACGATGATACTTCCTTTGTTTCCGCGAGTTTCTGCTTACGGGAGTGTTATATGAGTGATCAACGTTCGAGCTCATGCTACACATTATCGGATGGCAAATATGATAAGGATACTAATCGCGAGTAGTTTTTTTTCTCCATGTTCGCATTAACCGTCATCTAGCTGAACTCTTTTAATCTAAACCATAACAGGGCGTTTGTTTCGATAAACCTGATAGATGGGTAATGCGTTGACTGGTGAACAACGGGTTGCGAATGTTCACAATAATCTGCAGACAAAATATAATGATGTGAAGATTATATTTTGAAGAATTGAAACGACCATTTAACTTAGTTTTCAGTGAGCCCAAGGAATCTTCCAGCCCTCAATAAGAGCAATACGATTTAAATAATATTAATAAAGACTGACACCTGAACAAGAATCACTCCGGTTAATCTTCACTCATCATACTCCGCGTACAGTATTGTGTAGTGCAGAAAGAATATGGCATACCTTGTACAGCAGTCAGTATACGATGATACGCGCGTTAAACCATGTTTTTTACGTACGTACGTATGATGTGTGCATACAGGTACTATTTCTGCTGCTGTATGTAATCAATGTTCCGACTGTCGAAAAAACAAATATTTAATGAAATACGTTCAAAAAAGTGTCTCCGATTTGCCATGTTCCGACTAAGCAAAGCGTTTCATTGTTTATGATAACACGCTTATTTGACGTATTCGTATTCTAGGTGACACTCAATCAAAAGCTAGAGACTCAATCTGACGAAAAGGTTGTTATTTGCAGAAATATGAGAATTTCGTGGAAACCCCGATTCCACGAACTAAAACATGAGTCGAAGATGCGGCTCCTTAAAACCCACTCCCACACCTCTGAACGGCAAGGCTACGAAGCCGAGCAAGGAACGTAAAAAAAAGAAACGTTGGAACCGAAAATCCTACAGTCATTGTGTAACTGCCCCCCCCGGCTCGAGAGCCGGGGCTCGGTAGAGCTGAGAAGACTGGAAAACTAGACACTTAAAAACTTCCCCGAAACCCGGCCCAAAACATTCAGAAAGCTTGTCTTAAGCTCCAAGGTGGTGGCTCGATTATCCAGACCCGTCCCGGCTTTGAGCGGGGGGGGGGGGTCGGCAGGACGAATTTCGCTAAAACTACCCCCCAAATCCGCCCAAGAAAAAAATATCAGAGAACGGTAGGCGAAAGAGAAGAAAAACAGTCCGAACCGAGATGGCTAAAAGCCATCGGGAACCATCCCCGGTTCCCACCTAAGATACCGCCTTCCAAGTACCACCAATACGATTCTTATACTTGATACCAGGTATTTACCAAACGTTTCCACATCATGCCAGCAGTACCATAACAACAGGCTCCGAAAAAACAAAAAACAAAATAAACACAAGGAATGTTCGGTAGGGTACGTACCGAAGTGTGCCGCGAGTATTTGCTCTGTGAATACCGGTACCCGACACTTCAGTAACTTCAGTACGGCCTCGATATGCCGGTAATACCATTACCGGACACTCTGGTAAGTTCGTTTATTTTTCAATACCGGTACCCGACACGTCGATAAGTTCGGTATTCTTTTAATACCGGCACCTGATACTTTGGTCAGTCGGGTACTCCCACCCAAATTTACCCCGGGTACCGGTATAACGTCGACCCCAACGCCAGGGATGCCGGTATTTGTGCGATACGGCCTCGATACTTTCACTCAACACATCGGTGAGTTCGGTATCGTTTCGATACCGGTATCCGACACTTCGGCGAGTTCGATAAAGTTTCGGCACCGGTACCCGACACTTCGGTAAGTTCGGTACTTTGTTTAATACCGGTACCCGATACTTCGGGAAGTTAGGTACGCCTACTCGAAGATACCCCGGGTGCGAGAATACCCCCGACCACAATATCGGCGGTGTTTGGTGCGGCGTTGACACCGGGAAATCGGGTATGAACTTGGAATGCAATACGGACACACATTATGACATCATACTCGTAAATACGTATATACCGGTACGAACTATTTGTTTGTGACAGCAGCGGTCTTCTCTACATTACGTACACAATTGGTCCCTCTTTAACGACGGTATGTGCCAGCAGGGAGCACCGGCCTTATAGCAGCAACTGGGGCTACTCAGGATTGGAGAATATAACGATTTGTAGAATGGAAACAGAAAACCGTGCTGGGCGACCTTTCCGGCAGTATAGCGGGAAACTGGCGCTACTACATCGGCGCTATAAGTGGACTACTACTACTACTGTATCGTATCCTTGACTTTGGAGTGGCACAACGTACTCATTTCGGACCAACCGTGCACGGCTGTAGACACAGTACAACAATAAACCCCGAGGGTGCGGTACCAAAGGATAACTGATCGTCTTACACCGTGCCGAGCGACTTTTCCGGCAGTATACCGGGCAACTGGCGCTACTACATCGGCGCTATAGGTGGATTACTACTACTAATGTATCGTATCCTTGTCTCTGGAGTGACACAACGCAGTCATCTCAGACCAACCGTGCACGGCTGTAGACACAATACAACAATGACCACCGAGGGTACGGAGCGAAAGGATAGCTGATCGTCTCACCAATTGGCGCCGCTAGGGTTCCAGGCGACGGCGGGACGGTGCTACGGCTCGCTTTGCGCAAGCTCCGTGTAAGGGGAGATGTTTCGACTGTCCGCATGATAAAGTACTCATATACTGCATCCTTCTATATGTACGGACTTGAACGTGACATCTAGAATCCATCGCTGATCAACTTAAAAAACGAATAATAGACTGATCATGTACCAGCAGCAGTAGCGGCAACGAGAGGTCGCCGATGGTTCTAAATTGTATGTCGAGCTTCGAAGTTGGGAGGTTGGCATATAGAACGGGCTTCAGGCGGAGCACTCGGTGGCATTGGCACGCATGGAACGTACGAAATATACGATAGAAGAGCCTGCTTGTGGTATGCAGTAGCTTGATACAGGTTTGCGGATATTGGGGGGATCATATATTAGGGAGTTTTATATGATGTATCGAATCAATATGATGTGTGTCTCGTTTGTACGACCCGGGCTTCGATGATAACGATGCTGCCCGTTTATATGTGAGTGGTGCAGCCGGTGACAATCCTCGTGCGGCTTGCCTCCTGTGTGTGGTTATGTGGTGGGGCCTGTGACGGAACGGTATTGACCCAACCTGGTTTGTGATTGGTATTTGGTTTTGGGAATTTTATCTTGTCTCCTCCATCTACGCCTTAGATGGACCCCGCGTGACTGCATATAACACGTTAGACAGCAAGCGTACTAAAACACGATTATCGTGGTTTTTCGTGCCCGGACCTTGCTGAAGGGTTTCTGTTGTGGCCGGGGAGGCCGAGCTGCTTCGGCAGCAGCTTGCGGAGGTGGCGATGCATTTGGCTGAGCGAGACGCGACTTTGGCTGAGTGAGACGCGACGGTGACGGAGCGAGATGTGACGTTGGCTAAGCGAGACGCCACGGTGGCGGGGCGAGACGCAGCGTTTTCAGCGGAGAGAGCGTAAAGGATAGCCGCCGAGGCAGCGCCTTAGGAGGGTACCGCTGGGAGGAGCAGGCGACTCATGCAGCAGCAAGTGCTGGGCAGCCTGTGCCGGAGCCAGACTATCGTAACCCTACCCCCCCCGGCGCTCATTTTGTCCTCGCAAAATAGCATGCGCGTGCCCAAGTTTGATGGGCGCCGTCAGCTGCACTTGTGATGACACCAATTCCAAACTTTCTTGATGGCGCGGGGTTTGGTCGGGGCGCTTGAGCCCACACGCGACCCATTCGGACAGCCGGAGGTTGAAAAAGTATAGAGGAGCGCAGCCGATCTATCTATATTCATGGGTAGCAGAGAGTTGATAAATGCGAGAAGGCATAGGAATTTCTGCAAGGACAGCCTGTGGAGGAACGCATGAATGCCGCTAGGTCTGTGGATGGAGAGTGGAAGGCTGTGCTGGCCTGGTACCAGCCGCACGGTGATTCCGAGAGGGATAGTCTTGGTAAAGAGTTCGAAAACGTTGGAATAGGAAATGAGGACCCCAAGCTGTTCTTCGCTCGTGCCGAGGGGAAAATATATGTGTTGCCCGCATTGTGTATCCACAAGTCGGACCACGAGGTCGCTCGCATACTCACACGTCGTCTCCCGTCCCAGTTTTACTTCGTGGAGCAACGCACTAGTTTCTAATGACCCCGTATCTCGTTATCGGCGATCGAGAAAACCATCTGCACCTCACACGCTAATCGCAGAACGAACGAGTTGGTGGAGCGGAAGTTAGCGGCGGTCATGTGAATGGCTACAGCACCGTTGAGGGATCTCCACTCCCTTGCTGTTGGTGGGGGTTTTCAGGGCAGATTGCAAGGCGCCGGGCAGCAGCAGCAGTAGCAGCAGCAGCGGCGGCAATATGGAGGCGCTGGGTGACAGCAGAAGCAGCAGCGGCAGTACGGACAGGAACAGTAACAGCAGCAGCAGTAGCAGCGACAACTGGGGGGACGGCAAAAGCAGCAGCGTGGAGGCCATAGTTACCAGCAGCAACAACAACCTTAGCCACAGCAGCAGCTCCAGCACCAGTAGAGGCCGGGGGGCGCTGGTGAGGCAGATAACACCGGAAGTGGGTGGTATCAGCCAAAATCACCTCCGCGTCCAGGAGCGTCCATGGGGAAAGTGGTACATGTGCGACCGGTGTGATGCCCTCGGGCATAAGTTCTGGATTTGAAGAGCGCCTAACGCTTTCAAGGGGGTCTGCAGCACTTGTGGAACATTTGGTCACATGACCAGGCAATACCGCGCAATTCCGCTCACCCGTATGCATGGAAACATTGTCAGCCGCCCCGGCATGGCCCTCCAGCCCCTCACGATCACTACAGCGGCGCACCACCACCACCACCGGTAGCTTGGGGCGCAGGACCCAACTGGCTTCGTTATTCACGGCGACGAATTGAATGGGGGCGGTACAGGCGGAAGCCAACAGCAATAGGACCGGGGAGGTGTGTTCGGAGGCGCACATATTTGGGACGGGGCGGTGTGGGCGGCGGCGAACCCAAATGGGGCGGGGTTGGTATGGGCGGCGGCGAACCAAAATAGGGTGGGGGCGGTGTAGGTAGAGGCGCTCAAAATTGGGGCGGGGGCGGTGTGGGCAGAGGCGTATAATACTGGAACGGGGGTGGTGTGGGCGGCGGAGTGCAAGGTCATCCAGATCCGGGAAGTGGATTAGCTGGGGAAGCCTACGGGGGCGAACCGCTTTTCTTGATTATCGAAAGCCAGGCGACGGCCAGCAGCGAACAGAAGATCAAGTCGCCCACCCTTTCCGTTGGGCATAAAACGTCTTTAGACAAGTGGCATGCCCTCTCTGTTGGTCGTGGTCTCGTGAAGCCTACGAGGCTTTGGAATATAATTAGAATTGGAGATAGTGCTGCCTCAGACCATTGCACCGGTGGTTGTGCTTATTTTTACAACAAGAGACCCTCTACCTCCGATGAGACGTTTTTGAGCATAGGTGATGGAAAGAGAATGGAGTTAGAATTATTCGGTCGGCTTGGTGTAGTGGTGCATGGTGCTGACGAAGTGACAGCGACGCTGAGGAATGTCACGTTTGTGCCTGGGGTCCCTTTCGACCTGTTCTCGTTGAACGTGATCCGAGAGGAGCACGTCATTACCCTTGGTCACAATAGGGCGCACATGATCAATGGACGCGCATCTTTCCGCAAGGAAAAGTTCGGGAACTACGTAGAGGCCACTCGGGCAGCAAGCCACAAGAACCCCCCCGCACTTGTTGCTGTACTGTTGAGGCCTGGTGATCAGATACGGATAGACGTCGACGACTTGAACTGTTCGTTTGGCCACGCCCACGATGTCGTTTTACGTGAAAGACTGATCATCAAATTGGCATCAAGATGACGGGACGTTTGGGGTACTGCGACGAGTGCGCGGCGATAAGTGGATCCGCAAAGCCGTCGCTAAGTCAACATCGTGCCGTGCTCGGAAGTGGATGGAGCGTCTGTTCGCCGACCTCGCAGGACCTATGCCGACGTCGTCGGGCGGCGCTCGGTACTGTTTTATGATCGTCGACGAAGCAACAAACAAGAGCTGACCGGAATTTCCGCCGGTCAAGAGCGCGGCCCCCTTTACCCTTGGTTTTCACACTTGTCTTGTGGCCGAAAATGTATACGGGGAGCCGGAATGCCTACTTACGGACAACGCCTCCGAATTCAGTTACACGAAGTTCCAAAGGCTGATGACGGAAAACAAACATCCGCCGAGAGTGCACGTCCGTCTACGGTCCGAAGCACAACTTGAGGGTGGGGCGGAAGCTAGGTCTTGTTGCAGAAGGAGGCCACGCCGCATTTGTCGAGTTCCAGACCATGTTCGATGATGTGGAGTTCCCGGCCAAGGCGTTCAACTGTGATCGCACGTGGCTGCAAACATGAACGTGGATGTGTGACGCGCTCAACGGCATGGCCCGAGTGGATGAAAAGCCCGACATGATTTGCTCGTTCGAGAAGTTCCACGAAAGGCCTTACAGGGGCCCGGTGCTTCCAGACATGATGGTAAGACACCACAAGGCCAAGGGCGCGGCCAAGTCAGAGCCGAAGGGCGAGTCATGCTTCACCTGAACTCCGGCAACGGCCACGCCTCAGATCGCAGCAAGATCATGCTGTCGCCATCAAGCATCGCGAGCTACTCGGCCGATGTGATACGGGGCTGCCGGCGCACACCGATCGGCGGAGGGGCCGCAATAGCCGGGTCTCCATGCCGCCTAAGGAGGGCGCTGTCGGTGACCCAGCCCAGCAACTGCAAGCACCGCGGCGTTTCGATGTGTCGTATCAGCCGTCGACGCCATCGACTGGTGTAACGCCAGAGTCTTTGCCTGGGCCCCTGCCTGCTGCGTCGTCCGTACGGCAACAGCAGGGGTCGACGTCAGCGACCGTGTCACCACCGGAGTCCTTGCCCGTCCCCCTTCTCCCTGCGCCGTCTGCGACTGTTTTATCGCCAGAACCCTCGCTCGCACCTCTGCTCCCTATGTCGGGGGTGCCGTTACAGCAGCAGCAGTAACCGCGGGTATCGCCGGCGGCGACGCGGTCTGCGTCGCGGAAACAGGGGGGTCTGGACAAGCAGCACGGCTTCGTTTCTATGTTTTTTGCGAGCGGGAATATCGCCATGATCATTGCCGACCAGTCTTCGCCGCACATGCCCGCCCCTGAACTGTCTTCATGCCTTGCGATTGAGTTGGTAACGCCCGACTTGTATCGCGAACCGTGCGTGGATTACCATGGAGACGTGCGGTTTTAAACCATGAACACCGAGTTTGACGGCGCGTACCGCGCGACGACGTTCGGTGCTGTGGTGGACGGGAAGGGTAAGGGCACGTATCAACCAAAGATAATCAACGTGATCTCTGCTAAGTGGTTTCAGTTTTTGAAGGTTAACGAATTTGGCGGAGTAGTGCGGGCAAAAGCCAGGTTGGTAGCGAGTGGCTCGGGGCATCGTGCAGAAGTTGACTCTTTCGAGACGTATTCCCCTTGCCCATCCGTTGCGATTGTTGCGAGTATTCGTTTGCTGGCTGCCATACGCGTGAGTTGGGAATGGATTTAAGCCATTTTGATGCCGAGCAGGCGTTTGTCCAGTCAGAGCTAAGTGAGGACGTCTACATGCGCCTCCCAAAAAGGTGAGGGTCGATACCCGGCAAGGTGATCAAAATATGTCGGAGCCTGTATGGGTTGAAGCAGGCGTCGCGGCAAAGGCACCATCACTTGGTACGCGGTAGGAGGGGTCTTGGTTTTGAGAAGTGTGAGTCTGATGCGTGTGGTATGCGTTTGGTGGAAGAAGGGGCTGTTTCTATCGTAGTAGTAGCAGTGCATGTGGATGACACGTTTGCAATGGGGCTTAAGAGTAAGTGTGACCAGTTTTGTGAGGACCTGAACCAGTTCGTTCTTATCAACAACCTGGGGGGGTTGCGGTGGTACGAGGGTTGCTGGTTTGCTCGAGACCGGGATGAGGGGACATTGACGATATCACAGCAGGTTTTCACTGAAGCCACCGTAGTGACTTTTGGTGTCACCCGCGGCAAGTGCATTCATGCGGTGGTTTACCTAAAGCTTGAGGTGTTTCATAAGGATGAACTAGACGTTGATGAGCTTTTTCGGTCGTTGGTAGGGCTTTCGATATGGCTGGCGAGCAACACCCGCCAGGACATCCTGAACGTGGTTCGGGCGGTCGAAAGATACTCTGCAGCACCAAAGTTTTTGCTTTGGCAGGCAGCGTTGCGCATCGTTATGCACACCAATCCTACGAGTACGTACATAGGATGGCACGTTTCAGATGGGTCTGAGTAATAGAGGTCAGCTGGAGTCATACATGGGTGAGGATTACGCGCACGAGGCTCATGACCAGAGGTCTGTCTCTGGGGAATAGTCATTGGCGCTAGTGCCTGTGTATCGTTCTACTCTAAGAGGCATACATCTATTGCCCTTTCGTCTACGAAGGCAGAGTATGTGGCGATGGCCACCGGTTTCCGCAAGACGGCTTCCTTGCGGTATCTCTGCAGTTTAGTTTTCCGGACCACGATATTAAATGCACCACGGTGAAGGAAGATAACCAGGGGGGCGCTGTATTTAGCGAACAACCCTGTGACCACTCCAAATAGTTAGCACATTGGTATTCGTCATCACTTACGTCGGGAACATCTTGCTAATGCATATTTCGAGGTTGTCCACGTATCGTCGGCGTTGCAGCGTGCTGATTTCCTCACCAAGCCTTTGCACACGGAAGCGTTCCGTTTTCACCGCAACGTTGTGATGAATTTGTGGTGATTTTGTTAATTGTTTAGTTGGTTTGGGGTATCCTGGGATATTGGGTGATGATAACGGAGGAGACTTATCATAGGGAATTGCAGAAAATATTGGGATTACCTCATGCGTCTATTACTAGTAAGGCTACCACGCCAATAGGGTATGCCGATGGTGTTAATGAATAGGTGCCGTGCACGTTGGCTATAGGTTAAATATGCACACGTACAGGGAACACAAAAATTATAGTATCCATAGTACTTTGAAATTCAGATGAAATATGTTGTTGACTTTAGCATACTCTCGTAGTGAACACCTGGTAATAGCAGAGGGGCTATTGCAGTTCAATTTGAGATGTCCTACCTCAAAGACGTTTTGTTGTTCTGCTCTTCCATAGTACACACCAAGAGGGGAGATACTATCGGGCGGTATTATATTTATGCGAAGATGGTGTTACTAACACACTTAAGTTTGTTGAATGTTGTCCAATCCCATACTACTGTCTTGATACATTTTAGGAGATCTGTACGGGAATTAAAATTGAGATATTTGGTATTGGGATTTGTTAGCATATGGACGTTACAGGGGACAGTACCAGCTACGTTAGAAGGTAACTGCCCGTAGCATGGGCATTGTACCGGGATGATCAGGTGCGGGCACCCCCCACCTCGATCACTAAACTCTACTCACCTCTACTCTACTCCGCTTCCCTCTTCTTCTCTTCTCTTCTTCCTCTTCCATTGGTCTCCCTGAGGCCAATCTTCTTTCCATTATGGCCACATAAGCGCCTATTCAAACTATGACTTTTCTTCTTCTTCACAAGTGATCTTCGCAGACACCTCAGTGCCACCTCTGTCATCTCTCTCCGTAGAGACAGAGCCTCGACACACGCGTCATTCTTCAAGGTTATGAGCCTCGACTTTGGTCTACGCACCGACTGGCAACACGGAACGACGTCTCCCGGCGAGCGCGTCACGTTCTACATTCGAAGAAATTTCAAGTTTTCCACTGCGGAGGAATACGGTTTTATGCTCCAAAAACCAGAAAACCATCAAGCAGCACCACTTCTCCGCAACACTACTACTACATGTTCAATAAGGTCTCCGCAACACCGGCACGAAGAACGAAGATCAGGATCGTCATCATCATACGCATTCCTTGCGTCTCTTCTTTATCTTGGTTTTGGTGGGGGGCGTATCTTTTTGTACTTTCCCTCTGTTGGCTTTGTTGTATGTAAAGTTTTTTCACACGAGTACGTTCTATGTAATCAAACCCGATGCGCACCGCTGTATACCGTGACGGATACTCATCTGCCGTTTTATCGGTTGTTCCTTAGCTTTCCACAGCTTTCTTTTCTTTGAGTACGTATCCTAAATACACACTCACTCACAATGCTGAATGTATTATACGCATATCAGTATGTAGCTGGACACATACCTGTACGAGTATACGTCCACACGTTTTCTTCTCGATTTCGTTCGATTTCTTGTCCTAAGATCCATTGGGGGGGAGGCGTACATAGGTACAGTAGATTATTTCTTACGCTTTCTTTGCTAGGATATAGCTCGCTGGTCAACACCACAGCATCACGAGTCTATTTTGCGATACGATTGCGCCCAACGTAGTCTATTGCTGTACTATCGTTACTTGTAAATATTTTACGAGTACGTACGTACATACATGTACACAACTGAACAGTGCACTTTTCGCTGTACTTGACGAATGCCATCAGTTTCTACTTGGATTTTATGTTACTCTGGGTATCTATTCAGGGGGCGAGTTGAACACAACCATCACACGGGTTAACGTTTCCGTTCTAGGGTATACTTCGCTGGTATTTACACCACGATTTGTTTTCTTCTTTGACTTTACTTATACCAGGTACTACTCTGTAGGGTTTATATGAGTACGTACGCACGTCTATACTCTACACTGGACACACGCCTCAGTTTTATCAATTGTCTCTTCAACTTTCCCATGTTGATTGCTGGACAAATGAGTATGCACACGTACTGGTACATACCGTAGGTCATTTCTATTTTTGTCTGGGTACATACCCACCGACTTTCAATGTTTCTCCAAGTTTAAATACTTTTTCCATAGCTCTGTTATTGTAGCATGCAATTGAGGGGGCGGGTTGCAAGTACAGCAGAAACCTTTCTACGCTTTTCATTGTAGGTTTTGACTCAGTATCGTGCACTATGACTCAGTAGTCATGCACAACTACGATTAGCTTTTCAGACATAGGTACAACCATATTGTCACCGTCATCACATGGGACTGAATATGTAGTGAACTTGGTGTTGACTGTTTTCCATTTTGCCGCTGCATTCGCGCAGGACTGAATATGTTGTACCATTCTTTCATTCTTCACTCGTTCATTTTGATTTTTGAGTATCAGGTTTTTACACCGTAGACATTACACTAGCTACTGACTTTCATCACGGGGGCGTGTTAGCATATGGACGTTCAGATTCATACGTATCTATTGTGATGTGCAGTCACTACGCACTGATACGAGTATATGAGTATCTTAGTCTAGATATTCCGGGAATTACAATATGCGGATAGATTACGAGTTTGTCTTACTCGTAGTGGACCACGTTGTTTGTCCCAAGCATCTTCATCAGAAACGATGCTGAGAACGTTGCTATATTGATTCTATAATAATGCAGAGAACATTACAGGGGAGAGTACCAGCTACGGTAGAAGGTAACTGCCCGTAGCATGGGCATTGTACCGGGATGATCAGGTGCAGGCACCCCCCACCTCGATCACTAAACTCTACTCACCTCTACTCTACTCCGCTTCCCTCTTCTTCTCTTCTCTTCTCTTCTTCCTCTTCCATTGCTCTCCCTGAGGCCACTCTTCTTTCCATTATGGCCACATAAGCGCCTATTCAAACTATGACTTTTCTTCTTCTTCACAAGTGATCTTCGCAGACACTTCGGTGCCACCTCTGCCATCTCTCTCCGTAGAGACAAAGCCTCGACACACGCATCATTGATTCAGGATTGCATGTTTGTATTGGCAATTGTAAATCGTGGAACTTGGGATTGCCGTTTTACTATTGCAACGATGAAGGATGGAATTTGGGGTTGCCGTTTTACCTCAGCAAAGCTTTTGTATTTTTGGTACTTGCGGTTTTACCTGGCAATTGGTGATGAGTTATTCGGGACCTATCGTATCGCGCAACGAATACGGGGGCTGTTTGTGGTATGCGGTAGTTTAATACAGGTTTGAGGATTTTCGGGGTTTCATATAATGTGGGGGTTTCGTATGATGTATCGAGGTATTATTTTGTGTACCTTGTTGCTGGAAGGCTGGACCTGCTCCATACGGGGGTAATCGCTGATCATAATGATACGATCCGGGCTTTGATGATAACGATACTGCACGTCTATAGGTGAGTGGTGCGCTCGTTGACATTCCTGGTGTGGCTTACCTCCTGTGCGTGGTTCTTGTCGCGGGATCTCTGACAGAACGGTATTGATCCAACCTGGTTTTTGATATGTGTTTGGTGTATGAGTATTGTATCTTGTCTCCTCGACCTATGCCATAGGGGCACGCCGCGTGACTATATAGAACACGTTATACAGCAAGGGTATTCCAACAGAGCCCACAGAAGCATGACGCTGCCCACGCTGGAGCTACTGCTTCCATGTCTCGGCTGCTGTGTTTTCTTTTTGGTCTTACTGGAGGCTGCTGCTAGCTTCCCTGCCGCTTGCTACGTGGTCGGGATGGCGGTGGAGGCACTCCATTTTTGTTATTCGTTGCCGCCACCATTTGTTTGCTGTTGCCAAGTGTACATATTTGGGGTATGTTCGGTTGGGTACGTACCGAAGTATACCGGGGTATTTCCTCGGTAAAAACCGGTACCTCAATCTTCGGCAAGTTCGGTATATTTTCAATACCTGTACCCGACAATTCGGTAAGCGGGTTCGAGGGGCGAGTGATTCCAGACGTGCTCACGTAACAGGCATGGAGATGATCATACGGTGGGTTAGGATGAGATCGGATGGCGGACTACTGCAGTGGGGTTATGTGACTGAACGGACGATGCTATCAATGTGCCCGTGAGGTTTCTTCATGACCAGGAGACGCAACAGAGACCTGATCAGTTTCGCCGATCTCGACTTGTCGTTGTATGCGAGGACAGAGCTATCGGGGAAGTGCAGGGGTGAGGGTGGGGAATCGCTTCCGGACAGGGTGGAGGCGGCGATGAGGGTGATAATGTCAATGGCGATGCTCGCGACGCATGACAACGCCCGGATGCGAAGGGAGGCGACAACCCAGTTGGAGACGCAGTGGGGGAATCAATTGCAGCGGGTGAAGGGAGGAATAAACCATTCCTCTATGACCAACAATAGGGTGGTGGGGTCAGAGGCCTTCGAGAAAGAGTTATCGCAGCACGTCAATGCGGACCTGATGAGGTTGAGAGAGGCGGTGCGGATGACGGTTATGAATCTGAAACTGAGGGTGACTACGTGACCGACGCAGAGGAGGGCTGGAGCGCTGCCGGATCCGACCCTCCAGGAAACGGGGGTGTGGTTGCAGTCAGCGCCACTGCACGTCAGGGCGAAATACAGTGAGAAGAAGGGGGGCAGGGCTCGCGGAGAGCAACCGTCAAACCAGAGAGGGGTGGAGGAAGAAGAAGGAGGCAGGATAACGAGGGAGGAAAGGGGGTCGCATAGGCGTTTGGAGCAGCAGTAAGTGTTTTTTCAAGAAGAACAGGTACTGCCCGTACATGGATAAACGGTGGAACTGCAAGCTCGATTGTGGGAGGCGGAAGCAGGCATGAGACGAGCAAAGGGGGCAGGACGGCTGGAGGAGTGATCAACCAGGGGTGTAGATGGGGACGGGAGACATAAAATGAGTAGGCATGAATAAGGACAAGGGTTCTGGGGTTCCGCTGGTCCAGCCGAGGTGACGCAAGGTTGGGACGAGGTGCAGCTGCGAGGTGAAGGATGCGGCGCGGACCGGGCCGGCTGGGAGACTATCGCAGCGAAGGGCCCGGTACCAGGGTCCACCAAACCAATCCACTCAGGTGCAGTGGAGCGGACGAGTAAGAGAGGAGGGGGGAGGGGGGGCTGGGGGGGCGGGGGCGGGAAGGGCGTAGCGCAAGAGAAAGCGGGGGTTGTGGGTAGCAACGTGGAGAGAGAGGTGGAGGGTTTGGCGGGGTAGACAGGGGTAGAGCCGTCAGCGGGACGGATCGGTAGGAGTTCGACGGGGCCTCGTAAGGGACGGGGGGTCGAGTGTGCCGCTGGATCGCGCACGAAATGAGAATGGAGGTACGCTGCCGGGTCGCACGAGGGGTGGGCAGTGAAGGGCGTGGTGGGACTGTGGACGAAACGAAGGAGGAAGTATGCGGCGGGGCTGTGTATATAACAACCGTGGAGGTACGCAGCCGGGCAGCACACGTGACAAGGGGGGCGGTGCGCGGCGAGACCGCGGACATAACGATAGGAGAGACGGGCGTTGGGGCCACACACGGAACAACAGGGGAAGGGCTCTGCGGTGCCGTGTACGAACTGCGAGGAGAGGTGCGCGTCGGAGCCGGGCACAGAACACGAGGAGAGATACGCGACGGGTCTGCACCCCGAAACTAGAGGGGATGTGCGCGGTGGGCCGTGCACGGAACGAGAAGGGAGACGAACGGCGAGGCCGCACATGAAAGACGAGGCGAGTTTTGGGCCTGGGCCGTGTACGGAATGAGATTAGATTTGAGCGCGGGGTTGTATACGTGTCAAGAATGGGAGCACGTGGCAGGGGCGTGCACGGGACGAAAATGCAGACCAGCGGCGGGTATGCACATAAATCAAGAGAATCAACGCAAGGCGGGGCCGTGCACGGAACCACAATGAAGACGGGCGGCGGATCCGCACACGGATCAAAACAGGAATGTCACGGCGAGGCCGCCCACAGATAGAGAAAGATGATGGGCGGCAAAGCCGCACATGGATCAAGAAGGGAAGCACACGGCGGGATCGGGCACCAGACAAGAGGGGGCGCGCGCGGCGCAGCCGAGCACAGCACTAGGGTGGAGAGGCGCGTTGGGGCCTCACGCGGGAAAATATAAGAGGTACGCAGCGGCAACGTAACGGTGGGGTCATGCACGGGACAGTAGGGGAGGGCATAGCAAAGCATGAAACGAGGGGGGAAGTATGACGCAACCAGGAAGCACGTGGGGATGGGCAATATGCTAGGGAGGACGTGGGCAAAGGCATACAGCGATGGAAGAAGGCGTTGGGTCGTTTGGGAAAGATAGGTACGACCCGGAGTAGCGGGATCGGCTGTTACGGGTGGTGGTGGAGGTTGGGGGGGGGAGGTTGCAACGTGAGAGAGGCGAATTAACGAATGTCGTGTGGAGGCTGGACGGGGGGTTACTGACATCCCATATTGATGGGGAGCGATTAACGAAGGTTGTCGGGAGACAGCACAATATCGACCAGAGTGCACTGTTTGGCAAGACCGCGAGAGTTGGAGTGCCCGTGCACATAGGCCCAGGGGGCAACGTCGAGCGCGAGCTGGCGTACGGAAACCATAGTAGCACGGACAGGCACGCGATGGGGTGTGGGAGAAAGCGGTGGGCGATGGTAAGGCGGGAAGGGCAATGGCGATGTCGGCGGGATTAGCAGGGTGATCCGAGGCCTGCAGGTAAACTTCGTTGGGGCGGTTTACGACAACGGAAAGAAGAAGATCATATAACATTGGACATCCGGCAACCAACCGGAGGGGAGGGGGGAGGGGAGGCAAGCACTGAACAAGACGACGTACTGGAATCAGATTCTGAAGTGCCCCCTGGTGGACGTGATGAGCCGGTGAGTACCCAGGGTTCTGGGAAACAAATGGGTTCATAAGGATCCTTCTTTAGACGAGGGACATGAAGAGTGCATTTCGGTAGGTGGGGATGGATCCAGCGAACTTTCAGGTATGCTTTGGAGGGTTTCCTGTTCGTCGGCCTGCGGCTGCAGGTCGGATGGAGGGGGATCCCGGGGTGGTGGGGGTAATAGCAAGTTCCATCCAACGGGCGCAGCGACAAATGACCTGTGCATCGGCCAAGATAGTGGGCGCGGGAATGGCGCTCTGAGGGCATGTCTGGGTCGCAGCGGGTACGTTAGTAGTGGCGGAGCCGCTAGCCGGAAGCTGCACAGTAACGGCTGTAGAGGGTGGAGGGGAAGAGGATATCGCGTTGGTGGTTTTTTCCGTGAACGACGCGGTCCGGGTGGAGGTGCAGTAGGAACCAAACGGGTGGGTATTCCTAGCGCTGGCGCGATCGCTGGCATCCATTCATATTCTGGCCTTGAGGGAGAGAGAGCAGAAGGGGAGGAGCCCCTGCTGTCGCACAAACCAATCACAGGTGGGGCACGACAGCGAACGTACTGGGATTCTACCTGGACACAGCGAATATGACGATTTATAATGCCGGCCAGTACGATCCGGGAGCTGCACCAGCTGCTGGGGGAGTGGCCCGAGGGGAGTCGCACGGCGATGGCACGGGAGGTTTACGTGTTTGCAGGGAAGCTGTGCCATGTAGCGTACGTGATATAACCGGAGAGATATTGCGTGCGGAAGCTTCTGCAGCTGAGCAAGCTAGAGCTGAATGGACAGGAGAAGAAGGGCGGAGGGAGAGAGAAGGCGGGAGCTAGGAGAGTGCTGAGGCAGGCGGAGGAGTGCCTGGGGGGCGTGGGGTGGTGGAGACAGTGCCTGGAGGAAGGAATGGCAGGGGAGGGGAAAAGGTTGGCGGCGCCGTTCTTCAGGTTCGTGAAGCAGACCTACAGGAGGACCTGGTTTTCGGACGCTTCGTTCGAAGCTGTCGGGGGGCTGTGCCTGGAATTGGGCGTGTACTGAAGATACCACTTATCATAAAAGAAGCGGGAATGCACGATCAGGAAAAGGATACGCGAGAGTGGGAACCGGTTGTCCAATACCGTCCTGAAGCTTACTATGGTGGTGAGGACAGCCTACGTGGTGACAGTGGCTAGGGTGGCCAGCCCAGTCGAGGACGGAGAGCCGGTGCTAGTTAGAGAGGAGAGTTCGTCGGCTGAAGATACATGTTGGGGGTGGAGATGTGCGAGTGGGTTCTACTTCTGCGTGCAGAGGAAGAACAAGGAGGCGACCGTGCGGAAGAGCTGATCGCGGCGAACTTCTACCACGAGCAGTGGGTGAGGTGATGCATGCTACGGTAGAGGTGTACCATCGTTTTGGGAGGATGGTCACTTGATGACCTCTATACCTCACCGAACAACAACGTTTTGGAGTGAAATAAAAGTGCTACCTGATGGACAATCTAATGGCCTGACTAAAAAACGAACAACATTTCAACAAACGAATGAAGGTCCCCCGATTTTGGGTTAAGGAGGCCGATCAATCAAAAACTAATTCAGCCAAACAGTACTACGCTTATCGTAGCACGAGTCGGGTTGATATTTCCTCTGCAATGTTTCAGGACCAATGCGGTCGGGAATGAGATGGAGGGGCCGCACGTGGAGGGATAAAAACCAGACGCGGGAGAGGAGACCGCTCTCATGTTAAGTTATCAAGGTGTAGAGGAGACTATGTGAATGAGGTTTTTGGGGGAGGAAGTTGTTGCTGAGGGCATCGGAATTGTTCGCAGTGGAGGGTGGGGTATACCAGGTTTACAGGTTTACGAGGGTGGACATATCCTTCTTCGACAAAATCGTACAACTTGGGCCGGAGAGGGGAAAGGCTGCGGACACAGTGGAAGTACACTTCGAAACAGGCAACGATGACCAGGGAAGGGAAGGGGCGGTCGTTGTGAGGACAGAGGGTGCGACGGAGGGAGGAGCTGGGGGAGAATGTGGTTGACCTGCTGGTGGGGCTGCTCGAGAACTGCAAAGCCAACTGGGCGCTTCCTTGATAGCCTACAGGAGCGGGGTCGACTGAAATGTTTGAACTAGAGGGCAGGTAACGTACTCTCTCACGAACGGGCTGGACAGGGTGGGGGGGAAGTGGCGATCGCAGGGGAAGGGGGTAGTGGCGGGACTGAATGCGTAGGAGTTTGCGCTGCATTCAGGGAGGATAGGAGGAGTAACGAGTTTGGCGGCGATGGGGTCCCCACCATCGGTGATCAGAGAGCAGGGGAATGGGCTTCTTAGGCGATTATGTTGTACGTGGAATCGAACACGGAATATTTGTTGTGGGTCTCCAGAGTGCTCGTGGGTACGACATCAGGGCCGAGTCGACCGCCGGGGCTAGGGACGAGGTGGGGCGGCGGTGGGTTGTTGGGCGGGTAACGCGGCTTCAGAATAGGAGTTTGGTTGTTGAAGTTGACTGCCACATTGGTGGGCAGGTCAGTCACGTATATTAGCTGAAATAGAAAACGGGCGAGGGGGTGCAGGGGAAACAGGCGAGGGGGGCTCGTCTGGGTTCAACCACCTCCCTTGTGGGTGCCACGTGATACTACTAATGAACAAGAATAATCTCGTGAAGAGTGGACAAAAAACGAAGAATACCGTACGTAGCAGTCTGGAGTTTGGCGGAATGGAGATAGGCAATGGGAAACAGGGCACAGAGTGGTGTAGTTCCAGTGGGCTATACCTGGCATGTAAAGGCCACGGGAGGGCCAACGAAGCGTGTCGGTACAACAAGGGCAACATCAGCAACAACAGCAGCAGCAGCAGCAGCAGACAGGGTCGACGGCAGGATAAAGTGGAGTAGGGAGACAGCACGTGGTGCTCCTTCGATAGTATTCTCCCACTTACCCACCCACCCGATTGCGTCACGAGCAGGGGGATTCATGAAAAGTGGGGGGAGGGGCGAGACATGCGGGTGGGGGAGGGAGCGGAGGTTTCACGGATTTCTGGTTGTGGTGGTGTTGTTTTTTGTTTTGGCTGTTGAGGTTGTCTGGCAGGGGGTGGCAGATCCGCCGCGTACAATAGCTGGAAGGGGATTTTGGTGTTTGAGGTTGTCGTAGTTGGCAGGTGAGTCGCGTACAATTGCTGGGATTAGACGCACAGGAGAGGGGGGCATGGAAATAGACGAGTGTGACCCGTCTGAGATCACCCACCTCCCCCGTGGGTGCCACGTGATACTATTAATTAACACGCATTGTTTTTTAATTGGTAAACAAAAACAAACGAAATACAAAGTACAACGCAGTACGATCTACCTCATAACTGATGTGGTGGCATTTTGTTGGATACCGGGAACAGTTGGAGTTGCAGCCATTATAGTTTGTTTTTTTTCTTCAGCTTACTTTCGAAGTGCATGCATCAAGACTTGAGAGGGGTAACACTGGTCGGAGCTTTAGTGCACACAATATTGCCATTTGTATTAAGGAAGATGATTAAGGATATTAGGGCGTGAACACCCGCATGGCTGATCATGTTTATCGCCATTATTATTTCCAGGGGCAGTAGTGGTTGAAACTACTGTAGTACTTCCCTACCCGAGGAGAGCAGGGGGTAGGTAGCCGGGGGAAGCAGTAGGTAGCACTCCTGTAATACTGCTGTAGACAGGAAGAAGCAGCCACGATATGTAACCGAATGCCACTCGATAGCTTCGTGATCGCAACGATCCAAGAACCAAGTCTACCCAAGCTATGCTCGGCCGGAACTAGGATCGGTCGACTTCTATTCGTCAGTCAACGTAGGTGGCACGGATTCCGCCAATAGCGTGTTTCAGTAGCCGAGTACAACGGGTATCGTTTAGGCAGTAATCGCTAAACACGGCGTGTTACGTTGCGGTTCGTGTGACACATGGCATAACAACGAACAAGTAAAACACATATTCTAACCGCAAGAACTCTCTGCCTCTAAACACCCCTGATCCCTGACCCTGCTCCCGGTCCCACCCGGACGTGAGCTCTCCAAATATAACCTGGACACGTTTCAGTGTATAATTAAGCGCCGACAAGTGTACCTGGTTGTCACTACCCCTCAGAAATGGGCACGATGTGATGTTGGCCAATCTATCCCGTGGTGGCTCATGGGATGTAGCGTTTTGACTCCATTTCATGCTGTACCCGTTTTTGCCTCCAACCGGCGCGGGTGTGCCCGTTTTTGGTTAATGCCCTATTATTTAAGAGTGAAAAAGCCACTCTGATAGTTAAGGGGCCCCTTCGGTCATGATGAAACACGCGTCTTCCATCGTTGAAAAATATATTTTTTTCGTTTTTGTTTACAGCAGCAATACTATTTCTGGTATAATAACACCATATCAGTACTCCTTACGGAAAACGGCATAGCTCCAGTTCTAATGCTCAGTATTTCGCCCATCGAGTATTTGCAAAGAGCCTAGACCATGGTCAACAACTAGGTCTCGGGACGTATACCGATCAGACGCCTTGGTCTTCACGAAAAGTACCTCTAAAGAGGCACTTTTCCTTAAGGATTAGTGCCTCTTTAGAGACACTTTTCGTGACGACCAAGGCGTCTGATCGATATGCCTCCCGAAACACAAATGTTTACCATGGCCTAGGCTCTTTGCAAATACTCGATGGGCGAAATACTGAGCATTAGAACTGGAGCTATGCCGTTTTCCGTAAGAAGTACTGATGTATTGTTATTATACCAGAAATAGTATTGCTGCTGTAAAAAAACGAAACAAATATATTTTTGAACGATGGAAGACTCGTGTTTCATCATGACCGAAGGGGCCCCTTAAAGAAAAAAATAAATTCGATACTCGTTTATATTGAAGTTATTACTATAGCGTTGAGCGCACCCTGTCGTGAGCTAGAAATGCAGCCTTGTCCAGATTTCCTGTTTTTTATAGGATGTCCTGTACTACTGCTGTACAGGAATACATGACACCTAATAAGAAAGACTAAAAAGAAAGCCAGACGGACATTTAAAAGGCGAGTAAGAAATTCGGGAGTCGGTTTGTTGAAACTAGTGTAGAAAGCACCCTCTCTCGAATAAGAAATCCAGCCTGGACCATATTGTATGGTTCATTATTGGGTGTCCTGTACTGTATTTGTTGATGTAGGTCTTATGCTACAGCAGCAGTAACCAGTAGCCTACTAAGTCGCTGATCAGAAACAATGTCGTATCATAGTAGCAGGTAAAATAGTAGGTGTATGTACCAGCCTATCTTTCTAACTCAGTAGTATGGAGTCCTATTGAAGTATTGGCGTACTCCGTCATGTACGTACGGATAGTACTTGGTATCAGTACAACAATGGATATGCGGCGAAATACGAAGAGGAACACTCTAAGAAAATATGCGAGGTATCTAGACACTGTTCGTAGTAGTGTTGGTAATCAACTTTCAAAAAGTCAAGTTACTTGATTTTTAGGTATGACTTGTTATAGGCATAATCAAGTCAACTATTACCGTGATTATATGATTTTTTCAAAAAAGTCATGCCTTAAAAATCAACTGTATTTCGGTGATTTTTCGTGATTATTTGATTTTTTTGTACTATTTCACTTCATACTTATCATTGCTGTATAGCTGTATACCTCGATCATAGCCACCCCGTCAGCATGGTAGGAACAGCGGAGGCCGCCCTGCTCGTCGTCATGAACGACATGGATGGAGAGAGGTGGTACACATCGACGAAGCAGCTCCAGGAAACGTATTTGCAATTGTGTGCGGCTGTGCGAAGCTTGCCTCGCGCAAACTTGTTCGTTTTCGACAACACCCCCCCCTCACTACTGCCGATTGCGGTAGCTGGCGAAGCACTTCCCGACAACAACGGGGTAGCTGGCGAAGCACTTCCCAACAGCAACGGGTTGGCTCATGGAACGCGCGTGCCACGAATCCGAGTGCTGAGCGTCAAGTGGGACCTGTTGTCAACTGCGGTCTTGACTCGTTACATGCCTGCTCTTGCCGACGTCGAGGAGATAGATGGTGTTCAGCGACATATTCAACGACAGGGTGCAGGCGGTGACCTGGCCGGACTCAGTCGCATGTCTGGAGTTCGGTGACTATTTCGACCAGGAGATCGACGGAGTTCAATGGCCTGCTCTCCTGGAACAACTCACGTTTGGGGGGCTTTTCAACCAAGGGTTGGGCGGGGCAACGTGGCCGAGTAATGTCAACTTGGTCGTGGCTTCCGACGACTTCGAGCACGCTACCGACGGAATCACTTCCTCGACAGGGTCGAGGGTGTGCTGCGTGCTTGGCTACTGGAGGCTTAGGGTGGGTATGGGTAGCTATCATCGTCATCGTGGGCTCTGAATGGCGCTTTAAACCACTCCCAGCATGAAAACGCCTAATATTTCTCTACGAAAAATCAACAATAATCAACAAAGAGGCAACGTTTTGAGAAAGTTGACTTAATCACGAACTTGCCTCAAAGTCAATTAATCATAATTAATTAATCAACTAAAATCCCCAATAGTCAACAGTCAAGTCAACCCCTTTTTTAAGTTGATTACCAACACTAGTTCGTAGCGTTCTTGAGAACGGTACATACGTAATACGAGGAACGGTCACGATTAAGCATCCAAGGAATGTTGCTGTGGGTCGGTGAGTACAACACCTGATAGAGTACATCTAGCCGTAGAGCCGAGCGTGTCGAGGCTGGTTGCGTCCACCAGGCTCACAACCCATCTTCTCAGCTGTGTCTGATCTTCTCTTTTGTCTTATTTCATCTTGGCCCAGAGAGAGCCTTCTTGTGATATCATATATTTCTTCCGAGAGAAGCTAACGAGCGCGCCTAGCGGCGGCTCGCGCCAAGCCTTTGGACTAGCACGTCCACCACAATGCCACAAGGGGACACCGTCACCCAACAGGTATTCGAGCCTCGGTGTGTTTGGCGCTTCGCGTAGAGCTGCGGTTCATCGGGTACGTCCAGTAAACGGACTACGCCTGAGGTCCAAGCTACTACGAGAACGTACTCGTCTATACAACAGAGACCATGTTCTGCTGTGTGTTTCTCCGCAGAGCTTCGTTGAGCATCGGCGTCCACGAGGAGGTGCTTCTACGAAGGACAAGGTCTACCTCCCCGCAGAGCTCTCAAGGTCATCTTCACCTGGAGCTGCTGTTGTGCTGCTGCTGTGCTGATGCAACGTACGGGTATCTCTACAGGGACCTACCTGCTTCTTTTCAGGATCGTCGTACTACGAGTACACCGGTGGGCTGTTCTGCTGCACAAGACATAGCGTTCGAGTTTCGAGTACGAGGACTGCGAAAATGGGATCCGACGTTACGGCCATCGTCACCGGCAACATCATGGACGCCAAGAGAGGGTTTATCGCGAGGGAAGGCGAGTCTAGGCCGACCGAGGATACGGAAAATGCGGGAGGACAAGATCATACAACAGCGCCATCGCCGTGCCTGCCAAGAACGGGAGTAAGCGGCGCAATTAACGACGAGGAGCGAGTCGATCATCCTGTTCGATGACGACTGGGCGGCGAGCTTCCAGCCTGAGAGCGCATGAACCCCTGGAGCAAGAATAATTACTTAATGGGATTGCTGGAGCAATATCATCTTTGCCTGGGATCGCCATCATCATCATCATCGTATCGTCGTGTGAACCGCCGGAGCTTCGCGTCGCCCAGGGTCGTTCATCGTCGGATTGGAGGAACACCGTCGTCGTAATCGCGGCATAAGTATGGTAGAATCGCCGGAGAAATGTCCTGTGGGATCGGTCCACAGTACTACACTATCATCTACAACAACATGAGCCGCCGGGGTACTATCACCGCCAGGAGCTGCCTACACGCGGGGTCGTCGGGGAGACGTTTCCGGGACTGCTGCAAACATAAGCCTGTGGGATTGCCGAAAAGACAACTTTCAGAGTCGCTACAGCACTACTGTTCGATGGAACTGCTGGAGCTTCCAGAGTCACCGCGATAGTATTATCGTGGGGTCGCCGGAGTGTCTTTCGAAATCGGTCCACAGAATCATATGTTTTGGGATCACCGGGGGAAAACGTCTTCTGGAACTACCGCATCATCATCGATTCAGGACTGCTGGAACATCGCTTCTGGAATCGCTGGACATCATCATCAATTTAGGGCTACTGGAATATCGCTTCTGCAGTCACTGAACATCATCATCGATCGGTTGGGGCTGCTGGGATATCGTCATCTGGAGTCGCTGCACCATCACCATCTGGACCGCCGGGAGGAGAACATATTCATCGCCTGGGGTCGCACCAGCTTAAATGGCAAGATTTGTTTTATAGCAGTGCCACACGTCTTCTCAGTACGGGGCGGGCAGAGACGTGGTCTCCTGTTAGCAGTTATGTTTCTTGGTCAACAAAAAGATCATTGAAATTATCTTTTTTCCTTGAGACGCAGTTGAGATTTTTTGCCGTAATATATTTTGCCTCTCTTGACACAAGCCTGTTTTCAACTGTTCATCCACCCTTTGGGCAGTACAATACCATGGCCGTATGGAGTGTGTTTCAGAAGCAAACATGTGATAGCTAAGACTGCTGTCCGACTGGTATTCTTTCGAAAATAAACATACGGCCGATAACGGTGCCGTAGTATCAAGCGTACGGAGTAATATCGTATCGAGTATGTCTATCTGGTTTATGTATAGTTAGACCCGCGCGGGTTCCAAGGCCTGCCTGTGATATATGTACGGTTTGTACGCTCGCCCTTGCTTCAAATCTGTCACGACATTATGCCTTGACGTTGCCAGGTTACGCGTAGTAGTTGTTGCCTTAGCTGTAGAAGGATTGATCACCCGTCGTAAACGAAGCAGGAACGGTTGATGTTGTTGCGGCACGGCAAAGGAGTAACGAACCTTTCTTGCGACGAATCAACGGAAACCACACGTACATATGCAGACAAGTAAAGTACACGGAGTAACAACAGTGGGAGTTGTCGAGGTAACAACTTTATGGTAAGTATGCTACCGTATGTATGACGTGCATAAGCAGTTGACGTAAGCATCAACCACGAGTACGTTACGTTCGACCAAGTTGACTGAGTAACTAGTTTCGATGGCGAACAGTAACTAGACTTTGTTACCGACATCGAGGGGTCGTGTTGATGAAGGTACTATGCTACAGCAGCAGTAACCAGCAGCCTACTAAATCGCTGATCGACAAGAACATCGTATCATAGTAGCAGGTATAATAGTAGGTATAGTAGGTGTATGTACCAGCCTATCTATCTGACTCAGTAGTATGGAGTCCTATTGAAGTAAAGGCGTACTCCGTCATGTACGTACGGATAGTACGTTGTATCAGTACAGCAATGGATATGCGGCGAAATACGAATCACAACAATGGAATAGGAATACTCTAAAACATATGCGAGGTATCTAGACACTGTTCGTAGCGTTCGTGAGAACGGTACGTACGTAGTACGAGGAACGGTCACGAGCAAGCATCCAAGGAATGTTGCTGTGGGTCGGTGAGTACAACCACCCGATAGAGTACATCTAGCCGTAGAGCCGAGCGTGTCGAGACTGGTTGCGCCCACCAAGCTCACAACCCATCTTCTCAGCTCTGTATGATCTTTTCTTTTGTCTTATTTCATCTTGGCCCAGAGAGAGCCTTGTTGTGATATTATATATTTCTTCCGAGAGAAGCTAACGAGCGCGCCTAACGGCGACTCGCGCCAAGCCTTTGGACGAGCACATCCACCACAATGCCACAAGGGGACACCGTCACCCAACAGTATTAGTATGCAAACTTTGGTTGCTTCTTCTGTAGGTTACCTAAAGATCCATACCTGGGGGTTTTCGCGGGTATTGTTACCTTACAGATAACTTCTGTAAGTTCTGTGCGACCCTCATACCCGTACCCGGAACTTCTGTACGCTCGGTACGCCCGTGCCACAATACCTGGGGTACTGGTACAACGTTTTTATACCTGTACGGAACTTCTGTGAGTTCTGTACGTCCGGGCCACAATACCCGGATCTTCTGTGATTTCGGTAACACTCTCATACCCGTACCCGGAACTTCTGTAAGTTCTGTCCGACATCCATACCTGTACCTGGAACTTCCGTATGTTCTGTGTGCCCCCGTGCTACAATACCCGGGGTTTGGGTACAACTATTTTATTACCCGCACGGGACTTCTGTGCATTCTGTACCCCCCGTGCTACAATAAAATATCCGGAACTTCAGCGAGTTCTGTAATACTTTCATACCCGTACCCGGAACTCCTGTAAGCTCTGCAACACGTTCATACCCCATACCGATCTCTGTGTCGTAGTTTTGTGACCACATAACTGCTACCTTTTTAGGACGATGAATCGGCACGGACACTGGGTGTGCTGAATGTCGAGGGGTAGAAAGGAAGGTTTAATGTGAAGAACACACACACACACCCGTACTCTAAATCTACAAACCCTACAGAACATACCCTTGCAAAAACGTGCCCACGTACTGCCTTGTCTGAGATCTGTTTCATTCCGTTCTCAGAATGATGAAACGTCACCCCGATAATTATCACTGCACGGAGGTTTAGCGGCAATGAAAAACCATGGATGATACGGTAGAAGCCAACCTCCCTGAATCCGTAGATAGAGTGTTCCGGCATATACTCGATCAATCTCGCTGTAACAATAAGTATGTTAACAGTGAACAGGAATATTTTATCGGAATCACGCCTTTTTTTGCCCATTTCAATCGCCAAACAAACGTGGTTGGGGAAATAGAAGAGATGTGCGCACATACTGCCTTGCCTGAGATCCGTTTTATTCAATGATCAGAAAAATATGATGACCTACAAACGTTTATCACTCCACGGAGTTTTTGCGGCAGTGATAAAAAAAATGGATGACACAGACAAAGCCAACTTCCCGGAATCCGTGCGTAGAGTATTCCGAGATATAGCCGATCTATCTCGCTGCAAAATGCAGTTACTAATACTAATAGTTGAGACATTCCGTCGGATTCACGCTTTGTTTTCGTATGTTATTTCATCGCCAAGCGTGGTTGAGAAAAAACAACCCCGAATCCGTACGTAGAGTGTTCCGTGATATACCCGATCGATCTCGCTGCAAAAGGCTGTTATTAATAATAATAGTTGGGACATCGCGTCGGACTCGCGCTTTGTTTTGGTTTTTTCATCGCCAAGCCTGGTTGAGAAAATAAAATTAAAAACGAGATGTGCCCATGTGTTTCCTTGTCTGAAATCTGTTTTATTCCATTCTCAGAAATATAAGACGACTGCCCAATATTTCCCAAGCCACGGGATTATTGCGGCAACGAGAAAACCTTGGATGATACGGACGAAGCCAATTCCCCGAAATCTGTAGAGTGTGTGTGTGTCGTCTTCTACGTCAGTACACCCAGTGTCTGTTCTGATCCCAATCCGAGAGAGATGCAAATTATATGGTCACAAACTGCTGTGAGACAGAGAAAACCCAAAACAAACTATACCCAGTGTTCCGGGATATACCCGACTAATCTCACTGCAAACGGCAGATATTAATAATAGTGACGTCCCGTCGGAATACCGCTTTGTTTTTGATTTTTCATCGCCAAAAGTGGTTGCCAAAAGTGGTTGAAAAATGAAATAAAACAAAATGCGCCCACCTTTCTGCCTTGCCTGAGATCTGTGAAATACCACTGTCAGAAATATAAGACGACCCCCAACTAACCATAAATAACAATGAATATATGGCGGGAGGAAAAATATCATTCGAGTACGTACGTTTTTGTCATTTTTTTTCTTTTCTCCCTCTCATGTATGATCAGTGATGTGAACCGAAAATGAAAGTTGACTTGGTCGGTTTTTCGGTTTCTCACCGAAAATTCGGTCAGTTTCGGTCGGTTTAGTATTTCAAACCGAAAAAAAAACGAAATCGAAACAGAACGGTTTCGGTCGGTTTATACCGTCGGTTTCCCAACTAAACTAGCCAACTGGTCAACATTTCGGAGGGTTCGGTGCGCATGTGTTGGCATAATGTGACGAGATGATCGTGGTATGGTGTCAAGTTGCCCTCCCGCAGTAGTACCTGCGTCTGCTGCGCCACACACGGTACAGGCCGACTTGCATATTTACAATCTGCAGCCGACAACAATAGCTGGAGGTACAGCAGTTGATGAAACAAAAAAAATAGTAGGACAGTACAGCAGTGGGGGCCCGGATTTGATAAATATTGTGTTGAGAAACGAAGGCTGGGATTGTGAGAAAAAATAGGAATTGCCTGTGAGAAAGACAGCTCAAACCGGGCAACGAAATACGAAAAAGGCTACATAAGAAACAGCAGTGATTGTCGTTCCAATTATTTAAGAAACGAGGTCGATCCGGAGCGTGGTACGGATTAAGAAACGCTAAACGTTGAAACCTTCCAGCCGGGCTACGAGCTACGACTACCGTACTGTACAGAAAAGTGAACTAAGTAATAAAGTCTCATCACAGCCGACATTCTTTGTACTTCATTTTTGTTTTTCCCCCAACAGCTTTTTTAGTTTTTTCTTTGACAGTTTCATCACAAGTCACAAATGAAATGTCCCGTGGTGGAAAAACAAAAAAGAGCCCTAGTAATAGATCAGTCGCTCGTTAAACGTGGGGTGCTTGTGAGATTGGGATTGGGTTGGGTTGCAGGGTAGATAACACGTACCAAGTAGAGCACACCAAAGGTCTAGGTGTGGGTATGACTACCGCGTCATGCTTCATGCTGATGGAAGCGCGAAAAATTTCAAGTTTCCGTTGGAGTCGTACATCACGGATGAGGGCTCCGCTGTTGGGGCGTGGGTGGACGTAGGGCAACAGGAGGGGGCGAGGAGGTCGGGGCGGGCGCTGGCTCCGAATGTCCGCAACGCGGAGCTTGCAGCTTAGGTGGGGGCGAGCTTATCCGCCTAGTGTTAGTATATACTTGGTATACGTAGAGTGTATAACAGGCTTCATTGAGGGTGAGGTTTTTTATTAAGGAGGTCAAGAGAGTACCCTTACATCCAAGGTATTACAGTGTGGTATTAATAGTACAACACTCGTCAATTGCGGCTGACTTGTACAATGGCAACAACATGATCAGTGCTTTTCGCGGCATATATGAATAAGAAATAAGAAACACTGGAAAAACTACAAATTAAAAATTAGGTCGAGAAAAAAAAAGAAGCATGATATAAGAAATGCCGTCAATGTTGCTGGTGTGGGCACACGAAATAAGACTTTGAGACTGGAAGCAAAACTGACGTTTCTGAACACCGGGCCCCCACTGTATTATACGAGGGCACGAGGGCACTGCTGATGTGCAGTCTAAACTATATGTATGTCGTATGATTTGATGATATATTATAGACACATCTTGAAGCGTACAGCTAACACCATCAAGAACTCTAGGTTGCTGAAGGGGGAGCTGTGAGTACCCGCCTCTGCCTCCGGCTCAAGGTCAGAGTCCGCACTGCCGCCTGAACCGGACATGGTTATCCTTTGCAGTCTCGCGACGCACTGCTGTACCGCTGTATCCTGTGCCTTGTGCGACTGTTGTTGCTGCTGCTACGGGCTGTGTGGTATGTGCTGTGTGATGTGTGCGTATCCATTTCCATACATAACGGGGGTTTCATGTAGATATGTAGGCGTTTAATGACTAATGGGATGGGGGAAAAGAACAACCAGGTTTTTCGGTTCCGTTTATTTTTCAACCCAAAAACAGAAAAATAAAAGTCGGTTTTCGGTCGGGAAAAACCGAAAAAAAAACGACCCAAAAAAACGATTTGCGGTTATCGGTTAACATTATTGTGTATGATGTTCGCTCTTCTGTCTTTCTCTCTCCCTGTTAATAGTCGTAACGTCGCAATTCAGATCCGGGGTCACAAAGTAGGCTCCCTTCTCTCCCCCCCCCCCAGTACGGTTCTTGCCTTGATTTTTATCGCGCAGAGGGTTCAGCCTTTTCCCAACGCTCGTCGATATTCATCGAGTTTTGCGAACTCACGCTCTCGCAGTTTCGGCTAGTCAAGATATTGATTTTATACAAACAGTCCACACCTCGGAAAACGTAACACTCGGATAACACGTATCTACGTTCTGGGGCCTGACACAGGGACTTGGCAATGTACTAACATAGTGTTAACACTGGAGGGGCAATGACGGCAACGCGGTCACATAGTGTTAACACTGGAGGGGCAATCACGGTAACGCGGTAACACAGTGTTAACGGGAAACCCACGAACGTGCACACGCCTTAACGTTAGGTTACAGTGTTATCCGTCCTTCAAATAAACCTTTAACATAGTGTTAGGCTCTGACACAACACGTACGTTATCACTCTAACATTCCCAGATCGATATCTGCAGATTCACTAACACGATAACGTAGTGTTACTGTCCACGGAGCGTTAGACGTAACACACTAACATTGTGTTACCCTTCGAAGGAGTGTTAACATTGTGTTACAAATAACACACTAACGTAACACTAACATAGTGTCCAGCACTATTAATACTAACACTACGTTATTCGGACCCCCAGTCTGATTGCGTTAAGGTCGGATAACGTAACATGTAACATACGTTAGACACGATACAGTCTTAGCCGGCCGATACGTAACACTATGCTAGGATGTTAGCCTGGATGCTGAGGTCTGCCTAACATTACGTTACGTTGGTACTGTCAGTAAATATCTGATTTTAACATTATGTTACTGTGTTATCATAATAATCAATCAGGGCGTAACATTATGTTACTGAGTTACCGTGGGGGCTGGAGTCAATCCAACGTAATGTTACTACGTTACCCTTTCGGTCTTCCCACGCTCTAACGTGTGTTACCTGTGTTAGGGGTAAAGCGGCGTCGCGGAGTAAAATGATGTAGCCGTGTTATCCAATATTGCTGACATTCCAGTCACACAGTAGTTACTACTGTAGTAATTTACTCGTAACCGACATGAGGCGCGACCTCAGTACCTGCAGTAGTCAAATCTGCAGTGCATCACGCTGGGGGAATACTGATTGTGCTGAACCAACGCGAATGAATATCTACGTATACGTGCCGTTTGAGTTATTTTTTTTATTTCAAGAAAAACATATCGTCAGCATACAGCAGCAGAACAGCAGCATAGGTATAGGTCGCTTTACGCTTGGCTTATCGGTCTAACCCCTGAACCCTCTTTACAAGTATTGGATTTATTGTTTGTCTCCTGGTTCCCCAAAGCGGTATCGATATTCGGCATAATTTGAAGACGAAAACTCTGCACCTGTGATTCTTACCTGTCCACAACAACAGATATTTTCGTAACATAGGTGTCAGCACTCCTACTGCTGTAGGATATTGACAACAGCAGAGCTTCTTCGTCCCCTCATCAGTAAGAGGGTGGTCCTGGCAACACGTCGCTCGATACAGATTGCTGCTGCCGCTGCTACGGTAACAAAAAAAATAGTCATACTTACGCTAACCCTCTAACGTGTGTTAGGATACCCACAAGGAATTCCGCCAACACACTAACATACAGTAAGCGACAGCTCTTAACTCGACAGTTAAGATATTACGGCTGGATTTTCAGACGAAAATAAGAACATGACCCCTTTTGTACTAAACATAGTGTGAGACACACCCTGCCTTATATACGAATTCAAGCCTGGTCAGAATTAATAATAAACTAAGAAACAGGTCAGAATTAAGAGATTATTACTGGTGTCGCGTACGATTGTAGTGTTATGTAGGCGTTTAATTGTCCATGTACGTTATCAGTCTGAAGTGTGCCGAGGTAGCAAGTAAGAATATTATAACATGCTAACGTAATGTTGCTCGCTACGGGCTGGTGTCGCTAACACGGTAACACAATGTGAACGTAATATTGGTAAGTCCGCTAACACACTAACACATAGTGTTATGTATGTAAACGTTCATTGAACCATGTATGTACGTTATCCGTCTACAGTGTGTTACGGTAGCAAGTAAGAATTCCGCTAACACACTAACATAACGTTACTCGCTGCGGGCTGATATCGATAACACGGTAACATAATGTTAACGCTTCATTGACCATGTACGTTATCCCTATAACGTGTGTTACGATGGCAACTAGGAATTTAGGTAACACATTAACATACTGTTACTCGCTATGGGCTGCATACCTTAACACCATATCACTTATACTACGGTCATCACAGGATCAAGGCAACACTCTAACATAATGTTACGTGATCGCCCGCCAATATCGTAACGCACTAACACTATGTTATCACATAGTCCGAAATATAGAGAACGTAGTAACGTAATGTTACGACTTTTTTCCGCTGGCGCGTAACAGTAACATAAATCGTTAAGTGTTACGTTATCCGAGGTGTAAAACAGTCCCTTTAAGCATGCACTCGGGGGGGCTCGAACTCACGTTCTTGACTCTAGCAGGCTTCGATTGTACCTGCTAGCCAACCGGGGCGACGGGCTATCAGTGATGGAGATCGCCTCCGGGAACAGAACAGTAGTGCCGATCAATTGTTGAAAAAGATTGGCCCCAAAAAGGCTATCTTGATATTTCAGACAATCTTGGCAACAAGAGAAAAAGAGGTAATCTCGATCTCGATTTTCAATCTTGATCTTTTACAGTCGCAAAATTAAGCAGTTTTGATGTTTTATTCTCGTTCCTAGCTCCAGTTTTTTCAATGTAAGACTGCTTCGAGTATTTGGGACCCGTGTCGTCGTACATATGATACGTACCAGATCGTTTGTACCCTACTGTAGTACTACCTTTTATGATTAGAAACAGGACAAGTTGGACCAGGCTCGATTTTTTGTTTGAGAATGGGATTTATTAGTTCTACAAAAATTACAATACAGCAGTACCGGCCCGTTCAGAAGAAAGTAACTCAGAAGGTAGTCAGCCCGAAACATTGAAAGTATTGAGAAAAATCTCAGGCAAGTCAGAGCATAATAAAAAACAAAAAAGTTCACAACAAAAAAGTTCACAACAAAAAAGCTTGTTGTGCACTAGTAACACTACTTACTGTAAAAACGTATTGTGAACTACGTACAGCACAGGACACCTAATAAGAAACAGGATACTAAGAAAACCAGGCTAATATTTGTGGGAAAATACTAAATTCGGGAGTTGTTGTCTTTGAATTTGAGTGGAAAGTACCCTCTCTCGAAGACGAAATCCAGCCTGAAAATACTTTCTGTTTCTCACTATTCATAGGTGTCGTATACTGCTGTATCAATGACACTGAACTGTTGGAAAAACGCCTTGTCGGGGATCGAAATTAAAAAGTGCAACATGAGAAAGTGTGTGTTCGTGCGCGCCCAGAATAAGACAATCAGCCTGAGCCCGATTTAAGATGTGCTGTGAGAGGGCCAGTACTGTATAACGCCTCTCTAATTTATGTTTCCTTGTTAATCCGAGCCTTCCTTTCTTAGTGCGCGTTTTCTTATAATGTGCCCTGTGCTGTATGTACCTCACCAGGCTTCGTAGTTTATACCTGGTATCGGCTTCCGACCCCCCATACATGAAACACAACAAGCGAAAATGTTACAGCAAGGAGGCATCTATCTACACATATCTGTTGTGTCGAAGCACTGGGCGCAAAGCTCAGACCACCGGCCGCCTCGAGAGGCCGTTAAACGCTCATCATGTCCGACGTAGACCGTATATGTGTCGGTGTGCGGTATATCTGGTGTGCACATTAGTATGGGCCCGACAAAAACAAACATCTAATCTGAGCAAGCCTTAGAACCTTAACACTTCTATTATAACATACAGACTAATACTTACCTGGTAGGGTTTAGTGAACACTCGCCGGTGAGCACTATTTCCAATTCCGAATTTCTTAGCGTCCTCCCTAACGTGAGATTTTTTTCTTGGCAGTTTTTTCTCGTTCGTGAGCTTGATTTACTTAGCAGGTTGTTTCTTATTCGTGAGCCTTTATTTTCCTAGCGGGTTTCTCCGTATAGGTGAGCTTTATGTTTTTAGCAGGTTGTTTCTTATTGGTGAGCCTTATTTTCTGAACAGCTTATTTATTGTTAGGCGGCAAAGACTTGCATTTGATTGATGTGTGTGATTGTCAGTTGGTTTGTGTGGGGTGTAGAGCGTGAGGTAGAGATGGCTCCCGGATTCAAAAATTGGAACCGGGACCCGTACTGCCTTCGGTGGGATTTGGCCAGTACCGTCCCGGTTATCCGCGCTACTGAGTATCCCGGGTACCCGGATACCCGGGGTTACGTGTACATTTTTCTCCACTTTTGTGTTTGAGCGGCGTGAACGGTCCTCAGGCGGGGTGGTGAGGCGTGGTGAGGCGGAAGGTGGGAGGACAAGCATTCATGTCGTCTCTCTCGATGAATAAAAATGGGGAAGAACCCTGGTACCCGGGTACCCGGGAACCCGGGTACCCAGGTTACTCAGTACCGCGGGTAATAAAAATGAGACCGGGACGGTACCGGTACCGACGGTTCCGGGAACCCACCTCCTAGACTTTTATTCCCGCGAATCCGGGAGCCATCTCTATTCCTCTGGTAGCTGGTAGGGGTCTCGTGTGTGTATGGCGTGTTGTGTGAAGATAGGTAGGGTACGCTATGCGTTGTGCACTGTGCGCTGTCTATCGGGGGCTCCGTGGAGCGTAACCAATAACGGGTACCCGGGTTGCCGGGAACCCGGGTACCCGGGATACCCAGTACCGCGAGTAATAAAAGTGGAACCGGGACGGTACCGGTACCGACGGTTCCGGGTACCCGCCTCCGGGTACCCGGTTCCCACGAATCCGGGAGCCATCTCTAGCATGAGGGTGCGTTTTGTGAAGATTTCATGTGATATGGCAAGGCGTTATTCGGGCGGGATCCAAAATAATGAGATTGAAATAATGGATCGACCAATCTTCGGTTCTCATAGTTATAGCGCGCAGAGGGGTTGCTCTGCACGCGGGTCCCAGTGACACTTCGCCAACATCGTATCGATAATCGATAGAATCGTTTGACGCGCTTACAGCAGTACGACGAGTACGCACTACGTCGTATTGTGTTGCACGAGTACTGCTGTACTGAATAATGTATTATTACGTATCCGTACTTTTCCATGATCGACGGCCACAGCGATGATGCTGCATCGACGTACTGCACTACTACTGTGTGTCGTCTGTGTGTCAGTGGGTCTACCCCCTTCATCCTGCTGCAAAATGATTTGTATTCGAAGATCTAGAACTACTGTTGTTGTGCCTGTCTGCACTGCTGTACTGAATCCATTTGATGCTGCTTACTTACTACGCGTATAATACGTCTGACGACGCACTCCGCTACTTGGCGCTTCTATCGCATCGATAGAATCCATAGTAGTAGTAGTAGAGAGAGGCAACAATCCTTTTGACTCGCACACGGGGTTTGTCGGCTGGGCGGGGAGCGGGTCGGGGCGCTGCCCCGACCCGCTCCCCGCCGCAAAGTCTGTGATGTGTGGCGACAAGAATACTCTTCTTTTTGCACCGACAAGAATACTCTTCTTCTTGCACTTGACGGGCTGTACGAATAATACGTATACGTACTGCATTCAATTCGCCATCAATCGCATCAATCGTAAATATTCCATTCCGTGTGTGTCCGTACGAGTGAGTACGAGTACAGTACCGGCCCGCTCATAAGAAACCAGAAATCGGGCTTAGGCTTACTTTCTTATTTTAGAAAGGGGTGTGTCCCGCACTAACTTCAGTATAATAGCTGTCGACTTTCTTATTTCCCCCGAACTGTTTAGGCTGAGTTTGTTGTAGGGCACTTTCTCGTGGGAGGGCCGGTAGTGTACAGCATGTCAAGATGTCAAGATGTCAAGTATGTACTCGAGTCTCGTATTAAAAAAAATAAAAAAAAACAACAGCTGTGAGCTCGAGGATTTCGTCGAAGCGCATGTGATGTCGAGCGGCGTAACTTGTTGTGTCGTTTCATGTGGCGTTACATTTCGCACGAACATCATGGATCATGGACCATGGACCATGGATCATGGATCATGAAATCGTGGATCGACTCGGACTCTCTCCCAAGGCATGGGCCCTATGGGCCATACTCGTAGAAATCATGACGATTGATTGTTGTGTGTTTCGGATCACACACCCGAACGCCGTCTGACCCACTCCGCTTCCTGGCAATTCCATTCAAACACTATTCCACGGACGCGCATACGCAGGGTTGCCAGCTGGGCGGGGCACGGGGGTCGGGGCTGCGCCCCGACCGGCTGCCCGCCGCCTCGCCTGTGAACTATTATGTATTGTTGTAACTTGTACGCAGCTATGCCTGGTATTCATCATGTACATACAGCAGCTTTTGTAAGCTGCCTGGCGTCCTCGATGTATGTACGTGCTCGTCACAGGCGCTTGCGCACAACGCAGCTTAAGAATCAGAGTTCTCCACATTATCGTCGGGTGCTAGCGCACAACGCAGCGTATATCACCTAGGCTCAGCAGCAGCAGCAGCAGCAGCACAGCAGCAGCAGCAGCAGCACAGCAGCATGCTGCTGCAGTAGTCCTCCACGTTATCGTCAGATGGCTGCCCGCCGCCTCCCCTGTGAAGTATTATGTATTGTTGTAGCTTGTACGCAGCTATGTTATGCCTGGTATATTCATCATGTACATACAGCAGCTTTTGTAATGCTGCCTTGGCGTCCTCCATTGTATGTATGTGCTCGTCAGGCGCTTGCGCACAACGTAGCTTAAATCAGCGCCCTCCACATTATCGCCGGGTGCTAGCGCACAACGCAGCGTATATCACCTAGGCTCAGCAGCAGCAGCACAGCACGTGCTCGTCAGGTGCTTGCGCACAACGCAGCTTGAATCAGCGTCCTCCACATTAATTATCGTCGGGTGCTACCGCACAACGCAGCGTATATCACCTCGGCTCAGCAGCAGCAGCAGCAGCAGCAGCAGCAGCAGCAGCAGCAGCAGCAGCACGCTGCTGCAGCAGCCCTCCACGTTATTGTCAGGTGGCTGCGCCGTCACTTTGCACAGTTGTTGCACTTCCCATGTAAAGCTCAGTACAAGTTCGCCCGTCACGATAACCGACTCGACCCAGAGCTATACTACCAAGCTAGGTTAAGTATTGAATCGGTATAACTTTATCTAGCCAAATGTCACAGATCCATATTTTTATACCAGGTACAACATGGCGTAGATGGATTGATGGGCTACAGAGCCAAATCGTGTTTGGAGTTGAACTAAGTAGGGGAGGGGATTACTAAAAAAAGATGGAATTAGACCTCGAAACAGAGTTGAAAGGCAGGGGATTTGGGAAATTAAATAATTTCCGCGACAGAGCCCAGTAACTAAAGTCACTGGGAAAATCTCGATTGAAAGATCGGCTGCCAAAACCGCCAATCAAATGTCGAGATTTCCCAAAATATTCCAGTCTTTTCAGAGGAATATATTCCCAAACTCCATCACTGCCGGCTATGCATGATACATATCATCAATACGCTACCACGTATTGTATATACCTCATTTTAGTTTTTATTTTCTCTTTCACGCAGATCGATTGCTAGCACAGGGTAGGTCGTGCCTGCCGTATATGACATTGCATCGTGTGCTCTGCTTACTGCACTGCAGCGTAGTATATCTGTGTCGTACTTTTGTGACCACATGACTGGTAATATATCTCCACAGGATAAAAAATCACATCGGCAGACACTGGCTGGGTGTGCTGGGTGTCGAGGGTAGGAAGGACTGTTCAATGTGAAGACCTCACACGTCTACGGTTTTCTTTGAGCCCCGCGCTCCAGAAAACAAATAAAAAATCAAACGATCAGGCAACGTTAGTCGCCCGGTTCAGAGCTTTTTCACCGTACGTATATTTCATGACAGTTTGACCGGACGGACTATACACACAAGCCGCAGACACACGAAAGTGGGTAAGGCGTGCTCAATCGTGGAGCGGCATGGGATCGCATGGTCGGGGATAGGCGTGGATAGGTATTGCTGAATGCGGTAACACATAGCAGCCAATTTTCCTAATTGAGAAATGCGCTTCCGATCAGAATGATAATCGAACGTATTGGGTTTTGTATTGTAACGGATATACTTCCGTCACCCACAGTTAATCTTTACACTGTAAACCAGGGGTGCCCAAGGATTTGGATATCATACACCTGACCCCCCCCCCGCCGCCGGACGGATCGGAAAAAAATGCTTCGCGCTATTTTTTTCGTGCGTGTATCGGGTGTATGTGATTTGTGTGGTACTAACGGAGATGGCGCAAACTCTCATATCGAGTCAAATAACGTGACATGGCTCCCCATCCCTCGTGCGGCATATTTTGCCTGGTATGATTGTTCTGCTTTGCTGCATGGTCGAGTTACCCTGATGGATTATCCTTGCAAGGGTATATACAGATTTGGAAGATACCCGGGGTCTACCAATCGATTTGCTTAACAAGGAAAGAGCCTACATTTTGATCCAACCAAGCTTGTCGACTGAATACGATGTGCCGACGCAAGAAAAGAAACGCACTCGACATTCAATAAAGAGCCTGTCCATCCCACGGCTCGTCGGGGCCCTCTAGTCCACTTTCGAGCAAGCTCATAGCTCCTTTGTACCGCTTAGTAATGCTGCAGTCGCTGTCACTACGCAGTTACGGCCTGCACGTCGCAGTGACGCCCAGTACTACTGTAGTACTATGGAAGGCCTTGTATCAAGCAGGAGGGGGGGCGGGGTCACTATCGTTCTCTGTTTTCAGTTTGTTATGGATAGTGTTACGGGGTAGAGGGAGGGGACGGTGTCAGGTACCCCCCCCCCCCCCGGGGTGTCGAAGTTGAATAATTCGACGTGAGGTATCGAAAAAAAGGCTTTCGGTCCCACCCGTGTAAACGAGTATGTTGTAATTTGTGACAGCCGTCGACGACAAAATAAAAACAATTGGCATCGGCAGGCCCAAAATGTCGAAGTATTCACGGGCGGGGTACCTCGCCTCGTAATACCAGTTTTATACGATCCTTTGGTTTATGGGTCTGTCAAGGCTGATTTCGCTTTATTTTTGTCGATCGATACCTACCATCGATGCACATATATTTTTGGTGAAGTTTTGATTGTGAGCGAATTACAACGGTTGAGAAAAAAACTACTAATATCGAATATCATTATCATCGGAAAAGCAATTTTCAAAAAGGAAACACGTTTGTTACAGATTCAACGCCCGCGCGTTCAAGCATGGTTCACAGCGATGGGGTTTTAATTATTCCAGGATACTGGGTCGCAGTATTTTCGGGAGAGGTGGCTGCTGTTTCAACAGGAGTACCGATATACCGGGTACGTTTTAATACAGCAGTATAAATGGCATTTGAAGCGTATTTTAGACCCCCTGGGCAGTGTTTCGACACTAAAATGTGAGGTGTTTCTGTACTCGGGTACCGACTGTGCCCAAAAACAATTCAACTGCAACACTTTACGTCGAACTATTCAATGTCTACCCTCCCGACAAGGGGGGGGGGTTACCTGGCACCGTCCCCTATCCCCAAGCCTGAACAATATTTTTATAACACAGAACACAGCGGACGGTAGAGAGCCGTCCGCCCCCCTGCTTGATAGACGACCGTTCATAGTACTAATATACTACTGGGCGGCTCTGCGACCCTGAGCGCGACTGCCCGCCTTTTCAGGTACGACGTCCGTGTGCGTTTGGGTACTCGTACCGTTGTTGTACGCGCACTTTCATGCCTGTCCCATGCACCTACGGCCGAGATTCGGAATTAAAGGTCAAGCACGGCAGTGCACACCATTGAGCACGGCGGCAAGGACCAACTAGACATCGGCCTTGGTGTTCGCCGGGAGGCGGCGGGGAGGGCGTCACGCACCCTCTCCTTCGGTATTTCGGGGAAGAGAAGGATACGTTATTTGGAGTGGTTTTTGTGTTGGTTTGTCTTGTACGCGCGCAAGACAGCGATAGATGTTGTTGGCGAAGAGGGGGGTTGGTTGTCTGCTTTGCTGATAGGGGAAGGACGGGTGCCAGGAGGGGGGCGACGTGGTCATACGCCGCCCCGTTTCCCTGACGGAAAAATTGAATTACCCTCGCCGTTACACGTCACGGTTTCGGGCTGTTCCTGTCTTCGCTATTTCGGCGTTGGGTCATAATACTGTTTGCGTTGTTTTTGCGGGGGGTTAGGTCGGAATGGGTGTCGTAGCCCGCCTATCTTACGGGTAAAGTCAGACCTCGCCGCGTGTACTTAAGAATAGCGGACGAGGTGGAGCGGCTGCTCTATACTGAGAGTGCCCACCCTAACAGTGCGCTTAGCAACGACACCTACCCGTGAGTCATCTGTATCTGGCTCATGTAAACATCGTCGTCAGCGCCGCGTCGGAGAGGAGGTGATGGTTCGCGTGAGGGATCGCCTTGGGGGTTGATCGTTCTTCGTCGGGACTATGTTCTATGCGGGAGTTATTTTGTTTTATGCATGAGTTACGGGTTGTTATAGGCGGGAATTGTTATTGTTGGGTTTTACGTAAGCTCGCAACTCTAGAGCTTGCGGGTTTGATTGATTTTCGTATTATGTCACGGCACGACGGCGGTCGCCTGTTGCTTGTGATCGACACGGGGGAAGCTGGGTAGAGAAGGCGCGCGATTGGAATTCCGAAAGACCTCATCCGTGAGGAGGCGTCCCAGCTCCGCCAAGTTACCGAGAACAGTCCCCGAGTGCAGAGATGGCTTGAATTTCTCACGACGTATCGTTGATGCTGCCGTACTTCAACGACACGCACGTCTGGAGGCAATATACCTGGACTTGTTGCTGCTGAACTCACCCCCTTCACCCACCCTCAGATGCTCGACGCGGAAATCGCCTGGACTGGAATCGCCATAGACTGTGCGGATATCGAAACTGGGCTGGGAGCGTCGTGCTTGGGCTACAGCTAATACGTCTCCGTCCACGTCCTGTGCTCGTTAGAAAGGACGTAAAGGGTGATTTCCTCGCACCTTTCGTCGTGTACTGTCTGTTCCATTTCATCTACGACGTCACGGCATTCGTCCAGAACGAAGCAGACGTCGTCCAGATTCTGGCCGTTCTCAGGTTGAGTGTTGATGATTTTCTCGTGGCACACGCTTCTGGCCTCCTTGTAGTCGCCGCTGTACTTCTTAAAGCCATGCCCCGTGTCTATATGCCTCGGTTCATGCTGTGGCCGCTTTACATTGAACTTCTTCGTGATCGTGCTGCCGAAGTAAGGTGTGATGACGATCTAGAGATTTGGTTTCATTTGTTGCCAGCTTTAATCAGTGACTGCATTAGGCGTCACCGTGTCGGTGCTGCCGAGTGTCCGTGGTGAATAAGTATTGTCTAGAAACACTTTCGAACACGGGCTTGCTGTCCAGAGACAGGCATATGCTCATGTTGCCAAGCATACGACGTAAACGGAGTCGCACTGGTATTGAAGCGCTTGGAAAAATATGCAGCCTCCGTCAGAGCCCCACGAACTGGTCCAACACGATCAACGAACATATGATGTATATCGGTTCCGACAGTCTCAAGTTCGACCCGTGCGTCTACACCTACTCGGGTATCGTCGTCATTCATATCCTGACCCTATATGTGGACGCCGTTCTCTAGCCAGGTGGACCTCTCCTGGTGCTCAGGTGGAAAGTGGAGAAGCTGATGAGCCGTTCCGCGTTGATGGACATAGGAGACGTGTCACTCGTGCTCGGGATGGGTGTCACCCGTGACCCCAGGAAGAGGACGGTGACCATCACTCCGGTCAAGTATGCCCAGTTCCTGTAGGAACGGTACGGTTTGCCAAGCTGCAACTCAACGTAGACTCCTGGAAGGGGTAACGAGCTATTGCTGGACCAGATATAGGAGGTGTCTGTGGTGGAGCAGGATAAAAATATACTTTCCGGGCTATCACCAGAGACTCAATCCACATTTCACAGGTGACGTGCTCTGACATTGTTTTCACCGCCAGCCTACTTGAGAGCACGGTGTCTACACCGTCCAACGCTCACATGGTGGCAGCCGCACAGAATTTCGCTACTTGATCAGATAGATGGATTGCACCATCAAGTTCAAGCATGGTAGCACTAATTTAACAGACGCTTCGCATGCAAACCCGCGGTAGCAACCCGGACAACGGCGAGATAAAAACCTCGAATGCTTGTCTTCTTTTTGCACACCCCGCGTTCCTTCATTGTGGGACTGAAGCGACAGAAACGCCCGTCCGAAATGGAGACAAACCTCATGGTCGCAGCACTAGCGATGAAGCAAGCGGTGCTCCGTTCTAACATGACGAGTTAACTGGAGTTCGGAAGGTGCTTCAACAGCGTGCCAACGTATATCGACACCATCTCAGGCCTGGCCGTCGTTGAAAATCGGAACAACAGGGTGTGAGCTACGCACGTGCCTCTACGGTACTTCTTCATCCGGACCAGCTTGCGGACATTGACAACGAGCATACCAACACGCAAAAACCTTGCAGCCTCCTTAATTTGAGAAACAAATCCAGGGCCTGACTATGAAACTTCTAGACAATTAAAACCTTAGGGGTTGTGTTGGTCGTCATCAGTTTTTTGTATTGTTTTCATGCTAACGGGGGAGTTACATGTGTTTACACTCTTTTATTCCGCTAAGGTGGTACCAAACCCTGTAGCTCTACGCTGTATTGGTTCAATATAACACGCGACTGCGCTACTGTAGTATCTCCCTGTTTTCAAAACAAGTATGTGTTATGGGGGATATTTTGTATCAGCTAGGTTTCAATTGGCATTGACAAGTTAGACATCGCGAAACCACTCGACTGTGCGAAAGGCTGTGCGAAAGGTCGTCGATATACGTTGGGCTACTCATGATATTTTTAATAAATTGCCTACCTCTATCAACCGTCGTTCTCGTAGCCGCCGTAGACTACGCGCTGCGCCACCTGCGTGTCACCGCACTGAATGCCACTGTCGTCGATTCCGTTGGTGCCGCAGAAATCCTTAAATGGAGTATGGCCGAGACTTGTTTTTTCGTACGATCAGCCAATAGTACGGGCTGGGAAGTATATGTCTTTTCGCCAGATGACGCGTGCAATGGTGGATAGGCAATATGGCAATTTGATCACTCTTCATTCTTGCGGGAGGTCCAGTACGCACTTCACCCTGCAACGGAGAAATAATTAAGATGTACACACTTCCATGGGAGGTATTACACGAAAACCATCTAAAGATACTAATTGGCTCCAACGATATAGAGTATTTCGTCAGATGAGCAGTCCCGACAGTATGGCATGCTTGGCCTCAAACGTGGCGCATCCTAACGTTGCATGACACAGATGCTTTTGGACCTACTATTTGCGTGTGGGGTTTCCTTGTTTGACTTCGATGTGGAGGAACTTAAACGCCACGTTTGGCAGGAAGTGCCGGACAAGGGATAGACGCATGTTCTGCGGTATAGTAGGGGTGAGCCATCTTTTTCTCGGACTCCTTCCCGTAGCTACTCATCCCTCCGTCATTATGTTGTTGTAACGTGATGAACAATCCCACGGACCACGCATATGTCGAACTGGTTTTTGAAAAAACCGCGAGTAGGGTTTCAACGATGAGGGGTAATGGGTGTGTTCCGCAGTTGCTGAGGAGGCTTGTCAGTCATACCAGATTCCAAGTTTGTGATTGGACGTGATATCAGCGCTGTAGCACGTGTTGAGGCTCAGACGTTCAGCATGGTTTATACGATAACCGATTTACTTCTGGGGTGCGTACGAGACCTGCCCCGTTGTTTTCGATACCACGCAACTAAGACGGCATGGAAGCAGCGCCTGGCAAGGGAGGGATGCATGCTTGTTACTGCACGCGTATTGTTCGGGTTCGTCACTGGAGAAACTTTGTAGCCCAAACAAACACAGATGTTGACAAAACAAATTTCAAATGCAACCTGGATACCAATCCCATGGCCTGGTGTAGGTAGTACCCTTGTATAGAAATGTATGGTGAAAACCAAATGGCGTCCCAACGAACCTATAGGGGGTACACCACAGTTGACGAACCCCTACAGTCATAGGGGTTCTTGTTGAAAGCCAAAGGTGCTACTCTTAGGACGTGATACAGACAAGGGGCGGCAGCATAAAACAACGAACCATGCCACTGCGCCGCTGATCGCAACCGCTTCCTCCATAATTCCTTAGAATTTCCTCACGCGCGAAACCGGCATTTTGCACGCAAGGCAAACCCTTCTCCGGCCATGCTCGGAGACTTCTACTGGGGAGACGACGGTTCTAGGGCATGTTAACAATCCACGCGGAGATGCCAAATGACAAACCTCAGGTCCGGCAATTCACGAACATGTGTGCAGCAAAACCGAAAGTTATGCATATCGACGTCGCCGGCCTCAACAGGGCAGGCAGCCAAACAAAATTCGAATGGAATGAATAGAGAACACCTCCGACGTAAATATCACGCGTCGGAGGCGGCCTAAGCTCAGCGTCTGCCAGGTCGCCAATACCACGTCGAAGCCACCGTCCTGGTCAACTTGCCCACTGCTCCGGCCATTACAGTCAAGACTGCTAGTTCGCCCGCCGCTCTGGCCATCTTGCCCACCGCTCCGGGCAGCTTGCCCGCCGCCATGGTCAGCTTACCCACCGCCCCCGCCCCTGCATCTCCGGCCGCCAGCTTTCCCACCGGCCCGGTCATGACAGCTTGCCCGACGACCGCCTCAAAAAACCAGACGCCTTCCCCCGACACGGTTCAAGTGCACAAGGACTTCCGGAGGACTGGCAACACTGACCTCCTGGGTGACTGCATAGCGGGGATGGCCAACGAAAACCAATATTTGGTTGCCGCACAAGTGGAGTTCTGCAGTGGTCAGCAACGCTCGCCTCCACCTGCGAGAGTTCCCGGATCCCATGACCACCGTGGACATGGCGTGGCGTCACACGGCCACAAAATCATTGGATACCCAGCGAGTGGCCACGCTCATCATGAACCTTGTGTGAAACCTACGACGGGTGCATGGCGCCTGCAAGATCCGGAAGAAGGGGAGAGTGCATTGGCTAAATCCCGAAACTTTTCTTTTCAGCAGAAACGCCGCGGCGAAGAGGAAGCCCGATCTACACGCGACACGTTTCGCTGCAACCGGGACTCCCGACGCCAGGGTGCTCGCCATACCTCCGGGTCCGGCAGGTCTGGGCGCAATGAAACACGCGGGAAGACGGGATGCGGAAAGGGGCGGCAAACATCGAGTGACAAAAGGCCACGCAACCAACCAATGGGAGCCCACAGTGCGAGACGATTCAGCTCTTCAACGGGTGGCGGTAGGCGTTCCGCCGTCCCGGACGTCACCGTCGCGACTGGAAAGAGGCGAGTATCCCCTTATTTGGTAGATGTTTACGCCTCGGCCGAGCTCTATGGGCGCGCGTCTTTTTCGAATGCCCGCGTCATGCCGGTGTCATGAAACGTTGCCCACGCTCGAACAGCCGCGATCGACGCCGCTGCCATAGCCTCCGCGGCCAGGCATGCCATAGACGTCAAGCGCGCGTACAAACACCAAGATGTCAAGGAGTTGCTCGCATATGAATCTTTCTTTTCCCCTCCTCGATTAGGTCGTCGGAAGGCACGCAACAGCTCACCCGATTGAATAATTCGCGTCCGATCATCTCGCGTGGTGCGACGAAGACAGCCACGAGAGCATACACTCGACCGAGTGGGCACACGGCTGGGAGTACCCCCTCCAGGAAATCGTTCAACCAACCATCACGGCTGACACACCTACGATCGCTCCCCTCACGGCCTTGATGGCCGATTTCTTTGGACAGGTGTCGCGAGCCCTCGCAGGCGGGGTCACGGGGCCGCAGGCATTTACGTTCCACCTGTGGCTGCATAGCACCCAGTTCGACTGCGCCGACAAGGGAGCGAACTACGCCACGCTGCATAACGTTGGTGTGTCTGATGGGACCCCCTTCTGAGATTATAGGTGGGCGTGTTAAGTGGTAGATTCAGCAGCAACAGGCTCTGAAAGTTTTCTTGCACCGGGGATAAATACGGTTTTGGAGGTGTTTTGGCAACCGTGACGAGGCCGGTTGACACTTTGGATTCAGTGTGGTTGGCTTTTCAGACTTATGGAAGTATTAATACACCAGCCACCAACGACAAAACAAAACCTCATTTGCCTGCTTTTTCGACGGGTTCGCAGTCACCCGCCTATCGGCGGCCCGACCCGCCAAACATGGGCGCGGCCGGGGCCGGACGCTATTCCCTTGCCTTCGTGGAAGACAGGGTCGACAACTAGTCCGATCATCATGAATGTCAGCGAACCCATCCCCCACTGCACAGACCCGTGGCGTGATGATTCCTACAACAGCTGGCCCCTAGACGAGCTCCACTATGCCAAACTTCACTCGGTGTGCATGTCCATTAACACCGCGAGCCCCGGCCTGTGGGGCGGCCAGCTCTCGTCTTCCGAACGCGCAGCTTTACTTATAGCGCAAACCTTGGGCGTTGCCGGAGCTGCCACGGATACACTCACTCATACAAACCATGCAGACACAATTTTATGAACGGAAGAGGCCTTTTGAACAACGACCTCGGACAACTCGGTCAAAATGGTGCCACGTCAGGCGTTGGAAAGTTTGCATGACACGATACAGCCGAGAGAAAAACTCCTCGTGCACGAACAGCCACGACAACCGTCAGAAAAGACGTGTCGCTCCGGACCCTCGCGCGGGCAGCACCAACGCCAGCAGAACAAACAAAGCGACGGCTGTCAACAGGCCGGCTCTGACAAACACAAAGTGGTGTCGTGCGTTCGCCCTCTTCTTCCGCTTTTGCTTCCGAGGCTGAAACCCGCTTCGGTGTCTCGAATAACTCGGGTGGAAGCCCGAACGGACATTAGCCAGGCACCTTCCGCTCTGGAAACTGACATGTCGACAGTAGTACGGCCCCTCCCACGTGTCTGCCGCCAGCATAACCGGGAAAAGGACTATCCAATTCACAAGATGCTGTCCCAGCCTCGGCCAGCGCGCAAGCGTGGCAGTCTCGACCGACTCTGCTCCTGGAGACCTTGCTCTCAGCACGTCGTCTCGTATATCCGGTCGACGCAGAGACACAACCGTGTATACGCCTATGGCGTGCCCACGGGCCTCCCTGCCACCTGCTACAAAAATGGTGGCAAGCCCGCGACGGGACCCTGCACCTCGAATGCCCCTCCCTTAAACCAGGACATGGAAGGCCGCGCAGTAAGCGTCGCTCACGCCGCTGCCGGAGCCTGCGCCTCAAGCGCCGCCCCCCTCGGCCGAGCAAAAAGAGCCCGCGCAGTAAGAGCCGCTCCGCCGTTGACTAAAAACCCGCGCTTCAAGCGCCGGTCTCCTCACCCACGGTAATATTCAGGCGACAGGAGCCTGGGCCACGAGCGCCGTCCCCCTCAGCTTTGGCAAGAGAGCCAGCACAACGCGCGCCGCTCTCTCGAGAATCACGCCGCGCAGCACCAAGAGTGCTACGCCTGCGCGTTGGTTATTTCCGTGAGGGTTGTTTCCCCCCTCCACCTGCCGGCCATGCCGTGGTGATTGGTTTGATTTGCGAGAAGGCCAACACCGAAACCCCGAAAATTCAGTTGAAGCTCGACTCGGCGTTTGCTTGCAATAACGGAGACCGCTCCCTTGTTTCTGTCATGGAGGAGCCGATACGTTTGGCTACTTCCTCGCCGTTCCCCACCAGATCTATAGGGGCAAAGCCCTCTCGGGCGGGCACGTTTGCACCCACCCGAGCTCCGTCTTTGAAGTCGGATTATGGGCCTGTAGGCCGCCGTTCGACGTCGCTCACGCTACCCCGCGTGGGCATTGCTCCTTCGATTGCAGTTCAGCAGGAAACACCTGACACTACCCGACGAGCCCGTTACGACTCCACGGCCTCGGCTAGGCCAACCGGATGGCATACCCGTTAAATTGGGAAGAATCGCAACTTTATTCGAGTAGAACGGTCTCGGAGCACCCTGCCCCCCTTGGCTCCAGGGAGCGACCATCGGGCGCAGTAAGATAACATTTTGGCCATTTTTCGCATACGAGCGATGGTGTCACCAAGCCCGTATACGTGGGATCGGACTCTTCTCGTGCACCAAGCGCCCAGTGTGCTCAGAGGAGTACACTGTCGTCCCCCCATATTGCAACAGCGGCCACCGGTGGCTCGACACCGCCGGTCTTTATCCCCACTCTCGAGTATTCAACGGAGCAGGTGGTACTGTTCTGGCAGCCCCCCCCTCTTATTTTTCACAGTGGTCTCCCTCTTCATTCGTCGTTGACGAAGTTTCATATTCTTGAGCGGAACAGTATATGATGGCTGAAAAGGCTCGCCTTTTCACGATCACGGCGCAGCCGAGCGGACTATGTGTTCGCCAGAGCCACGCGAGCTCGAACGCGTCGGTTGAGGCGTGCGTAACTTCGACTGCTCTGGCTGGGACGGCGTTGGGGAAAACACCATCCTTGCAGGAAAATTCGCTAAGTTCATACAGATCCCGGATATGAAGCAGCATTGTTTAAGCACTAGCTCCAAGACTTTGGCTTAAACCAGCCGTTTTGACATCGTGCGAGGCCTCAGTACTCCGGGCGGACGACCCCGAGGCCCAGCATACCTGCCAGTGGCAAGGGAAGGATTTCTTGAAGAAAGCTGTTTCCACCGTTCGCGTCACAAATCGCGCAAGCGAGGCCGGGTTGGCACACCCCGCCTCCTCTCATAAAATAGTACTCCCTCTTTGCCCGACGGAATTAATGAGATATCCCCAGCGCCGCCTCGCCGGTTGGGGGTGGTCCCCGCTTGCGGAGCGTCCGGCGGGGCACCATTCCCCTCGATGAAGCATCTTTTACAACCATAATCGCGATTCGCAGTGGAGTAGGTGCTCTCGCACCTTTTGCGTGCGTCGCGCCTCTCAGGACTGGCTCCCCACAGACCTTCATCAGGCGAGATGAACTGGATCGCATGCTCTCCATTGGGGCGGCGTCGCCCGCGTGCGAGCACAAAGGCGTCACGCGATCTTGGGGGGGCTTTGGCGAATCGGCCCCCTTCCAAACTTCGATGAGCATGCATCTGAGCGTCTAGTTCTTCCGAACAGATGAGCCTACGTGCTCCCTCGCAATTTAGACCTGTGTGGTTTCCCCCTGGGTGATGTAGCACGCGGTGCTGCTGAGCTTCGACAGCTGGACGCGCTTCAATAACCGCTCTCACCGCTCCTTTCCGCCTCGCGAGTCGAATAACGGAGTCGTCGGCGAGCTGGAGCTAGTTCACGACGCCTCGACAGGCGTACCGGCTTACGCCATCGACCCCGTCGCTTCAGGGGGGGGGTTGCATCTCCGTGACGAGGGGAGAACCAGACGACACCCTGTCCGATGAACCTCAGCTATTTGCAGTCAACTTGATACGCAGCAAAGGCTCCCCGGCGCTCACCGGGCACTACCTGGTCGATTTGGTGCCCCAGCTCGCCCCAGTTGAGGAGCACTTTGTCGTCTCCGGACGACAGCCCCCTCCCCCTCGTTGGAGTTGCAGATCTCGAATCTGGCGAGCTCCTCGGGGTCACCCACGCCCCGCTTATGAACGTACCCTTGGGCTCTCTGCAGCACGACCGCCGCGCCCCCGAGCACCCCCCTGCGTTACATGATGTTTCACCGGTCTCTGTTGTCACGGTGCCACCCCCTTCATCAGTGACACCCTCGACCTCGCACTCGCCGGCCCTGCTTTAGCGGGTAACACCGCACCAGTGCTCTTCATTCGTGAGCGTCTGGGCACGCCTCCCCCAGCATCTGCGAGCAGTGCCGTTTAATCTCCACGGCCCAGACTGGACACCGACGGCCATCGATAAACTGGTGGGTGTCCTTTGCAAATTTCCTAGTGTGTGTTTCTAAGTCTAAGACGGGTTTAGGTTCCTGCCACTTGATGCCTTTCGTGATTCCGGTCAAGGAAGGTAACGCACCTGGCACGTCCCGACCACACCGCATCAATCCTATCATGGACAAGCAAGTGGAAGCCACTCTGAACAAGTACCTTACGGCAGGGCTGATCCATCACTCGATGTCTCTATATTCGAGCCCACTGGTGATTACCTGGAACAGATACGAGGGTATTCTAATCACCGTCAGCTACAAGAAGCTCAACCAGATCAGGAACCTCAGCCAGCGGCCCATCCCTCGCGTGTATCAAGTCCTGGATGCATTAAGGAAATGCCGGGTGTTTTCCCTATTTGATTTTGTTCATTCGTTCCACCAGATAACCATACACAAGGACACCGTTCCCCATACAGCTTTTGGCAGTCCCACGGGCCTTTATGAGTGGCTCGTCACCCCCCAAGGCAGCGGTGCATTGCACGGCTTGTTCGCCAAAGAGATCAACTGGTTCGCCAAAGTGATCGACGAAACCGAGGGCTTGGAGCAAGTGGCAGCCTACCTCGACGACGTCATCGTCTTCGACTCAGATCCGGTGTCCCACACCAAAACGACAGGTGCTCTCGTCGACCGACCGTGCTGGCATAACATCATGTTTAACCCCTCGAAGGCCCGCTAGGGCGCTACGACTGCAGACCCTCTGGGCCACTCCAGCTCGTCCGCGAGCGTACGTCCAAACACAGACAAAGTGTCAGCTTTGACGAAACCGCCCATGCCCGAAACATTAGGCAGATCCGCACCCTGATGGGCGGGATAGTGTAACATCGCAAACTCCTGCGGGACCTGTCAAAGCGAACCCGGCCCATGACCACCCTCCTTCGGAAAGGGGTCAAGTTCGTCTTCACGCCGCCAATCGAGGTCATCGTGCGCGAGAGTTTTGCTTAACTCGTCACCCCTCCCATGTTGGTCTTCCCCGACTGGGAAGCTGTAGCCGACGTCTCTCGCCCCTTTCACGTATACTGTGACGCCAGCATCGACGGTTTGGGTCCTGCTCTCGAACAAAAACAGCCCGACAGCGCCGTCCTATGCATTGTCGACATCAGTCGGAGCACCCTCGACTCCGAGAGGCACTAGACACCTATGGACGGGGAAGCAGGCATCATAGTCTTGGCCATCAAGCGACTTAGAGGCTACCTTTGGGGTACAAAGTTCCTCACCTTCTGTTAATCACAAAGCACTCAATAGCATCGACAAAGTAATAGAGCATCACTCGCGCGTCCAGCAGTGGCTTGAGTTTATCACCGCGTTCGGCTTTATACACAAGTACCGCAAAGGCAGCGCCAACGGAAAGGCTAACTTTATGTCCCGCTTGCCAGAGCCAGCCACGGAGCACGACCGCAGAGGATCTTGTAGCCTCACCCCTACCGATGATATATTCCTCATCCGAGCCTGCGGACTCGTCGCCCTTTTATTATCAACCCCCGGCGTCGGCTTGGGTGGGGCTGGTGCCCGGGCTAGACAGTGGCGTGTTGGGCGGGCTACCTTTCACCTCTTCAGGTTTTCGCGATGTTCGCGCACACGAGCCACGTATGAGGATTGACGACCTCTTTGCTCCTTCAGGGAGATTCGTCGCTCGTATATCTGCTTCCGTCGGCACCATCGATCGCCGTCGGGGCCTTGGGGAATGTTCATCTGCCGCTTACCCCGCTTTCGCCTCGGTTTTACCCGTACCCCCACAGGGCGGCACGTGCTCTGTAGACGACCCCGGAGCGGTGACAGCCTTCGCTCAACATGCTCTTCCCCCGACGAGCACTTCACAGGGAGCCAATTCCGCCGATTCCGTCCGACCGCGACTACGCCGAGCCTGAAGGGTACTGCTCTTTTAAGACTTCCGACGCCCGCTGGCATATCGTCCGTCACCAAGACCGACTTGGATGCCCTCGGTGCAGCAGCCGAACTGCAGTTCGGTGACTCCGCAGCGCGCTGGTCGCACGCCGACTGGGTGCAGGAGCAGCAAGCCGAGCCCGTGTGCGACGCCGCCACAAGAAGATACATCATTCTCGGCCCGCCAGAGGCCTTGCCAGCCGGCATTTTGTCGTATTTTCCCTCACACCAGCGCCCTTTCCTTTCGGAGGTTCAGGAGCTGGCTGGCAAAGGACAACTTCACACAACCAAAGACGGACTCGTCTTACTTCTTTGACGGCCGTCCCTACCCTTAGCGCCTGACGCCACGCGCTCGGTGGGCCGAACGGCCTGATTGTTGAACAACGAGCCCCTTCGCATTTTCGTGCCGCTGCTCATGCGTCCCTGAGTCATGCAGGCTTGCCATTCCACAGATTTCTGCCACCTGGAAACCACGCGCACTCCGTACATGCTCGAACGTTTCTACTGGTGGATCAGTATGAACATATGCACCAGGTGTTGGCTACGCCACTGCTTGAAGCGCCAAGCCTGAAAAACCTCGCGGCTGACGGTTTGGTGGACCGTCATATCCATGCTCCTGCTTGAAGGTCCCGGTATCGCTGTCAGCGTCGAATACGTCGGCTTCCTCCCGACCACGCCCCGAGGCAACACTTACATATTTCTCTTCACTGACCGCTTGAGTCGCCGCGCCAACATGTTCGCAGGCACCGTGGCCGAATTCACCGCTGAGGGCACAGCCAACTTCCTTATCAACAAGCATACCTCCCTCTGGGAAAGCCTCCGCACCATGCTCTCCGACAACGGTCGCCAGTTGTGCTCATAGCTTTCACAGATCGTCTATCAGCTTCTCAGGATTCCGAAATCGCCAAGACGTCCTTCCACCCTAACGGGAACGGTGGAGTAGAAAGTCTAAATCACATAATTGTAAAAATGTTGTCGGTGCTTGTCGATGAGCTTGAGAACAACTGGGATGAACAGCTCTCCCGACTTGAATTTGCGTACAACAATTCGGTTAGCGCCGTCACGGGCTTGGCTTCCAACGGGGTGCACATGGGTCGGGTTCCACGCCTCCCATTCACGATGTTTGAGCGCGCTTGAGACGCCGGCCACAAAAGGTTGTCCCGCGACCACCTCGCGTACTACGATTCCGCGACGGACCACCTGAAGCGGGCGTATGACATCGCTCGCTAGCACCACGCCCTCAAAGTTGATCGCGTGAATTGTTGCAACTCCGCCCTATTCGACCCCCTGCGTCCGGTCTCCAAATTTGTCGCTGGCGGCTGGGAGTGGGTGTACAATACCGCAACCACCAGTCGTCAAGGTGCCAAGACTGAAACGGGCGCCAATGTTCTCAAGGTCAAGCTGTCGCTGAACTGGACGGCCCCCCACAAAGTCCTTGCAGTTGGCCCCTGCTCCTCCGCGGACACCCCGTACAGAGCCCTCTTGGGGCTACACTCTAATATTTGGATTTCTCTTCCGACATTCCTTGCGCTGATGCTCGCAGGCGGGTATCGGTACAGCGCTGTAAGCCCTGCGCCAACCCCCACAACCACGGCGACATGCCGAAGTATTTGCCGGCGGGGTTAATGCAACACGTGCTCAATAACTTGTCCAAACCCACCCCCCCCGCTACCACGTCACCGAGGACGACGTTTCCACTCCTCTCCAAAGATTCCAAGTGGAGAACATGACTGGACACCAGTCGGTTGGGGGCCGAGGTGGTGTCATCGCGGTGATATACGAGAAGGATAATACGGCCGGTAACGACATCGTAGTAGTTTGAGTACGAAGTAATATTCCCAGTATGTCGGCCTCGTATGTATGTATGGTGGGATACAGGCCTATTCCAAGGTATGTGTGTGATATGTTTGCGGTTTGCATGCTCGCCCATGTTTTACCCCAATCACAGCAGTAGTATGCCTTTTGTATTTCCAGGTTGTCCGTGTTGTGGCCGTAGCCGTACCAGGGTTGGTCACCCTTGATACGCAAAATACCGGATCGGTTGATGTTGCGACGCCGCAACGAAGCACTGCACTTTTGTTAGGGCATGGTAACGGGTGCACCCGTCATAGTATACAGACGCGTGGTACTGGGACGTATACCGATCACGCTTACGATAATTGACACTTTCGAAACGTTATAACGGACTAGGTTAGGAACATTGCATTAGGAATCAACCAACAGTTCATTATAAGATACATGTTGCGTATTCCAATACGATAGTTAAATGTAGCAAGTTTGACTACGCCACCTCCGTCGAAGGACCGTATCAAGGAAAGCTACCATGCTACCCAGCAGTAGCTGATCGGAAACGGTATCAACAGTCTATACCGAGTCGCTGATCGGTAACATAGCCGCCTGTAGCGAATAGGTCACAGCAGCAGTACGAAGAGTTACGCCAGTACAAGTGGTCCGGTATGTCTAATGCCGATTCAGTAGCATACGGTGGAACCATTTTGGACAAGTTATCTTGGATGTGGGTGGGAACTCCGAAATACCGTTTCGAGTTTAGCCGAAGTTATTTGTTCGAGTTTTGTTTCTACCGTATGATGGGGGTCTTGATACTAGAGAGCACCGTGACCGTTCGATCGCGCACATGCACACTCGTCTACTCTCTGTATCATCTCTCCTTCTCCTCGTCCTCCTATTTATTCCCTCTTGTCCTCTTGACTAAGACCGATGATCAAAACAGTGGCCTTGAGCACCATTCGTCAATGTTATATCATGATAACTGAGGTTGAAGCAACACCCAGTCTGTTCTACATCGGCTGAAGGGCTTACCTCTGCGGCGGGCTGCCTGATCAAACGCAGGAGACGCGCACACGTGCCCGGGACTGAGATTTCGCCATGACTCGTTCACTAGCCGAAGTGGGGGCCATTATCCCTGTTTTGCTTGGCGTTGCTCTATTCGCTAGACCAATATCCTGGTGTGCTGCAGTTTGCAAGAAGAGGTCATGACCGAAAGGTCGGAAACTCTATGCCCGGACCAGAGTTGCTGTATTGTGTTAGTATCGCAATCGAATGAGAATCATTCGCGTTGCTTGTCTCCATGGTCGACTATTTGTATCTGCTGAAATACGGGGAAAGGGTACCGGAATGGTATGAATGTACGCTTGCGCGAGCAAAATGTCGTTAACGGAAATAATCAGGTGCTACTATTAATACTACGACTATCGTACTGCTGCACGTACGAGCATGCCGCTTGCGCGGCTCCCACCCGGCATCATGAGTGAGCCGAGCAAAAACATACAAAATCAGGCAGCATTGCTGTGACCTCCAGCAGGGTGGATGGATCCAGATAAACAACAGAGAGGGAAAGAGAACGTCATTAAGCCTGGTCGTGGTCGGCGAGGTTCCCATTATCGGTGTCAGTTTGCAGTTCACGGAAGAACATGCATGCCTACGTGTCAGACCTAAACCTTGGATATATGCAAGAGGAAAGCCCCCAGACGCCACAGCACCCCCCCAAAGTAACCCACGGACCCGAAGAGACTTGGGGCAACATGGCAAAACAAAAGGAAGGAACAGACGGAATATCCACGGCAAACATAATTCCTAAAACAATCACCCAAATGTACTAAACACAACCTGAAAGCATGCAGCAACAGCTATACTCGATCGTGAAATCTTGCCATCCATTTATTACCCCCACACAAACCAATGCTCCCATTTTACGAAACAGATACAGCATTCAGAGCATTAGAATGTAAGACAAAAGTGGACGCGACGCCAAACGAGGGCTCAAGAAACCACGAAGGCGAGGGAGGAGGTTCCGTAGATGGTCGCAGCCAAACGTAGCGGAGACGACCGTCGTAGGAGAAGGGTCTATGAAGCAGAGGCCGCATGAACTGGTAGACCAGATTAGGGGGTCCTGAAAAAGCATAGGGCGGTACGGAAGGTGAAGAGGGGAACAAAAAAGTGCACAAACCATAGAGGGAAATAGTCAGACTTGTGCTTGGAAAACGTTACGAGGATGAAGTAAGAGTATCGGTAGACGAAAACATCTCGACAATCAGCAAGCATCGGGCAAGCAACAGACGCATGGCAGTGGTCCCACACATGTCCGCCGCTGACCCTAGGTAAGCTTGTCGCTGTAGAGTTGTGACTCTGCTACATTCCGTGAAGTTGTGTTTTCGTACTGCACGTCAAAATATTATGCAGTGGCTGTATGCAGTAAAGGACACCAACTAAGAAACAGGAAATCGGATTCAGGCTGGATTTCCTTTTTCAGCGGGGGTGCTTTCTACACTAATTTCAAGAGGTCCACGATTTGGTTCAAGGACCGAAGTGAACATGCCAAGAGACTGATGGTGTAATGCATGCAGCGAAATAGGTACACTGCTGTACGTACGTACTTACAACTGAACGTATTAAACCCACCTACCTCTATGTATCGTACTGCAGGAAGGAGTACTGGTATGTGGCATGTGGCAAACCACCATACGACGACGACAGCAGCAGCAGTCGTACACCACAAAGAGTAAAAAACAGTAAAACAGTATACCCTACTTGCCAATGCACAGTGGATGGATAGAGTGACATGCTCCAGGACAACAAAGCTCGAATGTTCGAAAGGAAGAGGCAGCACAGCGAAACGGCTATCGCTGCCTGGTGTGGGTGTAGTTCGTGCCTTTTCCGTGATTATGTGTGATGCACAGTACAACAACAGATCGACAACAACTAAATACAGCAACATCAACGGCAACACAAACCACCCACCCACGCACGCACCTACGCAAACACCCACACACCCATTCACCCATCCACGCACCCAACATGTGCTACAGCAGCACATCAGTACGCCGAACTGTGCAAGAGAGGGGACGGTATAGATTCGTGGTGCAATGCATGCAGCAAAATACGCACTGATGTACGTACGTACAACTGAACGTAAAAAACGCGCCTACCGCTTTGTATTCTGTATCGTACTGCAGGAAGGAGTACTGGTACACTGGTACGTAAACCGGCCCTCTCACAAGAAACCTGAAATCGGGCCCAGGGTGGTGTTTCTTTTCTGGGCTCTCGCGAAAACACACTTTCTTATGCTGCGCTTTCTTATTTTGGTCCTCGAGAAGGCGTTTTTCCTACAGTAGTGATGCACAATGAATAGTTCCTTGGGCCCAAATCAGCAACAGGAAGAGGTCACTTTCCTAAAACGTATGCACTGACAAGGCTGAGAGCTTTCTATTTTTTTTCCAACAGATAGAGCGCCATGCTCCCCTGCTCCAGGACAACAAAGCTCTATTTTCGGAAGAAAGCGAAAGCGCAGCAACACTGCTCACGCTGCCCGGTGTCGGTGTGACTGGTGCCTTTTTCATGATCATGTGTGATGCATAACATATCGACAAAAACGACGTACTGCAACAGCAACGACAACAACACAAACCACCCACCCATGCACATATTAACACACCCACCCACCCATCCACCCACCCACGCACCCAACATATGCTACATCAGCACATCAGCACGCCGATCTGTGCCAGAGGGGGGCCGGTCTAGATTCATGGTGCAATGCCCTTAACCGCGAAAGCATGATACACAGTTGCCTCAAGCACCGGGGTACCAACTCAGCGATGCACCCCTACTACCGTAGGTGCAAACAAAAAGCCGGGTGAGCACACTTCAACAGAGACTACGTAGTTGTCAGGGGTGCATTCTTATTATTAAGTACCGAACACAAATAAGCAGTGGCGGTGCCGGGCCCAATGCATACATACTGCACTATTCATAGGCTATCGAATACAATACCAGGAAGTAAGTACTGAATTTCCTCTTATCAAGCAGGGATGAACATTGTTAAGACTTGATCACCACTTGGGAAGAGCTTGCCCAAAATAATATGTACGCATAAACCCATGGAGATATATGGATGGTGCAGAAATAAACCATTCACATAGTGACGACCACAACATCCTAGACATAAGCACCACGCCATACTTCCGTTTAGAAAGGAAAACTACAAAATCAGAGCCATCTATAGATGGACGTCTAGGTACATACTATACAACGGTACATACAGCACAGGTCTCAGATATACACCTGAAGGAAGCGAGTGACGACCACAACATACTAGCTACAGGAATGTGAGTGTGGTCATCACGTGCACGTACCTCCGTTTGAACACAACACACTTATACTTGTAGTTATTAATGTATACTGGTATACATCGCCATGAAGGTGCAGTGCTACAGTACTACAGTAGATGGACATCTAGGTACATATAACGGTACGCATACCACATATCTCAGATATATACGAGTACGAGTGTTTATCATCTTTTTTCTTCATGTTTTCCTTTTCGCCTTTTTCTCTTCTTTCTACTCTTACTTTGTTTCATGCCCCTGGATTGCTAGCAGCGTAGGTCTTGCCTGTCGTATGGCATTGCATTGTCTGCTCTGCTTACTGCACTGCAGCGTAGTTGGCGTTGTATCTCTGTGTCGTAGTTTTGTGACCACATAATAACTGGTATATTTCTAGGACAAAGAATCGGCACGGACACTGGGTGGGCTGGATGTCGACGAGTAAAACAGGAAGATTTAATGTGAAGCACTCACATACACGTTGAGGAAGCTAGTGACGACCACAGTATACATACCGATATAGGAAAGTGAGAGTCATCATCGAGTGAGTAGCGTTCCTCGCTGAGCACAAATGCTTAGCTGTAAGTTGTATGTAATTGTGTGTAAAAATATGTTGATGGTCGGAGGGGCTCGCTGCTAGTTTCGTCGCTAGTACGGAGCATGCAGACAACACTACTGTACCTGCTGATGGTCGGAGGTGTTCGCTGCTAAACTTCGCCTTCGTGCGCTACGGAACATGCACATAACACTACTGCTTAATACCACATACTTCACAGCAGCAGACGCACAGCCAGGAGTGTGTATGTAGTCGCAATGTCCATGGTCCGAGACATTTCCATCCCAGCAGGCAGTAGTGTGCATCAATGCCACCAACTCGTACCTGACATCTGTGCCGTTGCTCGCCGTGGTCCCCTCTCACTCTGGCGCTCCTGGCTCAAGCTTCATCCTGCCTGACAGACTGTGTAACGTCGTGTTGTTGCCTACCGTTGCTCCCCGGTGCCGCCTCTAACCCTGCCCATGGTGCCTGTGCTGCTCGCCGCCCACAACAACCAATTTAGGCTCAGAGGAAGCAGCATGCTCGTAGACGAATACACAGAAGCGGTGGGATTAGCGCAGGAATACGCCGCCACATCCTCGTTTCCTCACTGTTTGACGATTTCTTCGCATGTGAGCCACGCGCAACGCCGGAAGATGAGCCTTGGCGGAGAAGGCCTGTCTCTGTCTCGGCTACCTCTGCTCGCGACCCCGCCGCCAAACGCAACGCCCCGTCAATTCTTCGAGATTTGAGCAGCGCCAAGCTTGGAGAGTGAATTACGGGCTTCACAAAACATCTTGAAAATTCTCAACGCAAAAACGTCTTGAAAGTTTCAACGCAAAAACGTCTTGAAAATTTCAACGGGAAAATCATATTGGCCTGGGAAACTCCTTGGGCTATCACCCATGGAGAATTCTCCCCCTTTAGCCAATAATAAGGTCAGTCCCTCGATTACGCGACTGTCGTGATTGTTTTGCCCTGGTTCGTCATCTGACGCACCCTCATTGGCTATTGTTCGTAAACTATCCTGCCCATCTCGATGGTACCACCCCTTTGGTGCTGGCTGTAGCAATGTGTTTCGTTGGGCCCTTAAGCCTGCTTACCTCCTAGGTAGACGAATGTCGGTCTACGATATAAGGCTTCAAAGGTATTACACTGGCACCAGGGAACACCAACAAGCCGGTAGCTGAGCATACGTTCCAAGGACAGGTGCCCCGTGCCAACCACCCAACGAAATAGCAGTGGCGCCAGCGAAGCGGCCACCTAGGGCCCGTACAAATGATCTTTCAGAATAGCATCCACGATTAAGCACGAATGAAGCGAAACCCGTAACACTTCATCAGACCTTCCTTCAAGAAGGGATGTCTACTTATCATTCAGTAGTGCTGGCCTGGCGCCCGCAAGTAACACCAAGTTCTCGAGTACGACCTTTGTATGGACATGGACAGTACTGGCAGCCATGTTATAACTGTCGCGCATAGTGTAAAGGTATACGATTACATCAATGGGAGGGTGTACGGCAGTGAATACCCACCGAAAGACGCACAGGAATCCGGATACAGTGGTGCAGTTGTTTTCATTTTGACGTAAGGGAGTGCGTGGTGTCGTTTTCATTACGTGTCGTCTTCCCATGGAGCCACAAAATTCAACCCTGAACACATGTTATGCACTGCTTTTACTGTGATGACGCATGCCTTCCGGACACGTGCCATGACAACGTGTCATAGGCAAAGAGAAGTGGGACAAGGTGCCTTGTATGACGGATTGTAGACGGCCATAACGACATGCACGAATAATAACTGTCGCCCCAGAGGTATTTAAGGTACACGAGCGACATCATGCGCATTGCGTGCTCCATACACAAACGAGTGGTACCATTGCGTGACAAACTGTTACATACTGGTACACACGTGTCTCGTATCAATACATCCCGACTTGACCGGGCGGGCGATTCACCCAGTCGATGCGGCATCCAGGACAGGACACCGCACCGCTAGCCTCTCAACACACTATATAAAACCTCAAACCCCAGTGGATCAGTATCAACCTCCGCAGTATACCTAACATCCGCCTTCGCTACGAGATACAGCAGCGGTCCAAAGCAAATTCCAGCAAAAATAACTGCCAGGTAAAACGGCATATCACTAATTCCAGCATGAAGAATTGACAACAATACCAAATTTCGTCGCAAGTTCGTCCTAACGTAACAAGGCAATGCTACGCCATGCGAGATCGTTTCATTTTTGAAGAGATCGCCGAACGTATATAGTGAGTAAACACGATAATAGAAAAAAAAAGAAAACAATATAGCATGTCGAGTAAAACAAATGTCACTGTCTTCCCATTGATATCGTACTGTCCGTGAAAATGGCGTGCGCTGTTGTATAGTATATAGGACCAGAACAACAGGATGGCTCTGATAGGAAAATCATGAAATCCAACCTGAAACATACCCCCTGCTAGATAATAAAAAAAATTATTTTTGCACCAGTGGGAATATTTTCTACTCTTGCGCAGTAGGTAGTGATTGAGCCATGTTGCGAGTTGGGGGATCACTGCATTTAGGGGACCCTTTTCGTTATTGGGGACCCGGAACTCGCTTGCGGGATGTCACCAGTCCTTGCGGGACCCTCGAAACCCTTACGGGACCCACAACCGCCTTGCGGGACCCCTAGCTGTATTGCGGGATGCCACCCAGCCATGCGGGAAATGTGCTTACTTTTTTGCCCCGAGCACATTTGAACACACTTTTCAATATAAGCAGTATAGTGTTTTCTGCGTACGCTCTCGCATGTCGTCAAAGTGGTTATAATGAGGGTTGATTCCACAGTTGTTCCGCAATCAGCTAATCCCGGCTTTCTGGTAGATAACATTTCTCGGAACAGCGCAATGGGGCCGTACGTCATGGAATCGCTGGGTCTTTCATAGGTGATATTGCGTATCATATCAGGCAGAGGTGATATGCGATATCACCCTGGTATTGATAGGGGACCTATCGGGGTGAGAAAAAGTGATATCGCGTGTCTACCCCTGGCATGATACGCAATATCACCTATGAAAGACCCAGCGATTCCATGATGTACGGCCCCATTGCGCTGTTCCGAGAAATGTTATCTACCAGAAAGCTGGGATTAGTTGATTGCGGAACAACTGTGGAATCAACCCTCACTATAACCACTTTAACGACATGCGAGGGCGTACGCAGAAAACACTATACTGCTTATATTGAAAAGTGTGTTCAAATGTGCTCGAGGCAAAAAAATAAGCACATTTCCCGCATGGCTGGGTGGCATCCCGCAATACCGCTAGGGGTCCCGCAAGGCGGTTGTGGGTCCCGTAAGGGTTTCGAGGGTCCCGCAAGGACTGGTGACATCCCGCAAGCGAGTTCCGGGTCCCCAATAACGTAAAGGGTCCCCTAAATGCAGTGATCCCCCAACTCGCAACATGGCCCAGCGTGATACGCAATATCACCTAGAAAAGACACAACGATTCCACGGCGTACGGTAATATCAGTGATATTGAGTATCAGGGAGGTAAGACATGGAATATCACCCCATCGGGGTGGAAAAAGGTGATATCGCGTTTATAACACCGACATGATACGCAATATCACCCTGTAGATATGACAAAGCGATTCCATTGCGCACGTGCAGCTTGATATTGAGTATCAGGCAGAGATGATACGCAATATCACCCAGTTCTCGTTGCGGGACTCATCGGGGCGATAACAGGTGATATCGCGTGTATATCACCCAGATGATACGCAATATCACCTGTAAAAGACCCGGCGATTCCATGGCGAACGGTATTATCAGTGATATTGAGTATCAGGAAGAGCTGATACCAGGTATGCAATATCACCCATCGGGATGAAGAAAGGTGTTATCGAGTATATAGCACCGGCATGACAACCAATATCACCTGTAAGATCAAGCGGTTGCATGACGTACGGCAATAGCAGTTCTGAGTGTATATTGAGCAACAGGCAGAGGTGATGTGCAATATCACCCTGTTCTTGTTGCGGGACCCATCGGGATGATAACAGGTGATATCGTGTGTATAGCACCGAGATGATACGCAATATCACCTGTAAAAGACCCGGCGATTTCCTGGCGAACGGTAATCTGAGTGATATTGAGTATATCAGTGATATTTGAGTATCAGGCAGAGCTGATATGCAATATCACCCATCGGGTTGAAGAAGGGTGTTATCGAGTATATAGCACCGGCATGACAACCAATATCACCTGTAAGATCAAGCGGTTGCATGACGTACGGCAAAAACAGTTTACATTGAGCAACAGGCAGAGGTGATGTGCAATATCACCCTGTTCTTGTCGCGGGACCCATCGAGGTGATAAATGTTATATCGATACGCAATATCACCTGCAATACCCAGCGATTTCATGACGTACGGCTGCAGCAGCGGCAACAGTCGTGCCCTGTCGAGCCTCGGCCTCGGCTGTTCCATGTCGCGCTTCGTTTTTGGCTTTCACATAATTCACATTTTCAGCACGGCGTGCGTTCACCTGTGCTTGCACCGCAGCTACAGCAGGACGCACGTTATTTTCTGGCCCGGTTTGCGCAGCAGCCAAAGCAACGTCTTGCGCAGCACCAACCCGAATACCCTCAGCCACCGGTGACTTGTTCTCGTCGGACATACGGGGAACTCAAAACTAATCTATATTAGACCTTGGAACTGTCGCTCTGACCCTGCTGCACTGCCCTATCACGTGCAGGTCACAGTTACGAACTGTACCAGGTTTGTAATATCATGGGCTACGATTCCTATTTATAGTACCATGTATTTCTGCATTCATCGGATTGGCAAGACATATTACGTACGTACTAAACTCACATTCTCTCATCCTTCCGAGAACCTTCTGCATATCTTGAGTATCAGGCAGAGATGGCAGCGAAAATCAGCTGCTCCGATAAGTGGTATCTACTGCAGTACTACTGCTGTAGAAAGACGATAATAATCGGATGTGGAACAACAGTTGAATGGCCCTACACAATGCGCTAGAACCAGCACATTTCCCGCATGTCGGGGTGGCATCCCGCAATGCAGCTAGGGGTCCCGCAAGGCGGTTATGGGTCCCCTAAGGGTGTTGAGGGTCCCAGAAGGACTAGTGACATCCCGCAAGCGAGTTCCGGGTCCCCAATAACGGAAGGGGCCCCCTAACTCAGTGATCCCTCAACTCGCAACAAGCCATGTGAGAGAAGAAGTGAAATATTGGAAGTCGCCTTGAACCACGGACTCCAGACGACTCTAGACCCACATGCACGAGCACTACAATTATCCCCACAAGTATAAAAAGGTACATCAGTCGTGTCAGTTCCCTCGCATGCTTCATACATCCATCCATCAGTGGTACCAGTACGTCACAGACTCCATATTCCATACTGGTACGCACTAGTCTCGTATATTTAAAACCCGAACCGGCGGGGCAGGCGAGTCACCAAGTCAATGCGGCATCCCCAACTGGACGCCAAACACGTTACCCTTCCGCGACACTCTATAAAATCTCAAACCTCCGTGCATGAGTATCAACCACCGCAGTATCACTAACAACCGCCCTCGGTGCGAGATACAGCAGCGGTCCCAACCAAAAGATCCAAATGCCAGGTAAAACGGCACATATTCCAGCATAACTAATTGCCAACAATATCAAGTTTCGTCCCAAATCTAAGCTTTTGTAAGATAAAACAGCAGTGCTGCGGCATGCGAAATATATCCAATGCAATTTCAGTCGACATTTCCCCAAATACTTCGACAGCAAATACAAGAACCAAGACAACTTCAACACACTAGCGAGTGTTAAATAAACAACGTTTCACTGTCTTCACATAGAAAAGGCACAGTAGTCCGATGACATGGCGCCCGCCGTCATGTGATATTATAAGAGCAGCAACACCGAGACGACTCTGATATGAAAAAAATAAAATTCAACCAGAAGAAGCCCCTCTCTGTTAGATACTCTCCGGAGTGTGCACAACATACCCTATTACACCTGTTGAAATATTTGCGACTCTTGGGCGGTACTTGGAGGTTGGGCCCTGTGTGAATAAGTGCAGTAAGAATAAAGTGCCTTGTATCACGGACTCCACACGGGTCCCGACCCACATGCACGAGCCATACCATTGGCTCAATAAATACAAATGGTACATGAGCCGTGTCATGAACATCACGTGCTCCACGCACCCATGAGAAGTAGCAGTACGTCACAGACTCCATCATACATAATGATGCACACGTGTAAAATAAACCGGGCAGGCGAGTCATCTAGTCGATACGGCATCCAAAACAGAACACCAAACCGCTAACCTGTCGTCACACCCTATAAAAGCTGAAACCTCCGTGAATCAGTATGAACTACCGCAGTATGTCACTAACAACCGCCTTCGGTGCGAGATACGGCAGAGGTCCCAACCGAAATCGCAATATGCCAGGAAAAACGAAAAATCACAAATCCCAGTGTGTAGTTTCGCCAACAATACCAAATTGGGTGGCGAATCTATCTTAACGCAAGACGACAATGCTGCACCGTTTCTCCCTCCCCCCCCACTACGGTTCTCGCCTGAAACGTTGATCACGAAAAAATCTTGTGCACTTTTTCCCCTTGTCAACACTCGTCGAGTTACGCCTACCCACGCCACAATATGCGCTCTACACCGCTAGTGTCATTTGATAATAAAACTCTCCATTCGAACATTCGAACCCTCGACTTCCGACCTGACAGGCTTCGTGGTCACCTGTTAGACCACCGGGGCGAAACTTGAGCACGTCAAAGGAACGTTTATTTTAATGTCTCGTAAAGTTCTGTCCCGCAATATGGCGCGCGCTGTTGTGTACTCTATATAGCCAGAACAAGACGGGTCTGATGGGATCAACACAAACTCCAACCTGAAGCGGCCTACTGCTATGTTCCCTCCACGAGAGTGTGCAAACAATAACCCTGGAAATATGATCGACTCTTGGGCAGTACGTTGTGATTGGGGCCTGTGATAGAAGTTGGGCAGTATGAAACAATGCCTTGTACCACCGCCTCCAGACGGGTCCAGACGAACACGAACGAGCGATATAACTGGCTCCAGACATGTAAATGGTGCAGGAGCTCTGTCGTGAGCATCGCGTGCTCTCGTACAAACCTGAGCGTTACCACTACGTCACATACTCAAATCATACATACCGGTGCACAAGTGTCTCGCAACGATATATCCCGAACTGACCCAGATAGGTGAGTCACCAAGTAGATACGGCATCCGGGACAGGATAACAAAAACGGCAACCTCGCGCCACACTCCATAAAATCTCAAACCTCCGTGCATCAGCATAAACCACCGCTGTACCACTAACAACCGCCCTCAGTGCGACATACGGCAGAGTTCTCAAGATAAAAAGACAAACGCCAGGGAAACCGGCACATAAAACATCCCAGCATAAACAATTGCCAACAATCAAGGGTGCACAAAAAAAAAAGTTATCGACACCACACACCCCCCCCCCCCTATATTGAAGGGAAGAAACCGGACTGTTGTGATCCCAGAAAACAATAAGTCAAGTTTTTTTTTTATCACCCCCCCCCCCCCCCCCCCCCCCGACCAGCGAAAAAAAAATATGGGGGGGTCTCTAAAACCAAGTAAAAAAAAGGGAACAAAAAACGAAAAAAAAATGTTTTTTGCTCATTTCGTCCTGTGATCACAGCGATCCGGTTTGTTTTTCATTCTGACCTTCCTAGGTGTGTGGTGTCGTTTTCTTTTTTTTTTGTGCACCCTTGCAACAATCATAAATTTCGTTATGAATTGATGCCAACGTAAAACGGCAAGACTCGCCATGTGCAGTCTCTTAATTGCCGTTCCAGTCGAGATCAACCAGACTTCATCTTATCGACAGTAAACACGAGAAGGGGATATATCCAACACACTAGAGCATGTTGCTAAACCTTCAAATGAAATATGTGTCACTGTCATTACATAGATATCGTACTGCCTGCTAATATCGCGCCCCGTGTTGCGAGCAGAATAGGACGCCTCTGGCAGACAAACCTAAAATTTCCACCTGAAGCAGCCCCCCTGCCAGATTTCCTTCACGGAAGTTTGTAAAAACCACCTATTGCACATGAGGAATTATGCAGTGCGTAATAGTCGGTCCCACTGAAAAATGTGCGCAATTAATCAGTATACAACCGAATCCTACGACACGATCAATCAAGACCATCGGCATGCTCTACCGGCATATCAATGTTTCTGGGCGTATATATACCTCCCAACCCCTTCTCCGTTCCCCTTCAAACATTCGACTCTCCAGCCAACTAAACATATCAGACCAGAGTTTCGATGGAATGTACGTATACCTGGTATTCATACATTGAAATATGCAACGGTCGGGTAGACCAAAGTGCTATGCTACTGTTCGGACCGTACGTGGGCATTTCAAAGTCTCCCGTTCGCTATACGCCTCCGAAGGCCGTGATGACTGACATCCATGTGCTTACGTTTGGGAACACTCTAGCAGTGTCTCAACCAATCAGACGAAGAGCCTACTGTATGGTCGGTCTTCTGCCGTTCTTGTCTTCAATGTTCAATGTTCACGTTGCTCCAGTCCCAAACCAGGAAAAAAACTTAATCACAGTTGTTACCTCGACTGTAAGCGACGACACCCCCCATAAACCCTCCACCCCTCCCCCAACACGCAATACCCCCGTTGCTGTATTGGTGTAGTGCCTTCAGTGGGGTACACCCGATTTCACCTCGTGGCACACTTATCCAAACGCCTAATATGATCACCACTACCGTGGCCCATTGCATGGCTTTTTTTATGGGTAGTTGTCACCTACGCCAACCGATACCAATGGTCACGGTGTGATATATCGAACTCGGCGGGGGTGCAGTTGTAGACCCCGGGAACACGTGGATGAGTGCCGGTGATATTAAGGCGGACCCTGACAGACACTGTACGGGGACGCGAACACAGGCGAGGCGTGGGGGGTCAGAACATGCACTCCTAACTAGAGTTGGTAACATTCGGGTAGAGTGGTTGATTCACGTCCTGGTTGCGTGCATTTTCCGTCGAATGCATGTTTTCATTCAACCCTTTACTTTATGTTGATATCCGTTTCATACATGTCCACCTAGCGTCACTCCGTACGAACAATCGCTCTCCTTGGCCGAAGGAAAACTTGTCAAAGACGACGCATCAGGTCTGCCCTTATCATGTTTTCTCCAAGCATGGTGCGAAATAATACCATATACCAGGTACATGGTTTCGCCTCCGTTCTCGTTTATTGGTCATTCTTACGGAGGGCAGAAAAAAACGTAACACGTAGCCGTGAGTGTGGGATTTCTCAGCTCTCGAATTGCAACGTGACAGCAACTGGAACCCTCATGATCGACAATTCACTGATATCACTTCTTGGAGCTCTCGCGTGTGTTATACCTATTTCGGCCGTTTCGGTGTGTACGAAGTATTGTGCGAAACCATCAATCACTATGTGAGGGCAAACTAAGTGGAAAACGGATCCGGAACTACAGTAAGCATCAACACGGTGCTAACTGCTTTAATTTGTATGGTCAACGGAGTCTCAAAAACCGTATTCCGGCTATCATACCTTCCCCGCACTGCCACCACCGGGGGTGGTAACGACAGGCAGACGTATATCCCCCCGACTACATGCCGCCTTTTAACGTGCTACTTGCCACCACTCACGAGGTACGGAGGTACGGTGTCGTACGCAAGCGAACGCTGTGAACACTGAATGCCGACATATCGTACATCTGAAGCAGCAAGGAAAATCGCAAACGGGTGAAGGAGGCAGTACGGCCAAGCGGGGGAGGCTTTGCAAGATACTTACACGACTCACCCTAATTATCTATGATGCACGGCGCCTCCATAGTGACACTGCACATCATGCCACTGGCCCCGATTGGTCCTGTACAGCAGTTAGCCTGCGGATCAGGAAATACACCAAGAATGCGTTCGCCAAGAAGGCAAAGATTGTTGATAAGCAATATTGTGTAGGACACATACGTAGGTTGTGGCTGTCTATTATGACGATTGTTCACAATCGGTAAGTTCCCTCAAATCTACAAACCTACCCTGTCGTTACGAGCAAGGGTATAACCCAGCGTTAACCATAATTTAAAAATCACCAGCTTCGAAGTACCATGGTTGGAGATGCGCCTTTTGTTTCACGTATATAACATTCTTCGGCCTAAACTTCGAACAAGCGGTACAATCTACTTGGTTCTACTCGTCCAAAATTCAGATGGATGGGAGCTGAGCGGTTTAAGCTTTGTTTCCCGTGATTAGCTGAATTAATTGTTGGTGCCTCTGGGCCTTACCCTAGATCGTGAGGTAAGGAACAGGTTTCTCAAAGGCAGCGTGGAAACAATGGGCAAGAGACAAACCAAAAATGGACACCAACAAACCGATCCGCCAGGTAGCCCGCCGCAACCGCGTCCTCCGCACCCCCCGCATTGCGTCTCGCAGCAGACAACACGATTTTCAATCCCGGGGAGACCGTTGCTGCAAGTAGGTACCGGTGCTTCTGTCGGCGTTGCCATGGGCGTCGACGTAGGTGGTGCCGTGGGCGATGCCGTGGGTATTGCCGTGGAAGGTGCCGTCGTTGGCGCTGAAGTTGGCATTGCCGTTGGTATTGCTGTTGGCATTGCCGTTGGCATTGCCGTTGGTGCAGCCGTTGGTGCAGCCGTTGGCGCAGCCGTTGGGGCTAGCGTTGGAACGCTTATCGGAGATGGTACTGGAAATGGTCCCGGATTCGGAAAGGGTATCGGCACGAACCCCGGAGGTATCCTAAACGGTTCCACCGGTTCCGGTGTAGGAGCCACCGTTGGCGTTTGAGTTGGCGCCGGGGTTGGATCTGTTGTGGTTTTCAGAGGGGCAATAAGTTAGTACCCAAAGCGGAAATACCGGGCCACGATTTGAGGTACGAGCTCATGCAGAATCGACGCGCGGTACGGTGGCGAACATGTCAAGGGAACAGGAGGAAGAGCCCCCAAAAATCTGGGGTAACCATTTTGAAAGTTCAGGCTACACGATATTGACCGCTTACATATATTTGCCTAAGCGTGACAAAAACTGAAGCCTTACCTACCTTTTATGGTGAAGGTACAGGCCCACCCGCGCCAGTGGTCGAAAATCGACAATTCAAATCGGGGTACTTCCACTACCGTTCGTTGCAAAAATCACAATACGCGCAAAGGTGATACTCACAAGCATGGTCGTCAAAACACGCGTCTCGTTCGACGTGAAACTTGGTTTAGTTCACGGCGCATTCAGGTACGTCGCTCCAGTCAAAAGGAGATAAAACTGTCAAAAACGACTATGAAAAAACTCTACAAGCAGTGAAAACTACACCCCCCAGTCACTGGTCGAGCAACGCTTTGTCGAGACACACCATTGACGATGCAGGGCGCCGCCATGGTGGTGTCGCACATCATGCCACTTTCCGAGATCCGACTCGTGCAGCAGTTGGACTGTGAACAAACGAAGGGGTGAAGCTCTTTTTAGTGACACCGGCCGATGTTGAGGGCTGAACAGTGCACGTCGGCCTGTCATACGCTGGCCAATCTACTGGTATATATTATCCCGCCCCCCTCCCCCCCTCTATGGTCATATGACTACGGCCGTGCACAACATGAGTACACCCCCCCCCCCCCCCCTCCCCCCCTCCCCCTAAAAGTGCCCAACAACAAGGCGTTCACTTCCAAGCCCACACGAAAGTAGGTGATAAGGCTACCTAACGCACGGGTGGTTCCAACAACTATTAGCAGTGTCAAGAACACTGCGGTCTATGTTTAAAGTATATTGTACTGTCTGTAGATCATTATATTATTATTTACAATTCCGTCCGACAATGTTGCAGGGCATCACGAGTAGTAGTATGTTTGTTGCTGTTGTTAGTGTTCTCAAATTAACTGATTCACGTCCAAAACCGTGTTATCTTATTTAATCTGCCTTCCGACAATGTTGCAGGGCATCACGAGTAGTAGTATGTTTGTTGCTGTTGTTAGTGTTCTCAAATTAACTGATTCACGTCCAAAACCGTGTTATCTTATTTAATCTGCCTTCCGACAATGTTGCAGGGCATTACTCATTCATAATGAAAAAGGCTGACCCAATTCGTAAAACATCTCCAACCCCCTTCAATCAACTATTGTTTCGGCGCTTGCTCAATTGAATACGCATTACCATCCTTTAAATAATTGTTGTACCTGCTATGATATCATCGGGTTACACAGCAGTGCCATGTATATATATTCGCCATGAACCCTTCTCCGCATCTACATGCTACCCCAACGCCATGGATATCGTACATCGGGTTTGCTCACTGCTGATATCATGCATCGAGAGTTGGGTGACGTGAGAAACTCCATAAATTAGGAGCCGAATAATGCGCATACTACGTGTGTGTGATTATATAGCAGCACACGTCGACACAAGGCACCAACTAACCGAGCCGCCAGGTCGTCCGCCGCAACCGGACCCCCCGCATGTCCCACAGCCGGCATCGCAGCAGATGTCGCCAGTTTGTACTCCGGATAGGCCGTTGTCGCACACGGCTTCAGCACAACAGTAGAACACGTCGCAGCACGGGTTGATTCGTCAAATTACACGTAACGTTTGACGCTCATCTTGTCAGAGCAAGCACACAGCACGCATGCACACTGCCACGGTCGAAATTTCCGCGCTCTGCGCAAAGTACACAGCCGAACACACACAAGCATGAACGCATGAAATGCATACCCAGTTATATGGGACAGTCACTGCTCTCGCCAGACCTCTGCAAGACGCACATTGGGTATCGACGATGCACGGCGCGGCGTCAGTGTCGCTGCACATATCGCCACTGTTCCTGATGCGGCTGGTGCAGCAGTTATCCTGTTCAAACAGATTAAGGTGGCGAGGCATGGCGTTTGTTAGACCGGCCGATGTCGAGGGCTGACCAGCAAAACCCACCCTGGCAAGCGCTGAACCTTGTCTATCTATTCATGGATGCGGCTCTGCCCCCGCACCCGTGCTACGCCCGTTAGAGGTCGAACAAAATTAAGCGATGGGGCTCCTCAACGAAGGAGATACCTAAAAAACTTGTTTTCAGCATATGTTTATAGCACAACAGGCCTTGATCGATATTCACCGTTGCTGATGACTTCGTACATCGGCTTTAGCTTAGTATTATCACTAGAGTCGATTCCTAGGCGACATGACCCCGTGGATATTGAGCCACATACTCGTTTGGGCTACGTGTATCCGTACAGCCGTACGCGACGACGACAGACGCCAACTAACCGCTCCGCCCGGTCGTCCGCCGCAACCGCTTCCACCGCATGTCCCGCAGCCAGCATCGCAGCAGATATCGCCATTCTGGACCCCCGCAATGTCGTTGCTGCATTGGCCTTCAGCACAATAGCAGGATGCGCCGCATCAATGGGGCAACAGGCCGACCACGTTAGTTGGTAGCGTCAGCGGTGTTGGGACTAAAATGAGACACGCGATGCTCGTGTATAATGTGTATCGTCGACAACTGTTACTGGCAACTGGCAACTATTGGGACGCGCGATATGGTAGTGGTGGAGCTAACCTGACTAAGGTTCCTCGCAGGGGGAGTTCTGTTAGCCGCCTCGGCCCTACGGTTCGGAAAATATGAAATGACAGCCTGATGGGTGTTCTCATGGCCTAATATAAGTATGCATAGGCATTGGGCAGGTGCTCAGTTTACAAGCACCGTCATTCAAACAATATTACGGCGAAAACTTTATCTACACGTACTTACGTGTCGTGGCACGCGCGTTGCTTGAAGGGTCGGTGTTGGAGTGTGGGTTAAGGTTATACTTTTCCCGAAGGCGAGCATTAACTTTATAACTTATATCTGTGTGGTACCACTACAACTCCCGATTTTTGCTTGTTCGATTCAGCATACTTCGAAGGTATATATTTCACACCCCGGACGGATAATATTCCAAAAGTCTATTTGTCGATAATTATTGTTGGATGTTGTCTATTAATTGGAATTTCCCAACCAAATGATTTCGATTGAAGGTTTTCGTTGAAATTGCCCAACCATATGATTTGGTGTATATATCTTTCGAATTGCGTTATATATGATCATTTTCTGTGGCTTGGGAGAGAGAGCAGCTGGCTGACATGTCTACCGCAGTATCCAACTCTGCCTCATTCCCACATGTCTTTGCTCATAAACACATCTCCCTCCCTCCACTGTCTGGGTTATATTGTGCGAGTTCTCGGACAACTGAGACACCGAATGGTCCAACACCATTTTACTCCTCCAAGAAAAACATAAAGCTACATCCTCAATGTCTTGATCCCCTCACCATCGGAAGAAAAAGGGTGGGTAGGCGGGAGAAATCACGAATTATATGGTCCAGCGAACGACCGCTGTCCAGTTGTAAACAACAGCCCTGTCTGTTCGCGTGGTCTACCAGTCTGTCAGCACCGTTCCGTGCGGTATCCACTTGGTATTTCCACAAGCACGATCAACCAAACAATGACAGCTGCTGCTGTGAGGTGCGCTACGTACTTCGTACACGGCCGAAGAATATGAACCATAACGCCAAATTATCTCTACAACAACAAACTACAGTTTATGTTTATATCGGTTCCCGATTCCTAATACTAAACTTTCTCTTTCGATTGAAGTATACTCGTTGAAATTGTCCGGGTATTCAATTTTGGATGCTGTCTACGAATTGGAATTGTTCAGACAATTGGTACTGGGTGCTGCCAATTTATTGGAAGTGCCGTGACATTCATTGGACCATTCGTATTAAAATAGTCTATCGTGGCTACAACTGATTTCGGATGCTGTCTACTAATTGGAGTTTCCGTACCAAATTATTTCGATCGAAGTATGCTACTGAATTGTCCGGGAAACTGAGTTTGGGTGCTGTCTACTAAATAATAATAAACTAAGAAACAAGTCAGCTGCGAAATATCCTATTTTAATTGTGCCTACACATCATTTCGGGTGCTATTTACGGAGTGGATTTGCCCAACCAAATGATTTCGATCGAAGTATACATATTTTAATTGTCTGGGCAACTGGTTGTGTGTGCTGTCTACTATTAATACTTGAAATTGTGCTTTCAATTGATTTCGCATGATGCTTATTATGTTTTAATTGTCGAGACAAATGATTTCGAATGCGATAGTTGAAACGTTGTTTTTTTTTCTTATCCCATTCATTATCTTCGCACTTCCGTGTTTCTCCCTCCCTAGTCGTAACTCAGATCCGGGGTCAAAAAGTAGGTTCCTCTCCCTCCTCCCCCACTACGCTTCTTGCCTTGCATTTTTATCGCGAGAATAATTCAGCTCGTCAACTGTCGTCGACGTTTGCTTACCCACGCTACAATATGCGCTCTCGACAGACGGTGTCATTTGAGAATGAAAACCTCCATGGGGAGAATCGAACCCTCGACATCCGACCCAACAGGCTTCGTGGCTACCAGTTAGACCACCGGGGCGACCGAAATGCAATTGTCCAAATAAATGGTTTCGAGTGACGTCTATGGTTTGGAATTACCCAGTCAAATAGTTTTGAGTGATATCTATCAGTCGGAACTACCGGTATCCAGTCAGCTTGTTTCGAGCATGGTCTATTAATTGGAAATGGCGAGGTCAGAAAAATGATCAAACACAAACAACTGGAAGCGTGGGTGTAAAAGAATATACATTGTACGATAGAGCTCGATGCGGTTCAATTAATTGGAATTAACTACCACAATAGAGAGTCAATTGTATATAACAGGAAACTATTAATAGACTATTCTACCATTCTCTATTGTCCAAGGTGTGATACCTTCACAGTAGTACGCACACTAAACAAACAAAACAAACGCTCTCGAACCAACACACATATAGCGTCATCTTCTGTCCTGTGGAGTATTATGGTATGATATGTACGACGTCGAATATGGATATCTCTCTAATGCATTCGTATCATCGGTACATCACCCTATAGTGTTAGCGCTTTGTCCGGCAGCATACTTCTTACAATTATAGAGGACACTAACAGCGTGGTCGGGTTTAGGATTAGGGTTAAAGGTTCCACGCCCGTACATGGATCCAAGATGTAACTGGGCGATTGTTTAATGTTAGTATGACTGCTATAATAGTGCTCACATCAACTTTACTTTTTGTATACAACCCTGTGTGTATACTTGGGTGTAAGGATACAAAGAAACATTTGAGCCATTGGCGTCTATCAGTATGAAGTCACCGGGCACAAGCCCGATGGCGTTGGGGGTCTCCAATGAGATCGGCGGGGGGGTTGTTAACGCCGCGCCCGCTGGATATTTGCAGTGGATCAAACGGGAGCATCTTTGAAACCCATCAAGAGGAGTGCTCACCGCTGGACGTGTGGATGGCCGCCAGCGTCACCAGCCCCAGAAACACGTACCTGAATCGCATGGCTTCGTCTTAGCACTTGCTACGCACTCACAGGTTTAGTTGAGAGAAAGACAGGACCTGCTCCGTAGAAGAGGGAAAGGAACATGTCGGGCAGATGATAGGTCGTTATATTTCAACTTTGCAACACAGATCAACTGCGCGCACTGAACATGCTTCATTATGTTGTTGACAAAGTATTTCCCGCTGCGCGCCTAACCGAATAGACTTCATAACGTGGGCGCCGCCCCCACGTCAAGGTGTGCACGCGGAACAATGAATGCGTTTACAACACGGCGGACAACAACTGAGTCTCTTTGTGTTTCTGCTCCAAGGTAACAATATATCAAAGCACAGGACAGATCATGGCCCATACTGTATCGAAGTCCGGTTGAGTGATCATGTACACTGTACATTTGTGCGACAATAGACTGATGTCGCTGCTGGTAATCCACCGGAATTGTCTGTCACGATGCTCGGGATCCGGTGATGGTGTCCATCGATCGTCATGGCCTGCCCTTGAACAATGCGCTAGGTGTCTATCGACAGCAATTGCCGACCCCGAAATATAGTCCAACCTATCTATGCATGGATAGTCATGTCGGTGGGAGTGTCGTCCATGGGACTACCACAGTATACTGATACAGCAGTCGTCATTGCCTTTTGTCCGGGGTGTGCAGCTCTTCTCCGTATACATGTTTGTACTGGTAATGCTTGATCTAGTACGTGAGCTTAATGATAAAAAACACGAAAATTATATTCATTCAAGAAAGAGTCCGAGCATGAACGCGGGGTTCACAATCGCAGTCGTGGGTTTCAATGCTACGGTTGTCACAAATAGTAGGGTTGACTGTTTCTCCCAGCTGTCGATGTAACAATGGAACACCTCAGATGCCTGAAAACCCTGTAGCCTTTGCCACGGCGACGTAGGTCCAGATGCGTTGAAATGGAGGACACCGAAGTACTAGTGAAAAGAAACAAACGAATGTTCGAGCTGGCTTCCTCATATTTAGGGTATTCTGGTTGGAGGTATCGTGCTAAGAATACTACTACTGTTTCTGTCGATGGGATGGGGGAATAAAGCAACGAAAGCGTTAACAAAAATACACCAGCGTAACAACTACTACAATACAGAGTACAGAATGCCATATATCTTACAAAGAGCCTCCCGGGACGGCTCAAACTTTCAACAGCAGTAGTACCGTATTTAACGCTGTAGTACCATACACCTAATATATTCTGTGCTGATGCCCGCAACCGTATTCGGTAAGAACAGTAGTATTAGGGTTAGCGTTAGTCCAATTGCGATTCAACCCGAAGCGAAATGTGAGAGTTTTATATGGGCACAATGTAAAGGAGTGTTATTTTAAAAGGACGATTTCATCGATTCATGAGTCGTTCCGGGGGGGCGGGGGCGGCAGGGACGTGATGTTTCTATCATCGCCTTAAGAACGATTGTTCTCGTTTTCTCAGTTGTGTCTTCTTTCTTGCACTTTGACTTTTGTGTCCCTTTTTTCCGCCCCCCCCCCGCCTTTCTACGTTGTATTTCGCTTTTCGTGTTGCCTTGCTCGTGCACCAGTCATCTATCTGCTGCTCCTGGGCATGTATGTTATTTGCTTCTAGGGGCGCTTCTGTCTCCTTGCGTCATTTGTACTATGTTTCATTTTAGACGTTTCGTTTTTTGTTTTTTTTCTCATTTGTTTCGGTAAGACCCTTGTCGTTGTGTTTTCGTACCCGGTACGTCATTATTTCACTTTATTTACCCATTCACTTTAGTTTAGATTGTTTTCGCTTTTCTCTGTCTCACAAGTCGGTGACCACATAATTTGGATCTCTCCAGGATTAGGAAGTAGGATAGACACTGGGTGTACTGATGTAGTTGGGTCGAAACTACGGGTTTCATATAAAGTCCACACACACATACGAATCTATAGGGCTGGGCACTGGCTGACTGAGTCAGTAGCGATATATACTGTCGTCAACATTAATCAGTATACTGGACCGTAGCAGTATACTATCTCTCGCCTCTCGTCTCCTCCCGAAACACATGTGGTGGGTTTGCGTACTGCTGTATCATGGCGTGTTTCGTGGACGTCCGTAACAAACAAAACTACTGGCGAATATACTGGCCTGCTCAGTCAGTAGATTACTACTGCCAGTAGGTTATTACTGCCAGTATATTACTACTGCCAGTAGATTACTACTGCCAGTAGATTACTACTGCTACGTACATACTGTGCCAGTGCCCAGCCCTACGAATCTTAGACAACAGTACTACGCTTACGCCTTCGAAGAAAAAGATATCGAGAGACATTCAATTCAAGAGGGAATGGTTGACAGGGTCGAGAATCTGGAAGATCTTCTAGACCAATAGAAATAAATAAAGCAACTACGGAAAAGAAGGGTTGACGAGGTCGTGCTTGTCGAACAGGTGCCACTTCTAACTTCGGCACCCAACTCGGTGGACAGGAAGGCTACCATAGTATTATTTATTATTACGTGAAGTCGCAAGGCTTACATACCAGCTGTTGCACACTTATCCAATAATAGTAGTGCTCTATTGCAGTAGATTGTAGCCAACACAAACATACACTGGTACGAAATATAATACGTAAGAAAACAATTGCGACCGCGAGGCCAGGGAGAGACGGATACAAGGAGAGAGGAGGCTAGGTACGGAGAGGCGGAGAGGGGGAGGCTGAGAGGGCCGGAAAATCGAACAAGGAGGCGAGGAGGACCGGCAACCGGAAGAAGCCGAGGGGGACAGGCTGGATATCTAAGGCGATCGTGCACAGCAGCTCGTCATAAAGTTGGACGTGTTCCCTCGGCCACCGACGCTCTTTCAGTTGGAGCATCGAGATACACCTCGTATATCTGATTAATTCTAGACTTTGAAACGATACCGTATGTATGTATGGTCGTAAACAGAAGATACATTCAAATTATCACCATAGTTACAAATTTAGCTTTTGTTCACGTCAAGTCTGCACGTACTCCCAGCCAGCGGTGAAGGTTTGCTCTACGACGCAGACGGCGAAAAGCACAACATCAGCACCCTGGCGGCGCCAAACGAACTGAAACTTGGCGAATAGGGGGGTCATATGGTGAGCGATGGCCAACGTCTTGGCGGAGGCGTCTTTCGTGGCCATATCGGCGCCGATCTCGTCGGGCCCAAGCTTCCTCCACTTTATGTGCCAGTGGACTCGTCGCCTGTGTCGGGTTAGCCTGGCCGTGATTTACCGGGCTCGATCGGCCCTTCGACGATTGCCACGTTCAAACGGCACACGTCCTGGTACATACTGTCCGATAATATCATATAATATTCGATATCCATGGTCAAAAGTACAAAATTACGAGCTGCTGTTCTCAAGAGTATAAACAATTATAATCACAAGACATATTATACATCAATTGCATTCTGCACTGTACCAATACTTACTTGCCGGAATACCTGATACATTGTCGATATGTTTCCAACTTGCTACGTATCGCACTCATTGAATTTAGGAGGTGCCACGAGGATTTGAGAATAGCGATGGTTGCCACGTCATCGCTACCGTCTAATACTCAAACCGAGTGAGAATGGAATATCTGGTAATGACGCAGAATATCGTTTTGGAGGACGTACAACGAGATGGAGTACGTTAAGGGCCCTTCGGTCATAAAAGAAAAGAGTACGTACTTGAGTTTTGAACAAACTATATGTTTCGTCTCTTTTACAGCAGCAATACTATCTTGAATAATAACACCATAGAGTTGTTACCATTCAAGAAATAACGGGGAGCCATTCTTGACCTTTGTGACAAAACACTGAAGCTTAAATGCAACCTTCTATTTATATCTGTGCCGTAGATGGAGCCCTGTGAGCGCTGCGTATTCCTTTTATATTGAGCACTTGCGACAGTAGTGCGTTGAACGTTGGATGATCCGCATTTAGAGCCCTGAGCGCCAAGTTGAGCGAGCTGCGCTGCGGCCTTTTTGCGCCAACCATATAATGAGCACCTACTACGTATATATGACTATATTACGTTTGATTCATCAAATGCTTGCTTTTATATTAACAGCAGTACCATGACGTTTCTACATAAAGAGCATCTATGACCTATGACTATTGACGTATAAACAGAATTATGACAACTTTGTATGGTCCCAGTTGAGCGAGCTGCGGCCGTTTTGCGCCAACCATATAATGAGCAGCTATATGTATATTGGCCCATAAACTATATGACATTTCTACCGGTTATTTTTTTTGTTTTCCATCTCATTTATTATCTTCGCACTTGTGTCTTTCCCCCTCCCTATTATAGTCGTAACTCAGATCCGGGGTCACAAAGTAGGCTCCTCTCCCTCTTCCCCACTCCGGGTCTTGCCTTGATTCTTATCGCGCAGAGATTCAGCCTTCCCAACGCTCGTCGATCTGCATCGAATTTTGCACCTATGATTTTTGACCCATAAACCGGTCTTGGGGCCGCTTTTATTGAATCGAGGCTCCGTCAGGCGCAGAAACCTTGTATCAGTACACCTTACGGAACACGGCATAGCTATTACAGCAGTTATATTGACCAGACCTTCGACCGATCAACGTATAGATTGTTCCTCGTACTCGTAGTGTCTAGTTGATGTTGGAGCCCTTGGATGTGCTACAGTAGGAGCCGTAGGCATTGCTGTGTTGGCATCACGAAACGAAACTGCTCCGCAGCAAGACTTTGTATCGTTTCGGAGCTCCAATTTGGTATCTACACTTTGCGGTGGCCACGTAAGACGCTACGGGCGGTCCAACTAGAGGCCTAGGTAGGTTCACCTACCAGTGCTCGGCGGCCTCGTCGAAAATCTGAGTTTAAAATGTATCGGCAGCCAGTGAAACTACCATTTTTCAAATTCGTATTTAGACACCCAGGGGTCTGTCGAGTCGTTTTTGGGTAAGAGGCACCTTTCGTGATGAAAAAGGCGTCTGATCGATACGCCTCCTGAGACTCAAATGTTGACCATGACCAATGCTCGATAGATCTACTCATCGGTCAGCGGTCTGAGCATTGGAACCAGCCGAAATGTCGTTTTCCGTAGGGAGGAATGAAAAGGTAGAAATTATACCAGAAGTATTATGGCAACTAAAAACAAAAGGTGTTTTAATATATTTTGACCCCAACATTTTCCCCCCCGAAGGCGCCCCTTAAATAATCGTCAATACCACTCTGTCCGAAAATTAAACGACAGTGTGGGCATTGATATGAATGTAAAACATTTTCTACATTTCCTGACAACAGTGAAAATGACGAAGGCATCATAAATGCACGCTCTCGTCCCATCGAAAGCCTTCCCTACGGCCTGCATGTGCACGGCGCTCTCGATTTCATTTCGGCACTGTTTTGGTCCGGTCCAAGCTTCCCCTCCTATGTATGTGCCAGTCGGCCCGTCGCCTGTATCGCGTTAGCCTAGCCGTGATTTGCAGCGCTCGTTCGTCCCTTCGAAAAGGGATGTGTCCAAACTGTAAACGTCCTTGTGATCATACCCAGTGTGTTCGAGAATATAATGTACGACTTGATATTCATGTTCACGGCAAAACGAACTTTTTATATCCGGCATTTCAGACTAGACGAGACAGCAAAAACGGATGCTTCTAGCTGGCGAGGGAGGAGGAAGACGGCAGAGCTTCAAACAGACGTGACAAACGAGATGCAAAATTGCAGGGGGGGGGGGGTACTGTGATGAGTTCTGGCCATCGGATTCGCGGTGGCGTCGGGGGCGAGACCGAGACAGAGCAGGCGGCCTAGCGAAGGAGCGGGCCCATGGTCGAGCTCTAGCCTGCCTTCAACACGATGCAAGTCTGGTCGAAAATATACAGAACATGTATATGGTCACAATACTTACGAATGTGTATTATACTTACGACCAGTCTGTAGCCTCAGGAGGCTGTGAAGGTTAGCTCGACAAGGCAGACGGGGAACAGCACAACATCACCCAGGCGGTGCCAAACGAGCTGAAACTTGGCTACGGTGGGCAAGTTAGCGAGAGATGGCCGCCGCCTTGGTGGTGGCATCGACGAGTCATCGTAAGTGCTCATTCGCGAAACAAAGGTCGGGGGTTCGAGCCTCGTTTTCGCAGGCGGACACATACGCATCCACTTTTTGAATACCCGTCGGGAAAGCCTTTCGAAGCTAAGATTCGAGCGGAAGTGGCGTATTTGCACGCCGGCTTGTTTAGCCGCCATGCTTGTGCTTTAGATATTCAGTAGGTTTGAATGGCGGATATACAAACGAGGTGAACTGTGTGTGTGTTCTTCACATTAAACCTTCCTTTCTACCCGTCGACATCCAGCACACCCAGTGTCCGTGCCGATTCTTCATCCTGAAAAGGTACCAGTTATGTGGTCACAGTAAACATGCCCGACCAGATGTATTAAGACCGCAAGTAACAAATAACGAAGTGTGGTGGCTCAGGTGTCTGTGCGTGGAAGGGTGACAACATATACTCAACGGCTTTCAAGAGGTGCCTTACAATGGTCGGTCCATTATTGCAGCATGTATTCCGTATTGAAATGGGGAAATGGGGACGGGGGAAATGAACCAACCATTACGGTGTTGTCACAGGTTGCTTCAACTAGACGCGGGTTATGGAATTTTACTATATTACAGCATAATCAAACCCGGCTTGCTTCTCCCTACAATGTTTACGTTTGGATCTTGTGTTGGCTAACAGGGAACACCTACTCGTAACTGTAGCGCGGTTGTATACCTGGTACAGTATGGTGCTTGTTCTTCAGATGAAAACTCTGTATATACCACAACATATTATTTTTCAAACAAATATCATCGCATATATTGCAGTTTGTATGGGCCCGCGAACAAGAACTATATAATCGAATCTAACCAAGTCGTAAAACCTCATTGTGGCATCACCCTTGCACACCCTTGAAAATAGAAGGTTGTGTAGGAGTTAGTAGTGATGTAGAAGGAACGGCTTCGAAGATGAATAATTAACAAGGACACTGGGTGTGCTGGGTGCTGGAGTTCTGGACGACGGGTAGAAATAACTGCAAACTGTAAAACCGAGTTTTGCGGTTCTGCGGAGACAGGAGAAGGAGAAAGGATATAGCGTGGGTATAGGCCCAATTCAATTCGGGTAATGGGAAAAGACGAGTCATCAAACCACGACAATGCAATGCCCAGTATAACAGGCACCACCTACCCTGCTAGCAACGCAGATGTGTGCAAGATGTAAATAAAAAAATATGTTAGAGCGAAAAGGAAACGTAAAACAAAACCAGAGAAACAAACAACAAACAAAAAACAAAAACTTAGGAAAGTGTCGTGCGTCCCCTGGAGTATATGTGCCACGCAATAATAAAAAAGAAGACGTCAACAGAGAACGACTATAAGACGCCTTCCGAGGGAAGTACCAATGGAACGGATAAAACACCGATTAACAACAAAAGCACCCTCCAGGCGGCCGAGGCAGGTTTTTGTACCAGTAGTACAGTGTATATCCCAACTAGTTCTGCTGGCGCCTTGCTAGCTTGTCTACCGTCTTTCCTGCGTTCGTCAACGGCAGTTTACCGACGGATCTTGCCCCGGCCCCCCCTCCATTATGTATTCCCTTGGGTGCATCCTCCGTCGGTAAATATATGTCGAGCGGTTCCTGCTCTATTCTGGTGCATCTTCGTTGATAAACGCGGAAGACATACTACAGAAATAGACATGCAGTAACTTCGGGAGGGAAGTAGGATTAACAAGGTTGTGGTTGGCGAAGAGGTGCCATTTCACACGTCCGAACATGAGTCCGTGGGCATACTATCTATTATATGTGGACGCCAGGCCTGCTATATTGCCGTACATGGGCGGCAATACAAAAAACACACACACACACACAAAAACGTAGGAAAACACTTTTGAACGCGAGGCAAGGGACAAAAATGGAAGGAGGGAGAAAGCGAGGTACAGAGATGAGGAGGCGGGAAAGGCCGGCCAATCGAAAAATGAGGCGAGGGGAACCGACACTCGAAAGGAACCGAAGGGGATAGGGTGGATACCAAGGGTGTTCGTGGCCAGCAACTCATCGTAGAGCTTCCCCCTCATTTGTTAAGGTTTACATCCTGTGTTGCTTTAAGAGGGGACAGCTGGTGCTGCTGTATACCTGGTACATTATGGTGTGTGTTCTTCACACTAGAACAATTATTGATATTTTGTCGATTGGGTTTTTCATATCATCGGTGGCAGTACGCATGGGCTCGCGAACAAGAACTACCAAATCAAATCTGAGCAAGTCGTAGAACCTTAATGTGGCATCACCCTTGATCAACTTTGAACGTACGAGTGGGCGATTGTTTAGGTATCTCTCTAGGATTAGGAATCGTCACGGACACTGAGTGTGTGCTGGATGTCGACGGGTGTAAAGTACAGTTTAATGTGAAGAACACACGCACACAATCATTGAACCTTCTATATATGTCGACATATAACGACTTGTTTGATTCGCAAACGCTCTTATTTGATTGGCAAAGAGTCCATGTTGACGTGTTCAGCATCTAATAATAACCCGAACCATATGAAAAATGTCTCAGGTGATTGCTGCGTATAACCTGGGCTCATACATATGTACGTTGCGGGTTTTCAGGGCGAGGCACGGCGTAGACGCGAAACAATTTGGCGCCCCAACTCGAAGCCAGGGGAGGACGAAAATGAGGGTTGGGGAGAGGGCGACGAAGGGCGGACGGTGGGAGAAATGTCCTTGGTAATTTTGGTATCTCGTTATGAAGTTGGGGGTGGTGGTCAAAGATTGGCCTCCCCCGGTGAGGGCATAAACGCGCTCCCGTAGCACAAGATGGGCGCTGGTGTATAAATGCCCGGTAGCACACGAATCAGCGATGGTTTTCATGTCGTGCGTCGCATGTTCTACGAAAATTAACCAAGTTAGACTTTACTCCGACGATGGCTGCCTGGAACTTGGGCTAGTCAACTCGATCTCGTCTCGAGCCAGGAGATGACAGGAAGAGGGGGGGAAGGGGAGAATAAGGGAGGACGAGAGGGAAGGATCGATCGCTAGAAAGGCCGAGGAGGAGGAGCTGCATAATAACGAGAAGGCTCGAGGGGTCTTTTTGGTGTGTGGTTGGTGTGCCCTTGACCACCGGCGCTCTTTATAAGTTCGGAGTATCGAGATATGCCTGATTCACTGTAGACTCCAACGAAATAACATCAGTATGATCGTAAATATAAGAGGCATTCAGATGATCACAATATCTACAAACACCTAATATATTTACGGCCAGTCTGTAGCCCCAGGCCGTGTAAAGGTTCGATCAATGAGGTAGACGGGGAACAGCACAACATTACACAGACGACGTGAAGCGAAGGGAACCTTGGCGAGCGTGGGTAACATGATAAGCGATTGCCAATGTCCTCGCAGTGGCATCAGCGGTTTTCCTCGGGTATCGTTCGTGGAAACAAAGTCATACGTTCGAGATTTCTGAGTGCGAGCGGACACACCTACACTCGTCTCGAATATCGATCGAGGGCATGATCAGAAGCTAGGCCTCTATAGCATGTTGTTGCCTCAGGTGAATCCCGCGGCATCAACTGGGGCGCCGTTGGTCACTCGTCGCAACACGGGCAGCAGGTGAATTGCGTGCAATACGCGCCACAGGCACGTAAGCCCCCGCAGTACACCCCCTTATGGCCGCCAGGGAAAAAATAAATACAGTGTTGCGGGGACAAGTTCCCGAAAAAACACAAGTGCATTCAAATGCCTTAAAGCTTGATTTTCGCCTATATGCCGATAACTGATGCCGATAGCTGACTTATCAAGGTTTCTCAACCAAACCTATCCTCAGGCGAAAATGACCCGCGCAAGAAAGGTTTAACCGGCGACGAAAATATTGCGCGCCCCGACCCCCGTGATTCGCTGCGCCGTCCGGGCGTCTGTTGCACAATACCACAACTATATTAGTGGCAAGAGTACTTGTAAGTGTTGCTTTACTACTGCTGAATCTTCTCCCTATGTATTTCAACATTGAAATATCGATAGTCTCAGGGATAGAGATGGAAGAGGGAAAGTATAAAGAAGAAGGGTCACAAACATATTAGCTCAGACAACTATATGACGAACACAGAGCGCAGAACGGAGTTGCTGCACAATAGAGACAACAAATTGAGCGAGAAAGCCCCAAGACAGCAGAATAAGAGAAAGAGAAGAAAACATATTTTTCTACGGTGCGTTATTACAGTGGAGTGCGGTTTGGTGCGGTTCTACTGGACCATATCTCGCCGTACGATTTTGCCCTGAACAAAATAAATGCACCGCCATGTACATAAACTTCCGGCACGCCTTACCTTGAAAAACAAAACCAGGGTGAACCGACTGTTGGACTCTCGCGAAAAGGAAAACCGTAACCAGGTCTTTGAGTCTGTGACACAAATATGGTTTCTACGGGGCTCGTAGCGTAAGGTTATGTTTAAGCCTTTTCTTTACCGAACCACCACCGTACGAAATCAGAGGTCGAACTGATCCACGCTGGTGGGGGAAATTGTTTTCGACAGCCCTCGTACGTAGTGCTGGGGTATCGCTGTCGTCACATTCTCCCAAGGGGGGTGCAACAGAAAATACAAAATGGCTGGACGTTTGGCACAATACCCGTCAGATTATGTACACCACTCGCGCGAGTGCAAACGTCACACCTTCCAACACACCCAGGCACGCGCGATAGACGTACTGCCTGTATCACACGCAGCCTGTAAACGCGGTTCCAGCTATAGATACAGGTGAGCATTTACGAAAACAACCAAACGTATTCGTCGCATTTCCACCAGGGGGATGAAGCAGAAGATCGGAAAACGGCGGTTCCCTTTCGCACGATACCTGTACACCACTCGCACGAGTGTTAAATGCACTCTAATATACACCCCGTAGCACGCGGGATCGAACTACCGTGCCACACGCAGCTTGCAAACGCGGCCCCAGAGATGTTCGTCACAGGTGAAACAGTTACGAAAACAACCGAAAGCAAAAAGAAAGGTGCCACAACCGACAAGCAGCAGTCTCCTTAACAAGGCAAAAAACAAACTTGAACTTAGAGCCCTTGGTACACGCCAACAGAAAACATATAATAGCGTTTCAGCTCCTCGTACGGAAGATACGAGTCCGCTGATTCCGTCGCACGAACGGGAAGGAAGCGGCTGCCGAGGAAGTTGATGTTTGTGGAGCTCGTCGGTGGTAAGGGCTACGCATTTAGGCGGCATACATACTGGATGCGGCGCCACGAGCAGCATCTCATGGCGTTCGACATCAAATCAGGAGGGTGGCAAGGCCTGCCATTGGCTTCGAGCGATCGAGGATGGGGTGCAAGATGTAATGCGGAAATGGCAAGAAGCAGACAGGAGTGATGCAAGAAATTGTCACGCGAGGGATGCAACTGAGACGCGGACCGTTGAAAGCAATGCGCCCAAGGAGGGCACTTGGCGTGGGCAGGGAGGGTGCAGAGGGTGGGTGGGGCGGGTCTTAAGTGCCCTGACGACTGGGTATGACCATCGTCATCGTGCGGGTTTCGTGTTTTTCTCCTGCCTAACTTAAGCAGCTAGCATAGGGCCGACCCCTTTTTTATTATTAATTAATTATCTCTTTCACGTATCTGGAATTATGGCGAAGTAGGTCGTGCCTGTCGTATACACTACCGGCCCTCTCATAAGGAAGTGCCCCACAAGAAACTCAGCCTAAACATTACGGTGGAAATAAGAAAGCCGACAGCTATTATACTGAAGTTAGTGTGGGACACACAGCTTTCTCAAATAAGAAAGTCAGCCTAAGCCCGATTTATGGTCTCTTATGATCGGGCCGGTACTGTATGGCTTTGTACTGTTTACTCTTCTTACTGCATCGCATCGTAGAATATATGTGTCGTAGTTTTGTGACCATATAACTGGTATCTGTCTTCTAATACAATGGAGAATCGGCACGGACAATGGCTGTGCTGGATGTCGACGGGTAGAAAAACGGTTCAATGTGAAGAACACGCAGACACACCCTCTTCCGTGCGCCCCCTTTGCCTGTTTGTTTTTCTCTCTTGTTGTTGCTGTTTCGTACAAGTTTGGAATTATCTCTAATTTCGTTTTTTGGTTTGCTTATATTGAACGCGCGTTCGTACGAGAGCTAGTATTAGCTCCCCCCTATTGATGAACTTTGGTATAAATGGTTTATTTCTGTTTTTTTCTTTTCTTTTTGAGTCGGGACCCCCCGCGTCCACCTACATACGAGTAAGTACCTTCACCCGCCTGCGTTCTTGAACCTGCGTAGTGCCCTGTGTATCCGCTCGTATCGTCAAGCTTCCCTGTCTAAATTTTCCTATTTTTTCTTCTTTGTCCCCTTTCTCGTTCCCCATTTTCTTCCATTTGTTTAAGACTTCCTTTGGCCTTCCATTTGTCTTCTCTCCTTGGAAGTCCTTATGCTCTCGCTTCGTTTAGGTGTACGATGTGCCACAGCAGCAGTAATCAGTTGAAACAATTTTTTCACGATGATTCCTTTTAAAACAACAACAACGACAACAGCAAAAATACGTCTACGTATGATATGAACCCTGTGGGACCCACATTCAAAACGTAACCCCCTTCTGACCCACACGCAAAGCGGCACCTCGTGTCCTTGAAAAAGTTTTCGCGAGGCATTGCGGCGTCTATAAGTCATACTACGGTAACCTTGGGATATGTCGGGGACAATCGCAGGGAAACGGCTGAGAGTGAAAAGTGGCGATTACAACAACGGTCACTGCGCGGTTGGGAGATGATAAGAACTGGTGTCCGAAATACACTATGCAAGGAGTCTCACGGAACACCCGCAAGAGAACCTACCTGTGCTGCTAGCGCATTTTTCTCGTAAACAAAGGGTACCGCAAGACGTTATCATTGTTGATATCACTCTTTGGTGGACGCAAAGGGGTAGTTCAGTCCTGCCACCACAAAGGAACCATTGGAATTTCATCCACTGTGCTGTGACTAAAAGTGGCGAATCGTTCGCTGAGTCACAAAAACTGCTGTAATACCCTTAGAACAATCGACTGCCCGTCTCTCGTTTCAGCTCCTCGTAATTTTGAGACTAGGGCCTCTAAAATGATAACGACGACTGTCTGTGTCCCGACAACTGAGACTCGTATCCTTGACCGTGGCATATAGTACATGTACTGCTGTCTTCTGCGAAAACAAACCAAGTGTGATTGGTGATCTTAACGTATTCGTTGTTGTCCCCGAAGCTTGGGTCCAGCTCGAACAAAAACACAAGGAAAATAAAACTCCCACCTTTAGCGCTCATCTCAGAGCCCCAGGGATAGGATGCACTGTCTGTGTGTGTGTGTTCTTCACATTAAACCTTCCTTTCTACCCGTCGACATCCTACAGCAGTACAGCAACACAAAACACGCAACCCTCGAAGGCTACGAATCCGTACAGTGTGGCTACGCTAGATAGTCTTGAGCTCACAATGCGCCCTTACCTCTTGTCAGGCTATTGCTTCTGTTGGTGATGCCTGCCTGTTTGGCTGTGCGTGTTGATTTTGCCTCCGCTCTTTGTTCTCCCGAACTCGACGATACTCGAGTTCGTGTTGTTGTGCAGTGCGTGTGTGACTAGAGTAAGTCCTGCACTGGTCTGCGGCTGCTCTGCATGGCGGCGTAAATGCATTAATAAAAAACCGTTATGCGCATGATAGATGGTGTCAAAGAGTCGTGCCTGCTCTCTGTACAGCTAGGCTGGTCGTACGTAGTGGTCGTCAACATTGTCCGAATATCTCTTGTAACCAGTGTTGGGCACCGGGACCGAACTACGGTTATTTATCCGGAAACCGCGATCCGGTTATCGTAACCGAAAACCGGACATTTCGAAACCGGTTATTCGGTTATTTCAAATAACCGACCGGACATAACCGGACCGGTTATTTCCGGTCGGTTATTGTGTCCCCTATCCCCTACCCCTGTATGGAACCCCCTATATGTCAGCACACAAGCACAGCACACACCAGTAGCCATCGCAGCATCACAGCAGCACATACATCAGCTATCTGGTGGGTCATCAAAGATAACGGATCAACAGTCATCAATAACAATACGATCAATAATGTACGAGTCAATGAACCAACACGAGCAGTCAGTGCGTTCTCCTACGCATTACGCATTGTTTTCCCTATTGTACCGCGTTGAGATCGGCGATGCTTTTTTTTTTCTACCTCGGAGAAGAACTGAACCGCGAGAGCAGTTTCGGTTTTGCTTATTTCTGCGTGATGAGTGTTAAGTGGTTTTGGAAGCCCTCGTCCATTTTGTCTTGTGACCAAGAAGTAGGCTCCGCTCGCTGTCGTGAGCGTCGCTACATCCGTTTTTTCGTAGTCATGCTCCGCCTGCTCGCCTGATAGCTGTACGCCAATGACTCATACCGGACGACTCAACGACAGGTAGGTTCCGTTTTGTCGTCAACTTTCACGTGGTGTGTGCCGTGCAAATTTGTACTGCGTGCATTACGGATAATTTGATTTGCTGATGTGCCGACAGACAAGCATCCGAAAAAAACGTTATTTTTCCCTTGGGGGTGCGAACGTGGCGCAAAATAGCCATTTATGTGAAATAACCGACCGAATAACCAACCGGAAACTTCGCGGTTTCGGTCTCGGTTATTTAGTCCAAATAACCGGTTAACCGGAGACCATCTCCGGTCGGTTATGAAATAACCGACCGGACCCCAAAAGGACTCTGGTGCCCAACCCTGCTTGTAACTGCATAGATGTGTGCTATTCACATTAAACGCTCTTTCCACCCGTGGATATCTATTACGGAGGACCATAGTAAATAGGACCATATTTTGTTACTAAATATATTCAAATATATAGGTTTTTGTGTGCACTGTAGGTTCTATTTACTATGGTTCCCCGTAATAGCACACCCAGTGTCCATGCCCCTTCTTCATGACTGACCATGTTCAACACGAGGTTTTACATTTTTTTTTATTTATTTTTTTGTCCATTCCATTTATTATCTTCGCACTTCCGTCTTTCTCCCTCCCTAGTCGTAACTCAGATCCGGGGTCACAAAGTAGGCTCCTCTCCCTCCTCCCCCACTACGGTTCTTGCTTTTTCATTTTTATCGCGAGAAGATTTCAGCACTTTCTTCCCTCGTCAACTCTCGTCGAATTTTGCTTACCCACGCTATAGTATGCGCTCTCGACAGTCGGTGTCATTTGAAAATAAAAACCTCCAAGGGGAGAATCGAACCCTCGACATCCGGCCCAAAAGGCTTCGTGGCTACCAGTTAGACCACCGGGGCGACCGGCTGGGTATGAAACAACACCTACAAGTACTATTAATATTATTGCTGTAACTACTACTGCTATTTAGAACTTTGCTGCGTATACTCAATTGCTGGATACGTAGAGGCCACTGCTTTCCTGGAAAACGCGATATCTAGCGAGGAGCACTGCAGCACAGCTAAGGGGCCCCTTCGGTTATGAACAAAAAAGAGTACTTGAGTCTTGAAAAATATTTATATTTCGTTGTTTTTACAGCAATACTGGTTCGGGTACAAAAACACCATACTATCAGTACTCCTTACGGAAAACGGCCAACTCCAGTTCTAATGTTCAGATCTGCGACCGACCAACGTATAGCGTGTTCGGTATAGTCTCGAAGAGGCATTGTGGCTCTTGCATCTGCAAGGGAGGGAAATAATTGCTGTGTTTGCATCACGAAACGAAAGTGCTCCGCAGCAAGAGTTTGATCGCTTCGGAGCTCCTGTTTGGTATCTAAACTCTGCTGTGGCCACGTAGGACGCTACGGACGGTCGAAGTGGAAGCGCAGGTAGGTTCACCTACTACTTAATAGTGCTCGGCGTCCTCGTCGAAAATCTGAGTTAAAACAGTATCAGCAGCCAGAGAAACTACCATTTTTCAAATTCGTCTTGGGTACCAGGGGTATGGCGAGTCTTTTTCGAGTAAGAGGCACGATTCGTAATGCGCAAGACGTCTGATTGATACGCCTCCTGAGACACACATGTTTACCATGACCTAGGCTCTCTAACGCTACTCATCAGTTGCAATTCTGAGCATTCAATCTGGAGAAACGTCGTTTTCCGTAGGGGGTCATGAAAATGTGGAGATTGTACCAGAAGAGTATTGCAACTGAAACAAAAAACGGATTTGTTTTTTGCTTTCTCTTATATTGTTTGCTCGAAGGACCACCTAAAGTATACGATTTTCTACGCTGCTACTGATACTGCAGCAGTGGTTTTGTAATCAGGTGTCGTACTCCGGTAAACCGTTCTTCAAGGGCGCACAAAAAAAAAAGTTATCGACACCCCCCCCCTATATTGGAGGGAAGAAACCGGACCGTTGTGATCCCAGAAAACAATAAGTCAAGTTTTTTTTTTTTTCCCCCCCCCCCCCCATCACCTCAAATATATGATATATATATAGTAGGTTGGGTTGGCGTCGGTTGGCAACGACGCTGTAAAACACGCCACTCGCTGCGTGAGCTAGACAACCAGGGTGCCGTTTATTTTTGGTCTTATTTTTTTTGGCGGTCACCAAAGCTGGCGGTCGAGTAGATCATTTGTGCGGGGTGGAGAACCTTTGCTCCGCACAAGGGGAATGGTCGTATCACGTAGTGTTAATATGGTAAGGCAGTTACATAGTAAAACCCATTGCTGTCTCCGGAAGTGGCCACACCAGAAAATAAATTAACTCATTGAAGCTGTCGTCCATATGCAAGTCCGCCTCAGAGGCGGTTCTTAGCAGGATGCAGCTCACCCTCCATGCGACTCGCCCAATACCCCACGGCGTTTCGCGCTTGGTGCAAGCAATGTCTGCCTGGTTGGTGAAAACCCAACGCGCTCCGTCCCGGCATTGTAGGGATGCGAGGGTCTATGGTCATATGACTACGGCCGTGCACAACATGAGTACACCCCCCCCCCCCCGACCAGCGGAAAAAAAATAGGGGGGGTCTCTAAAACCAAGTTAAAAAAGGGAACAAAAAACGAAAAAAAAATGTTTTTTGCTCATTTCGTCCTGTGATCACAGCGATCCGGTTTGTTTTTCATTCTGACTTTCCTACGTGTGTGGTGTCGTTTTTGTTTTTTGTGCGCCCTTGCCTTCTTCGAAATTTTGTTTTGTCATTCCACGCTAAGGGTGCATGCCAGCGCGACTCTATGCGGCACTTACCACCGCTCACCCTCGGGAACGACTATTTCTATACTGGATTTGGAGCGATCTCTAGAGTGAGCCGTGCGACCCTTTGCGCCACGTATAAACACTGAATTCGTACGTATCATGATCGCAACCCAAGATGCCTTGCGCTGAGACCGATCCCCCGCAATTAATGAGTTTGGTCCGTGGTTCAGTTGCTTCATCTACGTATGGTCCGTCCAGGGGTTGTCAGGGATATATGTATATCATACACCTAACCCTCCCCCCTCCCCCCCGGAGGGCTCAAAAAACAAATTGCACCTTTAGTTTTGTGTGTATCGGTATATGTCCTTTGTGTAACAATACAGGAGAGGCGTAAACCCCCACATCGAGTGAAATAACGTAGCATGACACCGCATCTCTCGTGCGACATATTATACCTGGTATGATTGTTCTGCTTTGCTGCTTGGTCGAGGCTTGGTGGTTCACGGCACGGTCATGGACATGGTCGAGGCTTGGTGGTTCACGGCACGGTCATGGACATACAATACTGTGGCATGTACTCATACTTCAGCGTAGTCCTACCGTTTTGCGGCTTAGCCAGGCATTCCATGAAGCAACATGTGAGTGTCGACAATGTTAGTGATGTCTCCGACAGTGACGTACACGACATGTACAGCAGCATGTGGGGAGTAGAGATGGGCACAGGATGGCATATTCGCAAAACCGAAAACCGGATAGGAGGCGTTATTCTGAAAACAAAACAAAAACGGTTTAACCGGTGTTGTTTAGCCGGTTTTAACCGGTTAACCGAAGGCCGGTTTAACCGATTTTGATGCGGTAAAGCATCCATAATATTGAAAACCATCGTTGTTTTTTTTTATCTACACCGTTGTTGCGCACTCCCCAAATGTGAAGGTAAGACCCTCATCACAAGACACAGGAACGTCCATGCTGGCCAGGGTACGCTTCCCCCTATTAAAGGCAAAGTTATTATTGTTGCTTATCTCATGGTAGAGCTCGATAGGGCACAAGAACGGAGTACAAAGGTAGGGCTCAGCCAAGTACCCACTATCCATGTATCTTCATACATGTACGATCTACGGAGACGTTTCCGTATCTAGCACGTCACGTGATCGCATACACGTTCGTACGCATTTATTTGTCTATATACTCGTAATACTACGTGTTGCACCTCTTCATAGCTACGTGATATCATCACATTAGCCCACCCTGAAAAGTCGTACATGCAGATCCCACGACCATCAAATGCTCATACCATCCCAGAAATCAGAAAGGGGGTCGAAGGTACGGCTATTCGAAACAAAAAAGTGAGGATACGAATCTTTCCCACCTCATAATGAAGCTTCAACGCCTCACGCGTGAGACAAGCACGCCATACGAAAAAAAAAAGCTTCGATATGCCAACGGCAAGCGGGTTACGATGAAGACGAAAGCCATGTAAGCTAACCGTGGCATTAAGGTGCCGAAATAAAATGAAATGCAAAAGACGGAAGCTGGAATGGAAAGACACAAATTAAGACAAAATAATGCACGCTGCGATGCAAAAGGCCGAGGGACCTGAAGAGGCTACGTAGCGTGGAGCCAGTGGTTGGGAAACTGAATTAACAACAACAGATGCCCCATCACACAAGTGCGTTCATATTGGTTATGTTCGCAACTGCGCCTCTTCGAGTATATTGTATTACCTGGTACTACTACTTGGAAAAGCGTCATATCGATTGTCAGCAAAACCACTACAACCAAACCCGCACACTGCATGCTCCCGAAACTGCACAAACCACCATCAGGGTTAGAGCGTCGTGCGACGCGTACAAGCAGCAGTCGCCCTGCTCGTTAGTCTACCGGACACGACTCAAATCTTCTGCAAAATAAAAATATCCTGACCCGCATACTGTAAACGAAGGCACGAGCCGGTGGGTAGAAGGGGTGTACAAGGGGGAAAACACCTGTGAACCAGGCTTTTGTCTAGAAGTCCGTTGAGTATGAACGCTCCGGTCAGTTGAACTGGAAAGTAACTGTCACAAATTGAATTAAAACAAACTGCATTTCGAAAATGCTCCAACCGCTTAAATACTTACACAAAGATTGGCTCGTCTGGGGTCCGAACCGGCAAATATTGGCTCGTCTGAGCTACTGCTGTCGTCATTTGCCGCAGCCACGTCATCGACTACAACCACCTCTTGGCTCATGTTGGAGTAGTGATGTGTTGGACTTGTGAGCAGAGATGGGTGGTGTCTGTTTGGTGTGTGTGAGTGTTCGGTAGTGTTGGGTGTGCGGGGAGAGGGGAGGGTTTGTAACGCAGTGGATCCACCGACTTTCAGGCTACGACCCTCTCTCCCCCCACACCCACGTATGGTCGTCTTGTTCATTGCTGCAGTAGTAGTTGATACGCTCAAGAGTAGGTACAATAGACGTCAGACGTCGGATCAACCAGCGTTGACGTTGTCACGTTCACTGGCACGTTTTAGTGTAGATGGCTTATCCGGGTTTCCGGTTTAACCGGCTAAGCGGTTTAACCAATGTTTTTATCCGGTTTAACCGGTTAACCGGACCTCAAAAACCGCCAGTTTTATGTTGAAAAACCGACTAATCACACACGCCTGATGGGTTTCCAAAAACCGCGGTTAACCGTTTTTTTCTCTATCCGGTGATCATCTCTAGTGGTGTCAATGGCACCACGCGCGGTCAGCGGTTGGTTTATCTGATGGAATATCATTACAAGGGTATACACAGGTGTGGAAGATACCTGGGGTCTAAATGTCTACCGAAGTATCTTGCTAAGAAGGGATTAACCTAATTTTGTATTCAATCAAGATTGCCGACCGAATACAACGTGATGAAGCAGGGTGGACAGGGGCGGGCCAAGGCGGATCACCACCGCGAAGCAGGATGGAGCAGGGCGTAGAAGGGCGGAGCAGGCCGGAACAGGGCGTGACCAGGCAGAGCAGGGCGGACAAGGGCGGACAAGGGCAGATAAGGGCGGAGACGAGCGGGACAGCGCGGGCCACCAGCACGGAAGACAGCAGAGCGGGGTGCGGCGGGGCGGTTTAGGTCGTTAAGGGGTGGAACAGATAGGAGCAGGGCGGCAGAGGGCTGAGCGGGGCGGACGGGGGGGGGGGGGGGGTGTACTCATGTTGTGCACGGCCGTAGTCATATGACCATAGACCCTCGTCGCATCCCTACAATGCCGGGACGGAGCGCGTTGGGTTTTCACCAACCAGGCAGACATTGCTTGCACCAAGCGCGAAGCGCCGTGAGGTATTGGGCGAGTCGCATGGAGGGTGAGCTGCATCCTGCTAAGAACCGCCTCTGAGGCGGACTTGCATATGGACGACAGCTTCAATGAGTTAATTTAATTTCTGGTGTGGCCACTTCCGGAGACAGCAATGGGTTTTACTATGTAACTGCCTCGCGGATGCCTTACCATATTTACACTACGTGATACGACCATTCCCCTTGTGCGGAACAAAGGTTCTCCACCCCGCACAAATGATCTACCCGACCGCCGGCTTTGGTGACCGCCAAAAAAAAAAATACAAAACGGCACCCTGGTTGTCTAGCTCACGCAGCGAGTGGCGTGTTTTACAGCGTCGTTGCCAACCGACACCAACCCAACCTATAAATATAGAATGTATTTATAAAGGTTGTCTAGCTCACGCAGCGAGTGGCGTGTTTTACAGCGTCGTTGCCAACCGACGCCAACCCAACCTATAAATATAGGGGGGAGGATGGGGGGGGAGAAAGGCGGAGTGGGGTGGAACAGGGTCACGGCGGAGATGGGCAGAGCAGGGCGGAGCAGGGCGCAGCAGGGCAGAGCTGGGCGAAGCAGGGCAGAGCACGGTGGGCGAGGGCAGAGCATGGTGGAGCAGGCCGAAGCAGGGCCGAGCAGGCCAAAGCAGGGCGCAACAGGGCGGAGCAGGCCGCAGCAGGGCCGAGCGGGTCGGAGCGGAGTAGGGCCGGGCGGACGGCCGCAGCCGGGCGGAGTCTGACGAAACGGAGCGGAGCAGGCCGGAGTAGAGCGGAGCAGGGCGGAGCAGGGCGGAGGGGGGTGAAGACAGACGGAACGGGGCAAGGCGAGCTTGAGCTCGACGAAGCGGGGCGGAGCGGGGCGGAGCGGGGCGGAACAGAGCGAAACAGGTCAAACCAGGGCGGTGGGGGGGGGGGGCAGGATGGAGCAGGGCGGAGAAGGGCGAAGCAGGGCGGAGCATAGCGGAACAGGGTCGAGCAAGGTGGAGCGGGGTGGAGCCAGTGTGGAGCTGGTCGGGGGGCAAGGCGGAGCCGGATGTAGTAGGGCGGAGCCGGGCGGTTCAGGGATGAGCAGGGTGGGCGAGAGCGGAGTAGGGTGGAGCAGGGCGAAGGAGGGCCGAGTAGGCCGAAGCAGGGCGCGGCAGGGCGAAGAAGGGCGCGACAGGGCCGAGCGGGTCGGAGCGGAGCAGAGCCGGGCGGACGGCCGCAGCCGGGCGGAGCCTGGCGAAACAGGGCGGAGCAGGCCGGCGAAGAGCGGAGCAAGGCGGAGCCGGGCGCAGCAGGGCGGAGACAGACGGAACGGGGCGAGGCGGGGTTGAGCTCGACGAAGCGGGGCGGAGCAGAGCGGAACAGGTCAAACCAGGGCGATGGTGGGAGGAGCAGGGTGGAGATGGACGGAGCAGGGCGCACCAGGGCGGAGCATAGCGGAACAGGGCCGAGCAAAGTGGAGCGGGCCGGAGCCAGTGCGAAACTGGGCGGAGCAGGGCGGAGCCGGCCGGAGTACGGCAGAGCCGGGCGGAGGAGGGCGGAGCACGGCGGAGCAGGGCATAGGAAGGCGAGGAAGGGCGAAGAAGGGCGGCGTGTGGCGGATCTGGGCGGTGCAGGGTGGAGCAGGGAGCAGAAGGGTGGACAGGGGCGGACCGGGGTGGATTACCACCGCGAAGTAGGGTGGAGCTTGGCGCAGCAGGGTGGAGCAGGCCGGAACAGGGCGTGGCCGGGCAGAGCAGGGCGGACCAAGGCTGACAAGGGCGGAGAAGGACGGATCAGCGCGGGCCACCAGCACGGAGGAGGGCGAAGCGGGGCGCAGCAAGGCGGTTCAGGGCGTTAAGGGGTGAAACACGCCGGAGCCGGGCGGAAGAGGGCGGAGTGGGGCGGATAGGGGGGGAGCAAGGCGGAGTGGGGTGGAGCAGAGCCACGGTGGAGATGGGCAGAGCAGGGCGTAGCAGGGCGCAGCAGGGCAGAGCTGGGCAGAGCTGGGTCGAGCAGGGTGGAGCAGGGCGAAGCAGGGCCGAGCGGGTCGAAGCAGAGCGCAGCAGGGCGGAGCAGGGCGCAACAGGGCCGAGCGGGTCGGGGCGGAGCAGAGCCGGGCGAACGGCCGCAGCCGGGCCGAGCCTGGTAAAACAAGGCGGGGCAGGCCGGAGTAGAGTGGATGCAGGGCGGAGCAGGGCCGCGAAGGGCCGAGCAGGGCCGAGCAGGGACGAGCAGGGACGAGAAGAGACGAGCAGGGCCAATCGGGCCGGGGCGGGGCTGAGCGGGGTGGAGCGCGACCGAGCCAGGCGACGCAGGGCGAAGCATGACAAAGCTGAACGCAGAAGCGCGGAACACGGCGGAGCAGCGCCGAGACCAACGGGATGGGGCGGGACGGAGTGAAGCGGGGCGAAGCAGAGCGAAGCAGGGTGAATTTGAGCGGAGCTGGGCGAAGCAGAGTGAAGCATGTCGGAGCAGGGCGAAACAGGGCGAAACAGGGCGGTTCAGGTCGGAGCAAGCCGGAGCAGGGCGGACAAGACCGGACCAGGGCGGACAAGGGCGAACAAGGGCGGACGAGGACGGATCACCAGCCCAGAGCAGTGTGGAGCAAGGCGTAGCACGGTTGAGTAGGGCGGAGCAGGTTGACCAAGTGCGCACAAGGGCGGGCCAGGGCGGAGCACCAGCGAGGACCAGGGTGGAGCAGGGCGCAACAGAGCGGATCAGCGCGAAACGGGGAGGTGCTGGGCGAAGCAGGGTGGAGAAGGCTTGAGGAGGGCGTTGGGGGGCTGATCGGGGCGGGAGCGGGGCGGAGCCGGCCCGAGCGGGGCGGAACAGGGCGAAGAAGGGCGGAGCAGGGCGGAGCAATGGGGAGCAGGACGAAGCAGGGTGGAGAAGGGCGAAGCAATGCGAAAGCTGGGCGAAGCAGTGCGAAGCAGGGCGAAGTAAGACGAAGAAGCGCGGAGCAGGGCGGAGACGGACGGAACGGGGCGGGGCGGGGCGGAGCGGGACGGAGCAGAGCGGAACACGTCAGACTAGGGCGCCGTTGGGCGGAGCAGGGCGGGGCTGGGCGGCGTGGAGCCGAGCAGGGCGGACAAGGGCGAAGCAGGGTGTAGCAGGGCGAAGCAGGGCAGAGCAGAGCATCGCAGAGCGTAGCAGGGCTCCACGGGGCGGAGCAGGGAGCAGAAGGGCGGACAAGGGCGGACCTGGGCTGATCACAACCGTGGAACAGGATGAAGCAGGTTGTAGCAGACCGGAGCAGGCCGGGACAGGGCGGGACAGGGCAGAGTTGGGCGGAGCAGGGCAGAGGAGGGCGGACAAGCACGAAGAAGGGCGGACCAGCCCGGAACACCACCGCGAACGAAAACGGAGCGGGGCGCAGCAGGGTGGTTCAGGGCGGAACAGGGCAGAGCATGGCGGAGAAGGGCACAGCGGAGCGGAGCAGGGTGCAGCAGGGCGCAGCAAGTATAATCTGGGCGGAGTAGGGCAGAGAAGGGCGGAGCGGGGCGGAGCGGGGCGGAGCAGGGCGAAGCAGGGCGAAGCAGGCGAAGCATGCCGAAGCAGAGAACATCAGGGCCGAGCAGGGCCGAGCCGGGCGGAGCGGAGTAGAGCCGGGCGGACGGCCGCGGCCGGGCGGAGCCTGGCGAACCTGGGCGCGGCAGGGCGGAGCAAAGCGGAGAAGGGTGGAGCAGGGCAGAGCAGGGCAGAGCAGGGCGGAGCAGGGCGGAGCAGAGCGGAACAGGGCGGAGCAGGGCGGAGCAGGGCGGAGCAGGGCGGAGCAGGGCGGAGCAGGGCCGAGGAGGGCCTATCGGGGCGGAGCGGGGCGGAGCGGGGCGTACGGCGGAGCCGGGCGCAGCAGGGCGAAGCAGGGCGATGCAGGGCGATGCAGGGCGATGCAGGACGAAGCAGGGCGAAGCATGGGAAACAGGGCGAAGCAGGGCAAAGCAGGCCGAAGCAGGGCAAAGCAGGGCAAAGAAGCGCAAAGCAGGATGAAGCAGGGCGAAGCAGGGCGAAGCAGGGCGAAACAGGGCGAAGAACAGGGCGAAGCAGGGCGAAGCAGGGCGATGCAGGACGAAGCAGGGCGAAGTATGGGAAACAGGGCGAAGCAGGGCAAAGCAGGCCGAAGCAGGGCAAAGCAGGGCAAAGAAGCGCAAAGCAGGGTGAAGCAGGGCGAAGCAGGGCGAAACAGGGCGAAGAACAGGGCGAAGCAGGGCGAAGCAGGGCGAAGACGGAAGCAGAAGCGCAGAACAGGGCGGAGCAGGACCGAGGCCGGCGAGGCGGGGCGGAGCGCGGCGGAGCGGTGTGGAGCAGGGCGAAGAAGGGCGAATTAGAACGGAGCAGGGTGGGGCAGGGCGAAGCAGGGCGTAGCAGGGCGAAACAGGGTGGAGAAGGGCAAAGCCGGGCGTAGCAGGGCGAAACAGGGCGAACCCACAAGAAGCTTGGCGCCGCAACTCGAATCGAGTGAAGTAGGAAAAGGAGCTGTGGGAAACGGGCGAGGAAGGGGGGGGAGAGGGAGTGGGGGGAGGGATAGAAGATTACTGTAATTTCGTGTTTTTGTTACGTCTGAAGTTGTTGATGGTGGTTGGAGGGTTGGTTTACCCGCGGTTGTTCGTAGTACGAAATTGGGACTTCTGTCTAAAGCCCCCGTAGCATACGAATCAACGATTGTTTGAATGTGTTGCTTCGATTGTTACACAGTACAGGACACAAAAACAATAAGAAACAGGCGAATAAATTTTGCCAGACTGAGCTTCAGAGAGAACAATAAAATTCGAGAGTCGTTGTATTGGAATTATTGTTGGAAGCACTCTCTCGCAAATAAACAATCCAGCCTGGACCGGATTCCCTGTTTCTTATTAGGTTAGGTGTCCTGTACTGTACTTAAACCAAGTTAACTTTTGCTCTGACAATGGCTGCCTGAAACCTCTGCTACTCTACTATATATCGTTTTGGGCCAGGAGGTCACGGCAGGAGGGGTGGATATAGGGGAAACGAAGGAGGAAGAGATGGAACAGTCGGTCACTCGAAACGCCGAAAGGCAGAAGGTGCATACAGTAGTTCATAGCACCGGAAAGGTGCATGTTTTGCCTTTCTCCTTCGTGGTAACTTAGATCCGGGGTCACAAAGTAGACACCTCTCCCTCCTCCCTCACTACGGTTCTTGCCTTGATTTTCATCGCGCAGAGGGTTCAACCTTCCCAACGCTCGTCGATCTTCATCGAATTTTGCTAACTCACGCTCTCGCACTTTCAGCTAGTCAAGATAGCTTTTTTGCGAGAAAAAGTCCCTCTACGAGCATGCGCTCGGCGGGGCTCGAACTCGCAATCTCGACTCTTAACAGTCTTCGTGGTTACCTGCTAGCCCATTGGTTGGTTAATAACTACTACCTCTACATTATCCACACACATGTTGTTGCGCTCACACTCTGGGCAAGGGGAATTGAGTCTAGGGCATATCCACAGTGTGACAATAATACATACTTTGGATATATTTATATATTCAAAACTTTCAGTGATTATAATATTTAATCAAAATTATAATAATATCAATGCTATCAATAATAATCAATAGGTTAGTAATATTATCAATAATAACGAATTATAATATTAACAGGAATGAAAATATCAATACCTTCACGAGCTCGCCTGGCTCCTTCTCCAGCCGAGCATGTTACAACCGTGTGCCATATTTGCCAGGTTAATACACGTTTTTTTTCATTCACTTGAAAGTACATTTATTTATATCCACTTAAACCTCTCGTCTTCTTTCTTGCCTTTTTGCCTTGTTTCTCCCTTTGAAACCGCCCTATGCCGGTGTCTTTCTCTTCTTCGTGTTGCCCCGGCCGTGCAGCAGTTATCTGTTCCTCTCTTGGGCACGTGTGTTTTTTCTTCTAGGGACGCTTCTGTCTCCCTGCGTCATTTGTATTCTGTTTCGTTTTATAATTCGTTTTATTTGTATTTTTGTTCTTATTTTTCGGTTCGGCTCGTGTCGTTGTGTTCTCGTACCCGGTACGTTAGCATCTCACTTGCCTTGCCCATTAATTAGCGTTTATTTTGCTTTGGTTTTTCTCTGTTTCACAGTCAGTGACCACATAATTTGTATCTCTCTAGGATTAGGAATCAGGAAACACACTGGGTGTACTGATGTGGTTGGGTAGAAAGAACGGGTTTAATGTGAAGACAACACACACAACACGCACTTAAACCTCCATAATAATAGGAAAATGACAATGTTAGCAATAACAAAAATAATAATGGTAATCATAATCATACTAACAAATATAACAATATTAAGAAGAAGAAGAATATAAGTAGTGACGATAGCAATGATAATGATAACAATGATCATAATATAATTGAAAATAACCCAATAATAATAGAGTGTTTGCGATAGAAGTAAACAAAATAATTACTTTCCTTCCGCTCAAAAAAGTCAATTCCCTTCCCCTCCTGGTTTCGGTGTGTTTGCGATAGAAGTAAACAAAATTCTGCAGGCGACGCCTCCGAAGATGGTAAGGGAAGTGGGGTGAGGCAATATTGCAAACCAAACAAACAACGAAAACAAAAAGTAGCGTACGAGAGGAACGGCAGCCCAGCAACGGTGGCGGCGGCAGGGGTATGACCGCAGTGCCGCAGCTGCTATCCCACGACCGCAAGCAGCAGCACCGGCGGCTGCAGCTACGTGGCGACAGCCCCAGCAGCAGCAGCAGCAGCAGCAGTCGCAGCAGAGCAGCAGAAGCAACAGCTTCCGTTTTTGCCTTTTTCGATTTTGCGCCCGACTATTCTTGTCGTCGTGTGCTGCTCCTGCTGCTGCCCACGACCTACGCGCGACACCTCGCCGGCACGCTCCGCTCCAAGCCCGCCCGGCGCCCGACATATATAGACCGTGGCGGCGCGCCGCCGCTGCTGTTAGTGCTGCTAGTGCTGTTACCGCAGTGTGGTGAAATTAAAATGATACACGACGACCTGTCATCCTGTCGCGCTCTACGAGCAAGGCGGTACGAGCACGTCTCCATACGAGTACGACTCGTACGAGTAACTCGTATTCGTACGAGTAGTTCTTCTGAACAGCGCATCCTCCACGACACCAAGCCGGCGAGAGCGTACCGAAGCGGGCCGCCAGCAGTCCGCCGGCGCCCCGTTAGCAAAATCCAGCACCGCTTGTCCGTCATACTGTAGCTACACCTCTCGAGCCTCGGTGCTCCTACCGGCTGTGTTATGTAGAGCAAGCAGCGAGGTTGTGGCCTATGGGAGATATCTCCCATAATTTGGGACGTTCTGACTCGGTAGAATGCTCGGTACGTGTAGGCCAATCAAACTGAGAGACAAAAGTTACCGTAACTTTTGATCAAAAACATCTTCTCTAAAGTATTTTTTTTTTCCGTTTTTTCAAAAAAATACCTCAAATCCTTCCTTCGGCAGAATTTTTAGAGAAGTAAAAGTAAATAAAAAAAAAACGCAAACACTCTAATACCTCAAGAATGATAACTTAACTATAATACTTTAATATTTATAATGATTACAGTAATGATACTAATACCAATCGAATGGATGCTGTATACACTGCAGCTATATGGTACTACTTATACAATCATGATAATCTGCCTTGGCCCTCCTTCTCCAGTAAAGTATGTACGTACCCCAAACCCTTAATATTACATGAAACAGTGTTTCTCGACGTTCACAAACTAAAGATAATGTGTCTCATGTAGGTCCCTTGGAGTTTCGAGCGATAACATTAACGTAGCAGTTTGGAAATAGGATGTAGCTCATGTGTCCCACATGGAGTTTCCCGCGTTAATACTTTCGCCAACAACACTCGTTTGGTTGGAGCATCAAGATATATTCTAGACTCCAAAACGATACCACCAGGCTGGGCGTAAATATAAGAGGCATTCAGATAGTCACAAATTTGTTTATAATCTACCTCACAGTTACGGCCAGTCTTTTCAGACCTAAGTGTGTTTCGTAGTTGCGGCCAGTCGGTAGGTACAGGTCGCCGTGAAGATAAGATCGACGACGCAGACGGGAAACAGCACAACCTATCACAGGCGGCGACAAATGAGCTGGAACTTGCCAAGGGTGGCTAACATGATGAGCGATGGCCAACGTCTCGACGGTGGCATCAGCGGTTTTAGTCGGGTTTCGTTTGTAGAAAGAAAATCGCAGGTTCGGGGTTTCTGAGTGCAAGGGACACACGCCAAATACACGCCCTCAAACACCCTATTTACACCATTAAGGGCGTACCACTCGCTGTGTTGCAAGATGTGTGGTTGCTTGTTGAAGCTACAGTAGGGTTGTCTGCAAGCGAAGCTACAATAGGGTTGTCTGCAAACAACGTAACGCGTCCATATGGGCATGGCCGTTGGCTCAGTATGTATGTGTACGCCAAATCTCGGCCATTTCCCGCCGCTCGGTCACTATAACATCGGGTGCTGAGCAAGCGCAGGCGGCCAAGCTGAACAAGGCCCTCCGTGGCCTCGAATATGGGGGGAGTGTTGGTTGATCGCATAGGAAGATAGTACTTTGCGATGTGCTTGAACAACAATAGTTACAGTAAGCCGTCATCACACCATCACCGCATGTTTAATGCAATACGTTTGTGTTTTGTCCTTGCTTTTCGGCGTCTTGGTCAAAAACCACGCTTGACCAGCACAATGCATTATTATGGTGGTAGTGTTCATCCCCATGTAGGAGGCAAAATGACACCAAAACGATCTCCAGGTATGAGGGAAAATAAGAAGCTGAGGCGGAAGCGACTGGCCCCGCTTAGCGTAGCGTTGCTCTTGACGATAAACCAGTAAACTGGTGTACTGCAGGAGTTTAGAAGAGGCCATATACCGGAAGGTCGGAAACGTTACGTCTGGACCAGTGTTATTTTATTCGTTCGCTTCAGCCAACAATACGGTCAGTCCCTCGAACATGTTATTACCAGAACAATCGGCCCTGGTTCGTCAGCTTTCGCACACGTACACACACTTCGCACACGATCTCGCCAATGCCGAATGTTCAGCTTATTTCAAACTGTCTGTGTCAAGTTGTTGGCTTGGGTTCTAAAAGGAAGTACATGAACTCCAGCCCCCCTGCTAGATACTGGACTGTGGACAAAAAAAACATATGCTCTGCGGCAGTACATAGGGATTGGGCCTCGTGAGAAGCGACGTAGGAGAAGACGTTTTGTATCACGTCCAGACGGTTCCATAAACATCACGAGCCGTATCATTGGCCCCCGACATATAGAAGGTACATCCGCCGTGTTGTGATCATCACATGCTCCGTACACTACCATTACATCACAGACTTCATCATAAATACTGCTACACGCGATTCACCCTTAACATACCTTACTGACCCCAGCAGACGAGTCAACCAGTCAGTACGGCATCCAGAAATGGACACCAAAACCAATAACCTCTCGCCATACTCTATATAATATCGAAACTCCGTATATCAGTATCAACCACGGCAGAATCCCCTCGGTGCGAAATAAGGGAGATATTCAACCAAAATCGTCAAATGCCAGGTAAAACGGCACATCACAAATTCCGTCATAAATAACTGCCAACAATCCAAAAATTCGTCGCAAATCGTTGCTGCGGTAAAACGGCAACACTGCGAAATACAAAAAATATCAATCTCGATTTCAGACGAGATTCCCAAAACATATCGACAATATGTACGAGAAGGGATATATATATCAATAACGACGGAACGACCACATAGATATCATTCTGTCCGATAACATCGCACCCGTTGTTGCGAGCAGAACAGAACGGCTCTGATATGATACAGCATAACATCCAACCTGAAGCAGCCCCCCTGTCAGATACTCGCCACGGGAATGTGCAAAAGACAACCGATTGCACCTGTGGAAATATCATAGACACTACGGCAGTGCGTAGTGATGGGTTCCACTGAAAATTGTGCGCAATTCACCAGTAAAGTCAAAGACTGTTGCATAACCAATCAAGCCCATCCGCATACCCTACTGGCGTATTGCCCTTACTGGACGCAGGGGTACCCCCCAACGATATATCCGGCCCCCTTAGAACTAGCGACGTTCCTGCCAACAAAATATCAAAAACCACACTATGAATAGCAATATATATACGAAGTATACGAAGTAGGTATATATTGAAATGTGCAACGGCCTGGTGAAGAAATCGCCATGCTGCTCGTCGGACCGTACGTGGGTATCTCAAACTCTCCCGTTAGCAACACGATCCCCAACGCCGTGCAATCTGCCATTCATTTTCTTACTGTTGGGAATACTAAGGTAGTCTCTCAGACCATCAGTCTCATGATCTATGATCGGTTTAACGCCGTTTATTTCTCCGATTTTCAATGTTGACCTTGCTCCAAACCTGAACCAGGCAATGCTAAACCGAACCATAAACTCGATTGTAAGCGACGAAATCCCCCAGATAACCCCCCTCTCCCCAACGTGGAATACTCCCGTTGCTGCAGTGGCGTAGTGGCATCAGCGTACGCTCAATTGTACCTACTGTCACATTTTCCCCGGCGGCTGACGCGATCACTGAGTTCTATTGCACGGCGTATTTTGGGGGTACTCGCCACCAACGCCACCATTACGAATGGTCATTGTGGGAGATGTGGAACTCGTCGGGGGGTGCAGTTGTAGACGCCGAATATGCGTGGATGGGGGTCGGTAGATGCTAATCTGACCCTGGAAAATATAGCAAGGTGGGGGGGCGGGGGGGGCGAATACGGCCGCGATGTGGGGGGTCAGGACATGCAATCGAAACCAAAAATGTTTCGAGTACGTAGAGCGATTGAATTGGTGCCGGTTTGCATCGGATTTCGTTTTGTCATTTCAGTTTCGTAAATGTTCACGTAAGCAACCTCACACCGGCCGATCGATCACTCGCCGTGTCTAGAGCAATCCTTGCAGGAGATGACGCATCGGCCCCGTTCTAATATGTTTTCTCCAGGTATGGTTCGAATCAATACCAGATACCAGGTACATTGTTTCGCCTCCGTTCTCTTTCATTGGTGCTTCTCATGGAGGAGAGAAAAACACAAAATGTAACA